>PKMM01045610.1:38036-142622 GCA_002933915.1 Eutrema heterophyllum | reverse complement strand
GAGGCTTGCGAGTTTGACTCAGGGGGATCGGTCGGTACGCGAGTATGAGGTGGAGTTCAACCGGCTCGGGTCTTATGTTAGACGAGCGGTTGAGAGTGAGTCGGCCCGTGTGCAGAGATTCATGATGGGTCTTCGGGTTGACTTGAGGAACCATTGCATGGTGAGGGCTTTTTGCACGGTTGATGAGTTGGTTGAGACTGCAGCTTTGCTTGAGGAAGGTCTGAAGGACGAGGTGGTAGCGGTTATACCGAGTTTTCAGGCGAGATCTGTGCAGCAGCAGTCCGGTCCGAGCAGAGGCGGTAAGCCGATGCAAGGACAGAAGCGGAAGCGGGAGAGCGCTTCGAGAGGTAGTCGGGGTGGTCCGGGTTGCTTTGGATGTGGGAGCATGGATCACCGAGTGGTGAGCTGTCCTCAGAAGGGCGGAGTGCGAGTGGATTCTCGAGTGTGCTATCACTGCAAGGAGGCGGGTCACATCAGGCCTCAGTGTCCCCAGTTGCGGCAGAGTGAGACCACGGTGGTGCAGCCCGTCAGGCAGGTGGCATCAGCGCCTCGAGTGTACTCCATCACCGAGTCCGGAGAGCCGAGTTTCAGGCCGATCGTATAACTTCGTATAATGTATGCTATACGAAGTTATTACGTATATATATATATATATTTTTAACTAACTTTTGATATTTTACAATGAAAATAGTCTTTTATTTTTGTTTGCAAAAATTGACATTTCAAATTTTTAATGAAAAGTTAATCTTTATTAATGCAGAAAATCTCAGAATTAGTATTTACTTACTTAACTCAACTTTAAATCAGAAACTGAAAAAGTTTGAATTTTGTGAAAAAGTATGTAACTTTTGATTTTTGTTCAGCTGAAAAAACAAAACTTACCCAGAAATCTGATTTTGTTGTAGGAGAAAGATTAAAAAGGCTTCCTTTCCTTTTAACCTTAAAAAGTTTCACTTTTGTGTCATCGTCGCCGGCGAAATCACCTCCTCTGGCACAATCCCTCCGGCAATCACAACCTTCGTCTCTGAAACGTGAAAAGTCGAATACACCCTCAGACGCCTCTTTGCATTTCCCAAAAACTTCTCATCTACTTAACCCAAACAATCTCTTTTCCTTCGCCGGCGCAGGCGCTGGAACACCTCTCATTTTCCTAATTACAGACAGCCGACGTAAATCGCAAGGACCGTCGAGAACGGCGACGTAAATTGCAAGGACCGTCGAGAACGGCGACGCAAATCGCAAGGACCGTCGAGAACAGTCGTCGAAGAAGGCTCGTTCGCCGTCGACGATTTACAAGATTCTCCGGGCAAAAGCAATCTCGGAGGAAGGTCCAAGCATCTCGCGACTGCTTTTTTTTCTCCGGTCTGATTCGATCTCCACAGTTTTCTAACGGAAGAACGAGGCTTTCCCAGAGCTTATTCCCATAGAAAAGGAACAGATCTCGTGATATTAACCGGCAGTGTAGCTAATCCCGGAGTTTCATATGCTATGTTCATTGGATATGAAAATAGAGGAAGCTTAGGCGTTAAACAGAAACGATCTTGATCGTTAGCAAAACCCTTTTTTTTTTACGAAACCCTATAATGTTTTTGACGTTATATGAAATGGGTTGAAATTAAATATGCGAAAAGGAAGCCGAAACCTGGCAAAGAGATGCTACTGCAAGGGTACAGTACTCCAGACCGGCACAACCAATCACGTGTGCCACATTTTCACAAGACGTGTTAGAAGGAAGAGCTTCAGTATCACAGGTTCACGAACACAAGCACAAACCTCTTATATTCGGTCCAACATGCATCATGAGTGGAGCTTTCTATAGAGAGAGAGAGGCTGATAGCTCAGGTTTTCCAACCAAGTCACATGTAAACCCAAAATCATGCTCATCACAAATCTTATACCTAACAAAGACAACCTACCAGAAGATGATGCCTCCTAGAGGGTGACGGGCGAGACCCTAAGGCAAGTTGGGGGAAACACAACCCCCTTTACCCAACACCCTGAAATAGAAGAACCATATGTAGTACTTATGCATCCCCCAAACGCTCATTCCGAGCTTCTTCAGAGCGTGGAGGAGAACGCCCGCCTCAGGGAAAGAGTCGAGCAGCTTTCCAGACAATTGATCTTGGTAGAGTCACATCAAAGGATACCTTCGAGCCCCGAGGTCCAGAGACCATTATTTTTCAACACAGACCCGAACAACGAGGGCTTCCCGGGAGCTTTCGCAGGCCCAATGCAGAATCGGACCCTGCCAGCACCGTGAGAACTCCATTGGATGCGACAGCCCGTGTTTGACATGGAAAGAACCTGTTTTGAGAGACGCGTGCTGCCAGCGGACGAAGAAAGAGGTGGAGCCCTTGACGAGGTGAACTCGGTGTACATTTGGGATAACAACCAACCGACACGCGCCTGGGAAGTTGGAGAAGGTGCCTATTTGGTCATGCCGGATAATCAACTAGAAGAATGGATGGAGAAGATGGAACAAATGCTGAGAAGAATACCCGGAGTACCACCTCAAATCGTATATGCAAGAAATCAAAAGCTTTAAAGAACTACTCTTCTTTATTAGATTTAGAAACTCTCTCAAAACTAAATCTCTCTCTTGAAGTCTTATTGGAACACCTCTCCATATAGCTTCTTATATATAGGTTTAAGCTTCTCCTTAACCTATTAGGATTACAAATCATATTTAGATATTTTCTTTATTTTGTAAGTCCTATTTTCTATTTCTCTTAATCTCTAGAATCTTCTCATTCTAGGATTACTTGATCTTCAAGTCTTGGAATTATCCAACATTCTCCCCCTTAATTCCAACTCGAGCTTCGATTGCTTGGACTCCACTTAAGCTCCTCGTTTCTTTGAATTTGATTCGAGCTAATGGCTTTGTAAGTATGTCCGCCTTTTGTTATGTTCCTGGAACATGCTCCACCTCGATTTGATCATTCTCCACACACTCTCTAATAAAGTGATACTTCGAAAGTATGTGCTTGCTTCTTCCATGGAACATTGGATTCTTGGTGAGAGTAATGGCCGACTTATTGTCAATCCTCAGCGTGACCTTCTCGTCTTTGTTAAGTAGTTCCCTCATTAACTCTTTAAGCCATATAGCTTGCTTTGCGGCTTCCGTAGCTGCCATGAACTCAGCTTCGCAAGAAGATAATGCGACGGTAGGCTGCTTCTGAGATGTCCAAGTGATTGGAGATGAACCAAGATAAAAGATGTGACCTGAAGTACTTCTTCCATCGTCGACATCAATATTGTGACTACTGTCACTATATCCCATCACTTTGCTTGACCCGTCTCTCTTGAAAAACAAGCCTAAGTTGGTAGTTCCTCTTACATACCTTAGGACATGTTTAAGATCTTGTCCATGACATTCTCTCGGACTTTGCATGTATCTACTCAAAACTCCAACAGCGTATGCCAAATCTGGTCTTGTGTGAAGTAGATACCTTAAGCATCCAATAGCTCTTCTATACTCCGTAGCATTAATCCCTGGTTCCTTCTCCGCTTTTGAGATTTTCGTGTTTGAATCCATTGGTATGTGAGTCAAATTACACGATTCCATCTTGGTATCAGCTAGGATTCCTTGAGCATAACCTTCTTGTTTAATTTGTATTCCTTCGACTCCTTGAATCACTTCTATACCAAGATAATATGTTAACTTTCCAAGATCTGACATCTTGAATTCTCTTGACATATCTTTTTTAAAATGATCAATGACCTTTCTTGAAGTTCATGTACGAACAAATCATCAACATAGATCGCAACGATTAGAAAGTCTTTCTCATCCTTTCTTAGATAAACAGTTGGCTCCTTCACGCATCTCTTAAAGCTCATCTCCTTCAAGACATGATTGAGCTTTACATTCCAAGCTCTAGGAGCTTGACGTAAGCCATACAGCGCTTTATGAATTCTGTATACTTTACTTTCTTCTCCTTTCTTCTCAAAGCCTTCTGGTTGGTTTACATAGACTATCTCATTAAGATCTCCATTCAAGAAGGCTGTCTTGGCGTCTAAGTGATGTATCTCCCAACCTCTTGTTGCTGCAAGGGCTATTAGAAGTCCTATAGTTTCCATCTGAGCCACGGGTGCAAATACTTCATCGAAATCAATACCTTGTTGTTGAACATAGCCTTTTGCCACAAGCCTCGCTTTATACTTACTCACCGAGCCGTCTGCTTTTCTCTTGATCTTGTAGATCCATTTTAATCCTATGGGCTTCACCCCATCAGGTTTATCAACAAGCTCCCACATTTTGTTTCTTATGATGGAGTCCAACTCGGTTATCATAGCTTCGACCCATTCTTGCAGATTCATAGCCTCATAGTAGTTCTCCGGCTCTCCATCAATGGTTAACAAGAGTTTCTCACCTTCTATTTCAGCTAGTAGAATGTAATCATCGAGATACCTTGGTTTGTTGATAGCTCGACCATATCTAGTCACAGTTTGTTGATTTTCTGCTGCTTCGCCATTAATAACTTCATCTTCTTCTTCTTCGTTTTGGTTTATAGGTTCAGGATCTTCTTGATGATCGTCGTTGTTGTCTTGAATATCATCATATTCGTTTCCATCTTCTATAAACCCTCCGTGAGACAATTTAAACATGACGGGCTCTCCATTAGTTTGTGATGATGTAGAAGACCAATCCCAAGCTTTCTTCTCGTCGAATATGACATCTCTACTTACAATCACCTTTCTCGTGTTTGGATCATAGAGACGATATGCCTTGGAACCCGGTTCTGTTCCAAGATGGATTACACTCCTCGATCTATCATCTAGTTTCTTAAGATGAGGTGTCGTGTTCTTTGCATAAGCAACACAACCAAAAACCCTTAAGTGTTCAAAGTTAGGTTTCTTGGTTTTAAAGCATTCATATGGAGTCTGACCGGCTAATGCTTTTGTGGGAACTCGATTGATGAGATACGTTGAATGACGTACGGCTTCTCCCACTTCTTGTCATCTCCATTGCTTTAAGCAAACTTCTTGTCATCTCCATCAAGGTTTGGTTTCTCCTTTCTACTACACCATTCTGCTGAGGTGTGTATGGTGCAGTTAGGTGTCGATTTACTCCGTTTTCTTCGCAAAACGAGTTGAATTCAGCTGAGGTAAACTCTCCTCCTCTATCGGTGGTTTTAATTGATTTTCCTGTTTGCTTTTCCACAAATTCTTTAAACTTTTTGAACCGATCGAACGCCTCACCCTTCTCCTTTAATAACATCGTCCACATGTATCTTGAGTAGTCGTCTATTAATACAAAAACGTACCGATTGTACACTAGAGTTGGTGGTGAGATAGGTCCGCACAGGTCTCCGTGAATCAGCTCCAACGCTTGAGCTGCACGGTACGTTGCTTTGATTGGGAACGAGCTTCTTGTTTGTTTCCCTGCTAGACATGCGTCGCATACATTCTTCTCATGTAAGACTCGAGGCATCTCCTTTTTCACTATATTGTTAAGAACACCAACACTTATATGTCCTAGCCAAGCGTGCCAAGTCAATGCTTCATCGTCGTTTTGTATTTGCAAACACTTTGGAAAACTGATTTCCATTAGAGTTTTGTAGAGACGGTTTGGTGATCTTATAACTCGTACAAGAAACTTTCCTTGTGGATCTCTTAATGTCAACGCATCTCCTTTCATGTTTATTTCACACCCATGCTATGTTGCTTGTCTGAGACTAATGATATTGTGTTTTAATTATGGTATGTAGTAGATGTCTCTGAGTGCTCTTTTCTCTCCTGTCTTGCCCACAAAGACGATGGTACCCTTTCCCACAATATCAACATTCGAACCATCACCAAACTTAACTTTCCCTTAAATGTTTTCGTCTAGACTTGAGAAGAACTCCTTGTTCCCTGTCATATGGTTGCTAGCTCCATTGTCAAGATACCAAATACTCTTTTTGTTGGTATCATACTTCTTTGAGAACACTTTATCTTCGTTTAAGAACACCACTTCATGAACATAAAGGGCGTCAGCCTCTTGAGTCTCGTTTAAATTCGTTTCTTGGTGTTCTATTGGTCTCTCGGGGCATGTTGATACGTAGTGACTAGGCTTGTCACATCTCCAACATATTATTTTGGACCGGTCTTTCTTTTGACATTGGTCTGTGTTTTCTCTTCCTTGGTTTTGGCCGTTGGACCTCCCTCATCCCCTGCCTCTACCGGAACTATCACTGCCCTGATTTCCTCTTCCATACCCTCCACGGTTACTTCTTCCACTTTCTATGGCTCTTCCTCGAAAGTTTCTGTAGCCTCCACGTGTATTGTTAGAGTTAGAAAACATAATTTTTCCTTGATCCTCACTAGGAGTTTCTCCTCCTACACGCTCTTTATACGCCTTGATTCTCCCAACTATGTCTTCAAATGCAGTTTTCTTTAGGTCTAGGACTTGTTCTAGGGAGGCATCAATTTGTATGAACTTGTTTCTTGGGAGTCCTTTCAAAAACTTCTTCACAAGTTTTGTTTCATCGATAGTTTCTCCAAGAGAGGCTGATTGAGACGCAAGGCCTGATATCTTGCCCGCAAAGTCATCAACCGTGTCGTTGTCATTCATCTTAAGTCTGTCTAGTTCTGCCATTAGGGTTTGTAATCTCGCTTCTTTCACTCGGTCTGCTCCCTGGTGACGAGATTTGATAGCTTCCCATATGCCTTTTGCGGAATCCTGCTTTCCTACTTGTAATATAAGTGTCTCGGGGATAGATTGGAACAATAGTGCTGTCGCCACATCGTTCTTCTTTTGATCCTCGGTTCCTGGATCGATTGTATCCCATACTTCACTTACTCGAAGATTAATCTTCATCGTCATCGCCCAAACTGTGTAGTTTGTCGATGTTAGCATAGGACAGTGGATAGATGGAGCTCCAAGGTCCTTTATTCGATGCGGTGGTGGATTCTTCATGTCTCCCGTGCTTGGCTACGCAAATCGCAACACACGCCTTTGTTGATCAAGTCTCTGAAACTTGGAAGCTCTGATACCAATTCAAATCGTATATGCAAGAAATCAAAAGCTTTAAAGAATTACTCTTCTTTATTAGATTTAGAAACTCTCTCAAAACTAAATTTCTCTCTTGAAGTCTGATTGAAACACATCTCCATATAGCTTCTTATATATAGGTTTAAGCTTCTCCTTAACCTATTAGGATTACAAATCATATTTAGATATTTTGCTTATTTTGTAAGTCCTATTTTCTATTTCTCTTAATCTCTAGAATCTTCTCATTCTAGGATTACTTGATCTTCAAGTCTTGGAATTATCCTACACCACCCCCAACCAAAAGAACAGCCATATACTCATTCAACGATTCACCCTTCAGCGAGGACATCAACATGGTGGAGATTCCGTCGAAATTCAGCTTACCGTCCATGTGGTACTATGACGGACGCATGGACCCTGATGAACACATGGCCGACTACAAGTAGCGCATGATGTCAACTTCCATCCCTTATAATGCCAGAGAAGTGTGCATGTGCAAACGTTTCGGCTCAGCTTGGCAGACTAGCTCTGCAATGGCTCATTAACCTACCTCAAGGGTAAATCTGATCCTTCGCCCAATTCCACGACACATTTGTCCATCATTTCTCAAGCAACAGAGCACCAGTCAAAGTGTCGGACAATTTGTACGAGATCTTTCAGGCCCTATGGGAAACACTTAGGAGCTACGTAACAAGGTTCAATAACAAGGTGGTCACCATCTCGAACTGCAACATCTCGACTGCTTTGTCCGCATTCAGAAGAGGACTCGACACCGGCATGGCATTGTATATCTCCTTTAAGAAATTCTCTCCAATCTCCCTTGAGGATGCAATGCTTAAGGCCAATGCAGAGATCAAATGGGAAGAGGATTTAGCCCGAAGAAAGGACATATCTACCCCCGCTAAATCCGAACATGTTGATAAATCCGCGATGGAGAGAACCGAAAGGCGAGGAGACTCGAGGAGAGGAGGAGACCGCGGATACGAGGACAAATCACAGAATGACAATCGACGAGGGTCCGACAACAGCAAGTACGCCACGGTCAATCAAACGGAAGACTGTCTGAATGAGGAAGACGAGGGAAAACTAGGAGTTGACATCCCAGGAGTCCAACTAGTATACAATCTCATAGATCTAGGAGCAGGTGTAAAATGGCAGCCGAACAGGAGGCATGAATGAACACCAAGAGGAGGAACCAAGTGGTGCAAGTTCCATCAAAAAGGCAGACACCTGAGCGAGGACTGCATCACGCTGAGGATCGAGGTACAAGCGCTTTGAGAAAAAGGTTCGTGAAGCAGTACCTATCAGAAAGAGCTCGGAGAAACCTGGAGGAAATGAAGAATGCACGTGGACAAGCCAACAAGGAAGTAGCAAAGGCTGCTCCCTCACATCCTAAACACACAATCAACTTAATTGCCACCCATCATAGGACGGGGAGAGTGGTAATGGCCCTATAACAAAAGAAGTAAATGAAGTGACGTACCAGCCCAAGACCGCCATTCGGAACTCGACCATCACATTTAACATGGTCCTTGGCACGCAACGGGTGGCCCCGTTTAACGAAGCTTTGATAATAACACTGCATATCTCGGACTATCTGGTAAAAATGATTTTGGTAGACAACGGGAGCTCCGCCAACTTGCTATTCCTCCCAACGTGAGATGGAGGCATTACACAGCCAGCTTGCCCCTAGGACCACCACCCTGATAGGTTTCAACGGAGAAGCAACGAGATCCCTGGGAGAGTTGACGCTCCCAGTGTACGCGGATAGGATAACAAATGAGACGACCTTCACTGTGGTGGACTGACCTTTTGGGTATAACGCTCTACTCATGAGACCTTGGATACATGCCATGGAGGTCGCTCCCTCGACTCTCCATCAGGTCGTCCGCTTCCCAAATGGTGGAGGAATAAGAGACATCTGGGGGCAACCTCAAGAGACCCAGCTCCCATCTTCCGTACATGAATTTTACCCGGAATAGATCGCATGCATAGGGACCCTGAAGTGGAAACAAAGACTCAGAGCGCAAGGCGCAAGAGAAAGACCAAAGACGTTGGGGAAACTTCAATCCTAGCCGAAGGGGAGCTCAAGATCGAGTGCAAGATACCCCAATCCATGATGTTGTCGATGAACTTTTGAGTGTTTGAACATTTTCAAACATTTTTTTGTTAAATATTTTAGTTAGTTTTGAAGTTTATATATTTAAAAAAAAAAACACAATATCATAACACTTTAAAATTTCAAGCTATGTAAAAAATATCAAGCTTTTCTTATATGGTTCCAATGAAATTTACATGTAAATACTCGACTTCCATCTATTTTATATGTAACCAAAGAAAATAAAAGATTTTTTTGAGTTAATTTCTCATTTTCTAGAACAAATTTGTAGAGAGATTTCCGAAAAAACTTAATTATCCTTGATTTTCTTTTGACATTCTGATCTCTTAACACTCATTTTTATTTAGTTATGGCTATTTATAATCATTTAGTCCCTTTTTAAATTTATTTTTTATTTCTCTACTATCGTTTATTCATAATTTTATTTATTTTTTCTTATCTTTGTCCTATTTTACATGTTCTCCACTTTGTAAAATTAATTGTGAAAACTTATCTTTACCACAAATTTATAGTATTTTTGTGACTCTCAAAAGATGTAAATTTCAGTATAAAAAAATTATATATTCTTGGACCACAATTGAAGAATTTTGTTTTCACTATATGAAGTAAAATCTATATTACATTCTTAATTTCATAAACACATTCTAACATTTTAAATATGATAAATCTTCAATTCAAGTTTTTGGTTGGAAATCTAACAATATATCGTTTTCAATAATATATATTTTTATCCAATTAGTATCTCAATTTTCTTTAATTCTTAATATCGAATTGTCACATTTTTCTATTTATTTACACTAAGTTTGTTGTATTTTTGTAATTTGTATTAAATAAAATTAATGATAGATATTAATAAACATGTATTAAATAAATATTTTAAATATGCTATAATGTTAAAATTTGTGATTTTGGTGATGTGAACACCCTAGATAGAGAGAGAAATCTGCTATTATATATACTAGGTGAATATCCGCGTTATGCGCGGGTCTTGTTTTTATAATATCCATTTATATGTAATAATTTTTTATATTTATAGTTTTTAAATTTAATCTATCATATTCAAAGTACATTCATTCTTTAATCAAAACTATTATATTTGTTTAATATTTATACTCATTTAAATAGTTGATGTTTGCTAGAGGCAGCGTCGAAGTTGAAAGAGATTTTTAAATAACCCACTTCAGCTGTTCGATTCCGTAAGCGATCGATGCAGGCTGTGAATCGACTCACTTCCTTGATTCTTGCAGTATGACCTGCCAAATGACAGATATTTACCATTAATCTTCTCAATTAGAGGACAAATTCAGATTCAATGAAAGATCTATTTGGTCAAACGATAAATTCAAACATATGGTCTAGATAGTCACATAACTCAGAAGTAGAATAAATTCTATATCATGATATTTCTAACTGTTTATCGTCAATTGCAAAGCATAAAAAATGGAGATTTCTAAATGTTTGTCTTCAAATGCAAAGCATAAACGAAAAAGTTCCCCAAAAAAGAAATGGAGAAAATGAAGAATGTAAACCTGCAGAATTTATGTAATTTCGCCAAAAGAAAATTGTTATCGATATATCCAAAACGCCTTGATAATAAAATCAAAACAAAAAGAGTTAAAGTGATCGATTATGTGGAGTAGAATTATTGGTTCTCAATAGCTATAACTCCATTGACAAATTTCTTGAGATTCCTTTTTTCTTGGTTTTCAATTCTTATTTGATCTTGTTATTGTGAGGTGCAGCAAAATTGTTTACGTTGCTAAAATTTTTTATCTTTATTACTGTTAAGAACAATTTTACAACAAACAAAACTATTGTTTGAAGTTGTTACAGAAACAAAATCAGCTGTCTTACTACTTGTTAAATAAGATATTAGTTGTGATCATATACCATGTATTAGCCATACTGGGTGCTTTTTAGTTCACTTGATTTACTTATTCCTCTTTCTCTTGAGATACCTCTCTTAATTTCTTAATTACTTATTCCTGCTGTTTTTGCTTCCTGCTCTGACACATACAATACTATTAGTTGCACGTAGTGGGTCCATGGAGATTGAAAGGAACCTTTTAAAAGTGGAAGACTTTAGTTAGAAGCAAACTCTCAATGTTTTTGACAATTCAAGATAAAAACTAAACGTACCTCGGGAATCAGACAAATGTCGACTTGTCTGCTCGCTAAGGATGCTTACATCGCAATGAATCCACTGCTACGACATCATTTTCACAACGCTAATGCCATGATAAGCACTATGTGCCTGATCACAAGGACCAACAAAGCGAGAGAGAGAGAGAGACATATTTAATTGTGTTTTAACATACATCATATGCAGAACTAATGATCTAACTCGGGGTTTTTAAGTACCTCGATGTATGCAGAGTTTATTCCTCGTTGTGCTTCTTCAACAGTAGTGTAAAAACCAAAAGTTTTATCCATATGCAAAATAGGTAATCATGTTGTGAGGAAATATTCTCTCAAAGAAAAACGCATAGGTTGGTGTTAAGAAACGAGATCTTTATTGAACAGTAAAACGTAATACAAACCCAATCGTAACCGATTGAAGGTTCCGTACTTGATCTCCCAAGCGAGACTCAAGCCCAATGATTTTAATATCCAAGATACTCCTAAAGAAAAGACCCAGAACCTTTATATATGAAGCCATGCACTGTAACAGACTCAATTCACTATATCCAATTAAACTGCCAACTCATCTCTATTTACATTCTTGGTCGACTCTTCTTCTGTTACAGTCAATTCTTTCTTCTTTCGACAGTAAGCTATGTATGGCATATCAGTTGGTCAGAAAATGCAAACAAAGATCTTCCCCGCTAGTCAAAATCCTTCTCTACATCAGGACATGGAACAACTTCCGAGAGATTTGGATGTCTTTTCTCCTTGCTAGTCTAACTATAGGATTGAGAAAGGAAACTTCAATCACAGAGAACGCCTCATACCCCAAAAGACTTGAGACTTTATCTACTAATGATAAATCGTTGATATAGTATCAGGCTCGGTTCCGGGTTGATAGATCCTCCCGGGTAATTTGTATGTTGCGTAGAAATCATTGTGTCCATATCTGTGTAAAAACTGAAAAAGTAAGCTCTTTATAACAATTGATCAAAACACTTTCTATTCAGAACAACAATTTCATGATTTCCCTTCTTCAGGTTTACTGATACCCAACTAAACAACTTGACTAAGCTTTGTTTTAAAAACCCTTATAAAATAGTACATATGCTAAGGATAACACATGACCAATTGATCAAAACACAACCGGTCTAGAATCATATTCAGAACAACAATATCATGATTTCCCCTCTTCATGTTTCCTCATACCCAACTAAAAAAACTCGACCTAATATCTGAATTTCCCTTTTTTTGATGCAATACCCATGAAACGAGACCAAATGAAATTATGACCTTTACAAGGTCTTGTAAATACACTTATAAACTTATTAAACCTTTTCCTCAAAACTAGCCTATCAAAAATCCCACGTTCTGAACACAAAATCTTGAATTTAATAATGAAAAAGTATGGCTGAAACTTTGAATTTACAAATGAAAATCACCAGAAAATTCAAAAATCCAAGCAAAATGAGCTAAAGAACATTTTGCCGATTTGCTGGGTTAGACGAACATGCTCTGAAAAAAATTGAAAACCCAAAATACAAAAAGACATCATCTCACAGTTCCAACCCTATCATGAAATACATATTAAACATAAAATCACTCGTTTCAAAACACATATGATGAAAGCATCCCGAAAGAAAGAAACCTTTGTTCGAGAAATTACTCGTTACATCTTTGACCTAATAAATCAAAGAAACTGAGAGAGTAGATAGTTTGTTTACCTGATTAGACTGTAGGAGACTCGAATTGACAAGAAACCCCAAGCCGTGGTGATCGGAATGGAATCTTCAGAAAGAAATCGCCGATGAACAATTTTTATCGCCGATTTGCTGGGTTAGACGAGAGCGTGAGTGTTTTGTTAGTCAGGAGTAAGCTTGTCTTTCACTTTAGTATAGTGTGTATTTTTGAAAATACATAGCTTGTAATGGTACATTTGCAAAACAGTATCATCAAAGTTGTATTTTTTAAATTATCCCTAAATAATATTATAGAGATTGCCAAACAATCGAGAGAGAAAATGGTCGAATTTTACCGACCATACAACAAAAGGAGAAAAAAAAAGTACATTCAATAAAAAAGATGTTTTATCAAACGGGCCTTAAGTAGCCAGAGAAATAAAAGGGCCTCTTAACTCAAGTCCAAACGTTTAAAGAGAAGTTAAAATCCGTCTGGGCTTACAGTTTTGGCCCATAGTGGAAAGAAGAACCCTAAAATTGAAGAAGCTTCTCTTGCAGAAGCTTCGACGGCGGCACCACATCCCCGGGCGACTCAACATATCTGATAATGGAACTGAAATAAGAAACCGTAAGCTCAAAGCTTTCCTCTTGTGAAGTATTTGATAAATTCTGTAATTTTGGTGCAGTCACTGTTCCATGTTTGATAGAGAGTAACTCGTTTTCTTTAGGCAAGTCCAAGAAATCGAACAAGAAAAAAAAGACGAATTTGACCTCTACAAAAGAGAATGAAAAGTCTTCAGAAAAGATGAACGAAATTGAAGAGGAGGAGCATGTTTATCAAATTTCTTCAGGCGATGAGGATGGCATGAAAAGTATGCGTATGACTAGATGACCCGTTAACCGATCATTGCCTCTAGGTTCTTTAAAACGATTGAATCTGTTTCTGCCATAAGTTTGATAAGTCCTCTGTGAAACTGCAGAGTGGGCTACTGATTACTATGAGAGTAGACCTGGTTTAGACGAGCTGCAAAAGAGAATCGATGACTTCATGACTGCTCACGAAGAACGCCTCGAACAGGTTCTTTTGTCTTTCCTACAATTTTAAAGCATTGATGTTTATTGTCTAGTAGTGGTTACAGCGTTTTTTATCTGTTGTTTGTCGTATGTCTTGAACAGGAGAGACAAAACCGAGAAGCTAAAGCTGCAGAAGGTGGATGGACTGTGGTCGTGCATCACAAAGGAAGGAAAAAGTCAACAGACTCTGAATCTGGAACAGCCGTTGGATCTGTTTCTCAAGCTGCTTTAGAGGATATGTTAGCTAAGAAGAAACAGAGTGAGCCCGTCGCTCATGGTTTCTACCGTTTCCAAAGGCGAGAAGCACAACGCAATGGTAAGCTTGGCCTTTTTATATTCAAAGCTTCAAACTTTATAACTTGTGATGCCACAAGTAGTACTGGGCATTTGGTTTGAGATTTAGGAAACAGGTCCGGACCAAAACCGAGTTTTTCTTTGTATAATATTCTGATTCTGATGATTGTTTCTTGGTGTGTGTTATCTTGTTGGTTGATAGAACTCTTGGAGCTTCAGAGTAAGTTCGAACAAGACAAGAAGAGGATACAGCAACTTCGAGCTGCTCGTAAGTTTAAGCCTTACTAAGAAAGAACAGATCCCACATGGAATCACCATGAGCTTAGACTCTCATGAAGTTCAGGAGCAGGAGCAGGATCATGAATGTGTGTTTATGATCAATTTTTGTAATTGACAATTTTATGCCAATTAAACAGAAATATGTTTTTCATATCCCTTTGAAATCGAACTAGAAAATATCAAGTGTTATCGAAAGGGAAAAATTAAAATATTGAATGCTATGACAGGTATTAAATTATTAATGAAGGTACTACAGTTGAATATTCTGCAGAGAAATGCCCTTTTGTATATTTTAGAAATGCATACTGGTTGTGAATTATCAATTTTAGCATAAAGATTATAACTTGGATAAGAAAGTTGCAATAACAATACCAATACAAGGGTCAAAATCATTCGATGTGCTGAAAAAAACATAAACTAAAATACGGTACAATTTTCTATCTTTCGGACATTAAAATTTAAAATTCCTATCCAAACTATTGAATCATTAGGGATTTGAAAGAGTTTGAAAGTGTTCTTTGATTCACTTTTGCCTTTGTTCTTGGTTCTGTTTATGTTTCTTGTTAGTTTTGGTCCATCGTAATCGACGAGTCAAGGTCAATGAATAACCAATTGGATCTGTTCTTCACAATTCAGAGTCTGAGCCTATCATTAGCCTGGAACTTGAATTTATGTTATATTTTGGCTGAGTAAAGTCACACCTTTCTTTTATTTTTTTGAAACATTAAGATTTACTTTTATATAGGTTGTAAAGGAAGATGAAGATGTGAAAGTGATTGAGGTGGCGGGTGATGATGATTGGTTGCCTCCTCCGCCAAAGGTTGTCTTCGATAAAAATAAAGATTCCGGTGAAGATTCAACCATTAAAGCATTGAGGTAGTTTTGTATGGTCGAGTATTTTCTCATCTCTATGCTTCCCATGTTGCTATTTGAAGCTACGTTTTTTGCAACCTTATATAGCTCTTGGTTGATTTCACTTTCCCATGAAGCATTAAGTTTGGTTAATGCGCCTGATGATATAATGTCATTTCCTTTTTCTTTGTTTTTGCTATCCCCAAAGAGTCCCTTTGTTACACTTTGATTCTAATTTCCTAATTGAGATATGCATGTAGGTCGAAGAAGATGGAGCTCATGTCATTCACAAAAACTGTAGTAGATGTGATGCAGGAAGCTGAGGAGTCTGCTAAAAGAGAAGCTGAAGTATCACTCAATCCATCTTCAGAGGCTGCTACTCAGTTACCACCAGGGCATAATAACAGGGCCAAGATTGTCATTACAATACAGGACAAAGATGGACACGAGCAATATGCGGGTGTATGCGGTAAGTTTTCTCACTGCTTGCGACTTACTAGCCAACCTTACATTAACAAAAAGCTTACTATTCAATCTTTGCATGTGTGATAAGTAGACAAGAGTTGGCTGTTACATCACCCTCGCTAACATCCCCAGATAGCAAAATATTTCGAGCTTTCTAGAAAATCATGAGTATAAATAGGGGAATGAAGAGATCCTTGAAGGGGGTTGAGTATTTGAGAAGTGTCTTAGGGTATTTTACCATTATCTTGTAGGATGAGAAGTTTGAGCGGGTTTTCAAAATGTATACTGATAGAGAAAAGCTTGACCCGCAAAGTCTTGTATTTATTTTTGACGGTGACAAGATTGATCCATCGACCACTCCTTCTAATCTTGAGATGGAGGAGGGTGATATGATTGAAGTACACACCAAAAAAAGATGACAAACAGGTAACTGATAAAGAAGTCCGCCTCATCTTTTGTTGTGATAGTGAAGGTCATTATCTTCGATTGGATTCAAGATTCAAGATTCATGATCTAATTGGATTCAGTGGTGCAGCTTTTAGCAGACTGAACGTACGCACCTGCATGTTGCATCGGTCTACCAATCCATTGAACTGTTGCGAAAACCAGTGTTTGTACATCAGCATGGGCATGGAAGGGATCTCTGCTAAAGACTCTGGTGTTGTATATGTGACCTTTGACCTTTCACATTTTATCTGAGTTTTTTTTCTTTCTGTTCCTTCTTTCTTTCATCGGTTAGATAACAGATTCACCATTTTTGTTTTAGGATTGTCCAAGATATAGCTAAACCGAATAATTTTGATCCTAACCAAACCGAAGAAATCTAAACTGAACTTTCTATCTCTTGCAAAACTTACTTAAACCGAGTCGAATAAAATCGACCTTGAAAACGAAAATTTGATTTGAAGCTTAGTTTCTTTTGGAACATAAAAAAAAAGTAATTGACTTAAAATTCGAATCAAAAACAAAGGTGATAACTTTGAAAAGCAAAAAAACATAGAGGACAAAAATGATGTACAATTTTTGTTGATTTCATGTTATTCCGCTATTTTTTACCATTAAGAACATTCGTTATATTTTTACGTTTTTGAAAAATGATTATGATATATTTTTGCTAATAAATCATTCGACTATTCAGCTATTCTATTATTTATCTAACATATTGGTCAATGCCAAAATCAAAACTAATCCCTAATGGAGTGTTCACTTGGTTACTTTCAAACTATTCTATTATTTATCCGACATTCGTAGTCCGGCCCATAAGGCATTTGTGAAACATGAGTGGAGTCCGGCCAGCGTGAATGGCCCACTGGAAGGAGCTCGAACTGGAAGCCCGAACCTCGCGATATCAACCAGAACTGGGTCGAATATACGGATGGCGGTTCCGAATTCGAGGAACACGTGACGACGCGGACCTCAGAGGAGGGTTAGCTCGAGCTCGAGTATAAAATGACGACGAAGCTTAGGTTTCACAACAACTTTTTCTTAGCACAATCACTTGTAAAATCTCTACGAAATTTCTCTCTTGTAAACACATATTATCATCAATACAAATCCAATTCGTCGAGTTTATATCCAAATTACGTCTTTGATTCATAGATAGAAACTAGCCCATCAAAGTTCTTCCCTAAAAATCCTTACAAAAACTAGGTGTGCGATTCCGCATTCACATTTTGGTGCCGACTGTGCGGAAGAGCATATAGCTTTCTAGACACAAAAATCAGATCTTCGATCTAACGAGAATGAAATGGATCTAACCCATTCACGATCTGCGAGAAACAATCCCTCAGCAAATCACGAAAACCCCGAGCAAACGCTCGCGGGATCGACCTCCAACACTCCGGCGTCGACCAGCGGTACGGGAACAACCCCTATCACACCGTCCGGAGTGGGTTTCAACCCCACGAACCAGAACGCGCCGACAAGGCGCCCGAATACGACTTCAGCGACGCTTGCTAGCGCGCTGTCGGATCAAAACCCTAATCGGGTCTGGGTTAGATCCGTTGATCCGCCGATCATCAATCGACCCACAACCCGAGCATGCCTCACACAATCCGCCTCGCCACCTCAGATGACTCAGCACCGAGACGACCTGGCGGAAATCCGTCTGATGCTGACAACCCTAGTCGACAGACAGCAGAACTACGAGTCCTCGAATCGTAGCCTCGAAGCTCGCTTCGAGCAGCAGGAACGTCGTTTGGCGAAATCCCGAGAACGACATCAACCAATCAGTCCCCCACCTCGGACTCGACTGGACTTCTCCGCGGTAAACCGGGCAGTTCGAAACTCAACGATCGCATACGGAAGCCTACCGTCGTTTGCGGCTAACCTAAATAGTGGATCGACGACGCGCGCTGCGACAGGACTCCCACCTCCTCCCGGTGGGAGGAACCGAGATTAGAGACCATATGATGTGTCCGGTTTCGCCTCCAGCTCGGGTACTCAACACGAGCACACTGATGGCGGCCCGAATCCGATGTTGGTATTCGCAAGTCACATAAATGATATGCGACACCGCAAGGAGCTCGACACACAACCTCGAGAATGACTCGACGCCGACCCTCGAAACTCGGTCGACAACGAATCGTTCCAACGATATGTCACACACATGAACGCCGAGCTGCAGCAGATGAATTCCCTCGTCCACTTCGCCACGAGCTCGACACCAGACATAGATCGCGTGATACGAGATACATGCCGAACACCTTTCACGGATCGGATCGCCAACGCGCGACTCCGAGAAACATGAAAAATAAAATTCCCAGAATACACCGGAAAAACCAACCCGCAAGCTCATATTCGAGCATTCCGGTTAACGGCCCCGAGGGTCCATTTTTCCAAAGAAGAACAAGACGCATCCCTTTGTCGCCTATTCGCTGAAAACATCCTCGGACCGGCCCAAGAATGGTTGCATCGCTGGAGGAGAAGTCAATAGACAATTTCAACCAGCTCGCCACTACTTTCCTCAGTACTCGGTACTAATCGAAGCTACAGCGTCTGAGGCCAACCTGTGGACCCTTACGCAGGGACCAAACGAATCGCTTCGCTCTTACATAAGCAAATTTAAAGAAATCAAGGCAAGAATTGCCTATCTCAACGAAATAGTCGCGCTCACCGCCTTAAGGAACAACGTGTGGTACAAATCAGACTTCTTCAAGGAGCTCGAGGTTCGTCCCACGGCGTTCTTAGACGACGCATTACATCGCGCATCCGCCTTCGCTAACCTCGAGGACCGGATAGCCTTTTGCGAAGAAAAATACGAAGCAAAACCAAATATCAACGCGCCATCGACGTCGAAAAAGACTCCCAAACGGGAACCCCCTAGTAAGGGACAGCACACCTACGCCGTCGGAAGTCCCCCTCAATCGAAAAATAAGGACTACGACCCGAAAAAATATTGTGATCACCACAAACGAAAAGGGCACTCCACCGAAGAATGCCGAACTCGAGCTCGCTTATTAGCAACTCAAAACGACGCCGAACAACCTCCAGAGGAGGTCGTCGAGGTCGAACCGACCCCGAAGGGTGACCAAAAGAAGCCAGCCCCTAAAAAGAGGGAGTGAGCTCCCGAAGCGAGCGGGCAAGCAACCCCGTTCCCAGCACAAAAAAAGCGCATCGACATGATCTTTAGGGACCTCTGCGACGGATCGATGAAATCAGTCATCTAGCCTCCACCGACTCCCAAGAAACCGACTAAGCTTTGCTTCCGCAAACCTCGTTGCCTCGGGAAGGGGGGAGTATAGCCACCCACCGCCAAACGAATATACTTCATCTGTGGTGGCTCGCAATTCTGCCAAGACTCGGTGAACTCAACCAAAATGTTCCAACGAAAAGCAAAGCCTAGCTCGAGCTGTCAAGAATAATGGTAGATACCGGAAGCTCGGTAGACGTACTATTCTACGAAGCCTTCCAACGAATGGGCTTCGCGGGATCCTCCTTACGAGGAAAATCCTCACCCCTGACCGGCTTCGCCGGCAACATGACATACTCCATGGGAACTATCCAGCTCCCCATCGTCGTAGAAGACGTTCGGAAGCTGGTAGAGTTTGTGGTAGTAGATCGCATAGCGCCTTTCAACGCCATACTCGGCAGACCTTGGCTGTACGCCATGAAAACGGTACCATCTACGTACCACCAGTGCTTGAAATTCCCTTCTCCCACAGGAACAAGGACCGTCCTCGGAAATCAAACGGCCTCCCGAGATTGCTATATGGGAAACTACAAGCAATCCATAAGTAATCTCGTATAGCAATTACAGAAAGAGCATCAGCTCGCCGTCCAACAGATCAAACGATCAAACGACCCTACCACACGCGAACCGCAAACTGAACAAGTCAGCATCGACGATACAAATCCAGATCGCCGCGTCGGAATAGGAGTCGACTAGCCAAAACAACATGGTCGCCTTCCTAAAAGAAAACATTAATATGTTTGCATGGTCCACCGCGGACATGCCCGGTGTCGACACCGAGGTAACCTCGCATGAGCTAAATGTCGACCCGACGTATAAACCCATCAAACAAAAACGCCGCAAGCTTGGGCCTGAAAGAGCCAAAGCCGTAAACGATGAAGTAGACCGACTACTCAAGGTCGGCTCAATCCGGGAAGTAAAATATCCCAACTGCCTGGCCAACCCGGTAGTCGTCAAAAAGAAAAACGGAAAGTGGAGGGTCTGCATCGACTTCACAGACCTAAAGAAAGCATGTCCAAAGGACAACTTTCAGCTACCACACATCAACCGCTTGGTAGAAGCCACAGCCGGTCACGAGCTCTTGTCCTTTATGGACGCGTTCTCCGGGTACAATCAAATCAAGATGACCCCGGAAGACCAAGAGAAAACAACATTCATCACAGACCGAGGCACTTACTGCAACAAAGTTATGCCCTTCGGCCTAAAGAACGCCGGAGCGACCTACCAACGGTTAGTAAACAAGACGTTTGCCGATCAGCTCGGAAAAACGATGGAAGTATACATTGACGACATGCTCATCAAATCCTCCAAAGATTCAGACCACGTAGCACAGCCTCAAGAATGTTTCATCATCCTTAACAAATACAGAATGAAACTCAACCCAGCGAAATGCTCATTCAGCGTCGCCTCGGGAGAATTCCTCAGCTACCTCGTAACCGCAAGAGGAATCGAGGCAAACCCAAAACAGATCGCAGCATTCCTATAAATGCCATCACCTAAAACGACCAGAGAGGTTCAACGTTTGACTAGGCGGATAGCGCCGCGCTAAACAGATTTATCTCCCGGTCAACGGACAATTGCCTCCCATTTTACCAACTTCTCAAAGGAAATAAAAATTTCCTTTGGGACGAACAATGTGAAGACGCGTTTAAACAACTTAAAGCGTACTTAAGTGAACCCCCGATACTGGCTAAACTAGTAGAAGTAGAATCCTTATACCTTTATATCGCAGTATCCCAAGCAGCTTTAAGCGGCGTCTTAGTCCGTGAAGAGCAAAACAAACAAAAGCCAATCTACTAAGTGAGTAAAACACTGGTAGACGCCGAAACGAGGTACCCCGCAATGGAAAAACTAGCTCTAGCGATCGTGATGTCAGCTCGGAAACTTCGACCGTATTTCCAATCACATTCTATAGTGGTCATGACGTCGCAACCGCTAAGGACCATCCTACACAGCCCGAGCCAGTCAGGACGACTCGCCAAGTGGGCTATCGAACCAAGCGAGTACGACATCGAATATCGTACTCGTACATGCGCCAAGGCTCAAGTCTTAGCAAACTTTATGATCGAGCTCGCGCCCGAGCTCGCAAACGAAACGAATCCTTCCAAGAAATGGACACTCCACGTAGACGGAGCTTCGTCTAAACAAGGATCTGGGGTAGGCATTAAACTAACCTCCCAAATTGGAGAGGTCATGGAACAATCGTTCCGGCTCGGCTTCGCCGCCTCCAATAACGAGGCGGAATACGAAGCCTTCATCACCGGCCTCAGGCTCGCGCTCGGGATCGGGGCTTGCAAAGTTGACTCCTTTAGCGACTCCCAGCTCGTCACGAGCCAATTTCACGGCGAATACAAAACAAAAGACGAGCGTATGGAAGCATACCTCGAACTGTCCGAACAACTCGATAAGTTCGAACTAACAAGGATCCCGAGGGGAGAGAACACATCGGCAGACGCACTCGCGGCCTTGGAATCTACCTCTGATCCATTAGTGAAGAGGATAATCCTTGTAGAAGGAATCGAAAAACCGAGCATCGATATCGCTCTCAAAGCCCTCATAATTAGTGAAGTAAACGCGGTTCGCACATGGGCATCAACCCGACATGTTACCCCCGAAACGGAAGAACCCGAGGTCGTTGCGCCGCAACCGCCGGACGACATCCAAACGGAGGAACCCGAGGTCGTTGCGCCGCAACCATCGGGTGATATCCAAATGGAGGAATCCGAGATCGTCGCGCCGCAACCATCAGACGATGAAAGCGATCCCGATGAGGAATTTCACGGCGAGCACGGCCCTGATTTTCCCGAGGAGACCGAGTCGCTAGACACACTACCAGTCACCGGCAACCCAAAATCGGATGAGTATACCCGAAAACCGGACTGGAGGATCCCGATTCTCTGATACATTCAAGACAGAATCTTACCACCCGAAAAATGGGAAGCCCGAAAACTAAAAAATTAAATGTGTTCTTCATGACTAATGAGTAGTTTCTTTTGAGCTCATGAGTGAGGTAGATTAGGGGATTTATGGTTTGATTCATGATGTATAGGGCTTAGATTCTTCATTTCCTTCTATTTCTAATGTTCTTAATACTAGATTCTTTTTCATCAAGTTAATCTATAGCTTAAGTATTTCCACACCCACAAGATGTTTGATGAAATGCTTGAACCAATTAGAAATAGGTTTTACTTGTTTAACTCATGAGAATGATTGTTTAAAGAGTATTATGGCTATTAGAACTTGATTTTAATGTTTGTTGATTGCAATTTCACTAATGAGAATTAGAACTTGAAATAGTGATTAGCAAAATGATTAATGCTAAGAGATTATATTAGTCAAGTTTAAGAGTTTTAGGCTAAATGAGATAGCTTTATTGTGTGTTATGATGTCATAAATTGAATTAGAAGATCCCCAACTCAATATCCTCACCCTAGAGCTTGCTTTTATTGAATTGATAATCTTGTTTAGTGTTAATCTCATCTTTGACTTTTTGTTGACTTTCTGTTGTATTTTCCCAATCTTGATTTGCTTTATTATGTTTACTTGTTTAAAGCTTAACTAGTAGTGTTTTAGAACCAAATTCACCTTGTTTTCTTAGCTTATAAAGTTCTATATACTCTTGGTGCTTGAAACTTAACCCAAATGGATTGATCCTTTTATGCTCAATAGCATTTAGAGATTAATTGGTAATTTCATAAGACTAAAAAGTTTTTTATCACGCACCTGCGCAGAATGAGAATCTAGTTACATTATTGAACTAACCATAGTCCTTTTTTTTTTATGCTGTGACTTGCATAAAGAATAAAAAATTGTAGAAATTGTAGAAACAATGACGAAGGTAAGATGTTTCTTATTCGAGTAGATCCAATCTGGAAAAAGAACGCAAATGATAGTTTCCTTATGAGTAGTTGGGAAGATTATGAATTCTTTTTGAAAATGTTGAATTTAGATTATGATCATGATGCTATTCGTGCAATGAGAAATTGTCTCTATAACCATGGAAATTAAAGATTTGGAAGATTTTCTAGAGTTGTGGATTTTTGTGTTTGGACAATGGTTAATTTGAAAAATGGGCTATGAAGCAGAGTGAAGTGAAGCACGGTATGAGTTTTTTACAGATATAATGTATTAAAATATATTTTTATAATGGAATTTCATTATGTGGACAAATTTTAAGAAATAAGAAACTTGTTTATTTAGACATAAAATTGTTAAAATTTTAATCCATATTGAAGGGGAGCGACAAATTTTATTTGTTTTTGTCTAATATGTTTTTAAAATTGTATGAAAAATATATTTATAGTATGATTCATAATTAATAGGGCTACTTACAAAAATGACCTAAAATTTGAGGTCAAACACAAAACTAACCCATTTTTAATACCCTTTCATAATTTGCCATTTTTTGTCCATTGCACCCTTCCAGCTTGCGATATTCACGAAAATGTCATTCTAAGAAAATGCGTAGACTTCTTTTGAAATCTGCTTCATTCTGGAAAAAACACAAAACACCTTTGGATATCCACTTATTTACGAAAATGCCATCTTTTTCAATTTTCTCAACCACCATGAACAACCAATTTCGAGCTCTAAATGCTTCTCCAACCAATTTCTTTTGCTCTAACTCCTCATATTTATGTTCATAACCTCATAATCTTCCATTTCTTCTCCATTTTCATCCAAAAAACTCTCATTTTCGTTTTCAAAATTTACAATTTCATAGATCTTGCATTTTCGATGATTTTTGCATAACAACGACTTGGGTTGTTTGCTATCAATGAAATTCAAAGTTATGGGCGCTTTACGAAGTTAAAAACAAACTCAGATCGGATCTAGGTAAACATCCACTTGATTTTCGTTAATTTTCAGATCTGCTATTCATCGTAGACTTCATTTGAAGTCTCCTAGTCAACCATAGGTTAGTTTTGCAGTTGACTATTTTTTTCGTTTTTGTAAGGAGATTTCAGGTGAAGTTTGTGAGTTATCCTTTGAAAACAAAAAAATCACCCGTAGACTTAATATGAAGTCTCCGAAAAAGAGAGGCTACTTTTGTAGTTGACCAAACTTTGACTTTTATATGGCAGACTTCATCTGAAGTCTTCAAGAGAAGTCTTCTTTTAAGTCAGTTTGGTATTTGACCAAAATTTTGACTTTTTATGAAAATTAGTTTTGCGTTTGACAAAAATTTCAAACTTGAAAAAAAAAATAACTTTTTTAGAGTACACTTCATATGAAGTCTACAAATTTAGAGTAGACTTCAAAAGAAGTCTATTTTTTCAAAAACTGAAATAGACTTCAAACGAAGTCTGCAATGAATATTTTTGGTCAAACTCAAAACTAACCTTATTTTTCGTAGACTTCAAACGAAGTCTACCTTCAGTATTTGAATTGCAAAATTGACCCATTTTCAGTAGACTTCAGTTTGAAGTCTTCTCTAACGACGTAGACTTCATTAGAAGTCTTCTTTAACAGCGTAGACTTCAAATGAAGTCTACTTTAAAAGTCAAACACTGATGAGATTCTGGTCATATGGAAAATTAACCTATTTTTCCGCAGACTTCATGAGAAGTCTACTTTTATAAAGTCAACAGTTTGGTCAAATGCAAAAATAACCTGTTCCACAGTAGACTTCACACGTAAACTTCTAAGAATTTATGTAGACTTCAAATGAAGTCTTCTTTGTCAACTTCTCACAGAAATCAACTGTATAACATTTTTTTTTAAACTCATTTAGAGCATATTTATAACGAATCTTTGACCCTTTTTTTGTTCTAGTATGTATTTTTACTAGTGCTTTTGTTGTTGTATGAGTCTGGTGTGTTTTAAATCGATAATATTGAGTGAATTAAATTTTTTGATTGACTAGACATTAAGCTCATAATAGAAGACTTTCGGTAGAAGTCTACTACGTAGACTTCACACGCAGACTTTTAAGAATTTATGTAGACTTCAAATGAAGTCTTCTTTGTCAACTTCTCATAGAAGTCTACTGTATAACGTTTTTTTATAAAAACTCATTTAGAGCATATTTATAACGAATCTTTGATTTTTTTTTGTTCTAGTATGTATTTTTACTAGTGCTTTTGCTGTTGTATGAGTCTGGTGTGTATTAAATCGATAATATTGAGTGAATTAAATTTTTTGATTGACTAGACATTAAGCTCATAATATAAGACTTTCGGTAAAAGTCTACTACATAGACTTCACACGTAGACTTCTAAGAATTTATAGTTAGAATAATAGCTCTAGCTTAAAAAGGAGTTGTGAACGTTTAAATAAAATATAGATTATATTTTAACTTTTGAATTTTTGAATTAAAAATTTTTAAAAAATTAAAAATACAAAAATCCAATCAAATTCTCAAAATTTCTAAAAACTCAAAAAATAAAAAAAAAAATCCATGAATAACACAAATTTCTTAAGTGTTTTACCTACGCTATAAAGAAGTGTTTTAACCATAAAGAATTTTCCGAATAAAATATACAAAAGCAATTTTCTTAAGTACAGCACGGTTCAAACACTTAAGAAATTTGTGTTAAAACACTTCTTAATAGCATAGTAAAACACTTTTTAATACGTGAACACAAATTTCTTAAGTGTTTGAACCGTGATGTATTTAAGAAAATTGCTTTTGTATATTTTATTCTGAAAATTCTTTATGGTTAAAACACTTCTTTATAGCGTAGGTAAAACACTTAATAAATTTGTGTTCACATATTTTGTTTTTCTTTTAACCGTGCTGTGTTATTGATAGATTTTTTTTATTTTTTTGAGTTTTTAGAAATTTTTGAGAATTTGATTGGATTTTTGATTTTTTTAGAAATTTTTAATTCAAAAATTCAAAAGTTAAAATATAATCTATATTTTATTTATAATTTAAAATTAGTGTTTCGATTATTTTGCCGTGATCCGTATATCTCCGTTATAGAGAGGTTGTAAAACGACCACACGGTTCACAATTGAAGATTTAAAATGGGCAAAAAAAATAGTGTAGGTATTTTACTGGGTACAAAAATAGTTCGAGTATTAAATGGAGATCATTTCACTAAAACACTCTCCGGAGACATTTGCAAAGAACCAAGTCCAAAGTTTGATATAACTGTCTTAGGCAAGTTTGCACTCGATACAAAATTAGGAACGCAGATATAGAGAAACAGGACCAGTAACATTAAGTCAAAAATATCAACATATTTTGTGATGCTTCATTCAATAATACATAAAGGAATTGTTACAAGGCTAAGAATTACACAATGTTTAAAGTTATGAAAAAAACTGATACAAGCTAAAGTTAAATAACTATACTCAAAATAATGTGAAGTGATATCACCTCCAAACTTAATAGTGTCTTCTCAGGCTAAAGGAGGACAAAACTAATCCGTGAAAGACCTACAGAACAAAGTAAAGAATAGATAAAACCTTAATTCGTCAGATGGCAAGATTGTGTTCTTAGTTACTGTATTACGCTACATGTTTTAAAGTTTGATTAATGTTGCACTAAACAGGTTTGATTAATAATGGCCATTATCATATTTCAAATGGAATAAGTTCTTTGCCAGTAATCTCTCCAAAACAAACGTGTATCTAACAAAGCCAATAACATCATTTACCAACAAATCTCAGATTGAATTAAAAGAGCCAAGTCTACAGATAAAAGCAAAAGCTTATAAATAAATGTGTGAGGCATTTCCAGGATCAAATGACATAGAAAAAAAAAGCCAAATGATCAGGATATACCACAACCTAATCAATCTTGCGTCAATGCCATTATACCTGAAGGAACAGATTTATCCCCAGAATTGGTAATGGACGCCTTCATCAACCATATTCGATAACCAAACTCTTAAAACATTCAAAAAATTTAAGGAAATTTCATATGCTCAGTGGAAGGAGAAGTCGTTTAATTAAGAGAGCTCACGGCAAAACAATATAGTATTGTTTTGTCCACTGCCCTTCACGCACCTTCGTGCAATTTTATCATCATCGCATCAAAAATCCTCAAAACAAACTAATCACAAAACAAACCAATCAAGCAGACAAAGAAAAGAAGCCTCAGTGTGTGTAACAATTCAGATAATTGATTTAAAAACCTCACTGAAATCCGCTAAGATAATTGTTTTATCCGCATAGGCCATATCTATAACAAAAGAAGAAGAAGAAGAAGAAGCAAACAAGACAATCGTATGATTGTGGTGGGAGAAAAGGGATACTCAGACAGCCAAGGGATGTTTCTTCAAATTCTGGGAGAAGAAGCCCAGATCTGAAACTCTAGTCCACGAAATATTCGTATCATCACCATATCCTTTTACGCCTCACCCAAAAAAAGCTAAAACGAAAACGAATTCAATAGTTTCTGAACAAAAAGAAAAACCTAATATTCAATGTAAAAATACCCAAGTAGAAGGAGAAGATTAAGAAGCAGTTCTGATGTTTTCAATTGAGTAAAGAAGACGAACCATATATATACAGACGAGCGGCTGATATGGATTTGCCTTTGGAAATTATAACTTGGACTTGGCACGAACCTCGTTCGTGGCCCAGAGCTTCATCCTGTAAATCTTAGGATGAAGCTCCTTCATCCTGTAAATCTTCCGACAACCTGGTACTGGTGAAACTGCAATAAGAAAAAACATCACACAAAGGTAAATTCCGATCAGATTAGTCGAATCCAGAATCAATAACATCAATGGCTAAATTGGAAACAGAGACGCCAGAAAGATTTACGAGCTTTTATCCTGAAAACACCCATTTTCGTCGCTTTAGCGGGCGAGAGAGAGAGGCAAGAGAGAGAGAGGCGAGACAGAGAGCGCCGTTTGAGAGAGACAAAATTTTTTTACATAATTAGGGTTACTTCCCGGTTAGGTTAATTTTTCGGTTTACCAGATTTGATAGGAAGTCTATTCATAATTTAACTATAATTTATAAATAATTTTCTTGGTTAATCTGATCAAATTTTATGAATTTTTAATTTTTAAAACATTATAACTTAGTATAATAAATTTTTAAAACCTCATAATTTTATAACATAATATTTTTTTTATTATTTAAATATAAAATTTAATTACAAAGCATACTTCATGAGAAGTCTATATGAAGTCTACATGCGTCTCAGGGTTATAATCGTAAAAATACGTATTGGATTTTTGTTTAGTCATTGAGGAGGTAACTGTAATTTTACTATCCCTACATGTTACTTTTGTTTTAACGGGTCTAGTTTTGCTGAAAAAAACAAATTTTAGGTTATTTTTAGCAATTCCCTCTCAATTTAACGTGAATGTAATCTAATGTAATTATTCTACTAAGTTAAATATTTTTTAATAAATATCTTGAAAAATTCTATAATGATGACACATCTAGCACAATTATGAATCACATATCAAGCTCGATTAATATATAGGATCGATTAATATATAGGAGATAAGGGATATGTGTCCGATCTACCGATTGCCAATTAATTTTGGTGGTGTCAATCTATTGATTAACAATTAATTTGGAGCTAGAAGCACTATATTTAACAAAAATATCTTTAATCTTACAAATAAGAGAAAAAACAGGCACTATATTTGTCCGTGTATGTTATTAATGGGAGAAGTGGCACTGGCTTTGTGTGTGTTTGTTCATTTTATTTATGTGAGGAGTGGGTCATCCGCTTTCCTACGTATGGACAAAAAATAAAATATTCGTTTTCTGGGAAAAGATTGGTAGGTTTGAGTTTTGATTTGGTATGCCACTTGTTTTCATTTGATGTATTATTATAATTTTCTTGTCTGATCACTTTATTTATTATTAAACTTGAAAAGAAAAAAAGAGAGTAGAAACTTCAAAACAGCTTTGGTTAGATTTCGTATGTGGTTCTGTTAGATTCTTTTGCCCGAGTGGTGGCTTTGTTCGGATACCAAACCCAATCGTTGTCCTTTTCACCTTCCCATCTCGCTTGATTCCTCCTTTTATTAGCTTCTTCTCTTCCACACACCAGTCACCATCTTCATTATTATTATCTTAGATTTAAGCAGCTTTCTGGTGTTTGAGCTAAAATCCTTTACAACAAGAATGCCATCAAAGAATGATCGCTTATCGTACTATTCATCAGCTTCTTCTTCATCTTCGTTATCTTCTTCCCAGCTAAGTAGTCCAAGGTACCTGGTTTAACGAGCTTAACCATGTCTAAATGATTGTTTTGAAGTTTTTAATCTTGTTTATTAACTATGTGTTTTTTACTCATCTTGCAGAGCATTTCAAAATGGGTCTTCTCGAGCCATTGCTGTAAGTTCTTGTTACTAATAATATATCTACTATTCATTTCTTGATGAATAAGTTATTTTGATTTGTCCAAATTGTTGTTTTGGTTTGTATTTAAAGAAGGCCAAGTGTAGCTTTGGTTGTTCAATGTCTAAGGTCAACTTCACATTTCATGCTTTTTATGTACATATTTGAACGAGTTATTTTGCTTGAAGATAGATTTAATATTTTCACATTGCCTTCGATTCTCGTAACTTAAATTCTCGGCAGATTATCCGACTAAGAATCTCAATCTATAGTTAGGCTCTGTTCAAATTATATAGTAGATGTATAGTTTAATATGGTAAATAAATTTTAATAACAAAAAGACGGTGTTGCTCTAAATTTCAAAACTATGTTTTCTGAAAATTATTTTGTAAATCCTTTAGTTTAAATTTTAGGTCAACAAAGAAAATAAAAATACAAACATGCAAGTACATCGGTTTATGGGCTCTGGATTTTGCAGTCTAACGAAGAACTGAGGGAAGAGATCACGGAGCTTGAGACAGAGATCTTACAGTTAGAGCAGTATCTTCTTTCGCTCTATAGAACATCTTTTGGAGATCATTTGCCTTCATTATTTTTACCAGATGATTCTTCCCTTCTTCCATGCAAGCCTTACATGACGAAAGTTCACAATGACCAAGCCTCTTCTGTGTCTGATACATCTCTCTCGCCGAGTTTCAAATCGTTTTCTGAATTGGTGAATAATCTTAATTTAGAAGATGCGAATATAGATGTAAGTGCAGTTTTTTTGGGTCCACTAATATAAGTTTGTGATCGTGATACGTTTCAGGACAAGATAAAAAGATCCGAGTCTGGTCACCCGAGTTTAGCAGATCTTCTTGGTCTTAACACTCTTAGTCCTAATAAACTCTCTGAAGAGCTCGTGAGACTTATTTGTGTGATACACTTCAAACTCTCAGACAAGGGGCACAGCAGATTGGTCAATAACTCAAAAAATGAAAATATCAATGATGAGAAGTGTGGACAGGAACTTGGAGTCATTATCCATAAGCTTTGCCTCGATGAGGACAATTTGAAGTCCGTTGAGAGTTTGCTTCAGAATTTTAGGTACGGTTATATGGTAAAATACTTCCATTACGTAGATATTAAAGTGGCTTACTCTTTTTAGAGCTGGCAAAATGCAGATCGTTGGTTCAAAAGCTTGAAAATGTTGATCCGGCAAGGATGGCTCGGGAAGAGAAGCTTGCATTCTGGATCAATATTCATAATGCTCTGGTGATGCACGTGAGAAAAATAGCAAATCCGAGTCGGAATATAGTTTTCTGCCCCTTTTGTTATCATTATGATCTAAAAGTGGCGTGGTGTTACAGGCGTATATTGTAAATGGAATGGGTGAAGATGCAACAAGCACAATGATCTCGAAGGTTTGAGATATGGATCATTTTCTTCTAGAGGTTTTATTGTTAGATCGTTGATCATCTGAGATCTTAGCAATTATATGTTTAACCTGTATAGGCAGCATTTAACATAGGTGGGGAGAGGGTGAATGCATACGATGTCCAAAGTTCGATATTGGGGCTTCGTGAATGCCATTCACCATCAGTAAGTTGAATATGACTTCAATTGTTTGTTTACGTTTGCATTGGGTTACCTTAAATAAAACCATGGTACTTAGTATTTAACCAAAATCCTATTGCTAATTGTAATGGAGATGCGAGATGCAAAATGAGTTTCTCTTTTGCGAAACTATTTAAGAGAAAATTGGTCAAATGGCTAAAAATGAAAGAAAATTTGAGAAAGTAGTCGTTTTCTTTGTGAAACTTATAAAAAAACAACCAAGGCATTTGTTTACGTACAATCAAGTATACAATTTTAACACATTTTCTATTTGGTCATGATAGCGTTTATGGACGCTGTTTTCACTGGCTAGGAGTTTAAAGACAAGTAGCAGTGTCCACACATATGCGTTGGAGTATGCCGAACCACTTCTTCATTTTGCCCTTTCTACCGGAGCATTAACCGATCCAATGGTACTAATCCTACTAAATTCCTTTCCTATTTTGATCTACTCGCCAACCGAGTTAGCTATTCCCTAACAATGTAATGGTTTCACTCACCAGGTTCGAATTTATACAGCGGAAGGAATCTTTCAAGAACTTAGACAAGCAAGAGACGGTTTCATCCAGGCAAGAGTTGGATTTGATAAGAGGGAGACAAGGATTCTATTTCCAAAGATCATTTACAACTACGCAAAGGATACTTCTCTCGACATGGCAGACCTATTTAATACCATATCGAAGTGCTTAACAGAGACACAAAGAACGAAAATGAGAAGAGTTGTGAAGAAAAGGCAAGATAGATGCATTAATTGGATTAAGCATGACTTCAAATTCCGTTATTTCATCCATTGTGAACTTATGAGAGAGAGTCTTGTAATTTGACCACAATCTTTTGTACCTAGTCGTCTATCTATGGTTAGTTTGTGTCTGATCTTCTTTTTTTTTTTTTTTTTTTTATTATGTGTTTTGTGCCAATATATTGATGAATATTGTAAATGTAGAGGAGGAGTTATCAAAAATCTTATATGCACTTTAAGTATCTAAATTTATCAGCTTTATTCCTAGAATCTTTGTTAATATGCCTTGAATCTGAAATTGCATAAGGTGCAAACTGTAGTAGGTGCAGATTGCAGATGGTCCTTGATGTGGAACCTAGAAGAGAGCGCAACAACAACAACAACAAAGATTTTAGTTTCGTTATGTAACATACAGAGTAGCACGCAGCTTTTGTAGATTTGGGTTTGCATTGGATTTGGGAACTCACCTCTTGAATTCGATCTAAAGATCAAGTATATCTAAAGAAGGTGATCCAAACCAATGGCGGACCCAGAAATTTTTTTAACCGGGGTCAAAACATAAATATAAAAAAAAATATTAAAAAGAAAGTTTTCATAAAAATATAAAATGTCTTACAAAATTACTATGCGGTCTTTCATATCTTGAAATCTTTTTATCACAATCTCATTTGTGATAGTCTCGAATATATATTTCTCGATATAACAAACTAAGCAGTCATTCAAAAACTGATCTCCAATCCGATTGCGCCGATCTGTCTTTACGATCTTCATTGCTGAAAAGCATCTTTCAACAGTTGCAGTAGCAACATACAATATCAAAACCAACTTCAAAAGCCTATAAACCAAAGGATAAGACACCATCTGATTATTTCCAGGAGCATTTTCTAAAACAACTTTACTCACAACTTCGTTCTGCTCAGAAGTGTATTTCAAGAGTTCCACAAAGTTCCCTTTATTAGCAGATGTTTCTGACTCATCATGACCACGAAAAGGTAACCCTTGTCGCAATAAGTATCTAGAAGCATCAATTGAAGCATTTAGCCGAATCCGATATTCATTTTTCATAATATCATCTTGTTTATGCAAAGCATGCCCAATAGACTGACCTTGTTTCATCAAATTTTCACACTTCATAGCTGCATTGTTATGAAAACTGTTAACACCTCCCACATGTTCTGAAAATGACTTCCTAAACTTATTCCAGCTAGAGAATCCCTCTGTGATAAATGCATCATTTTTTACGCTTTTACCAGCAGTATCTCTGAACAAATAACAGAAAAAGCAAAAAACTTTTTCTTTCTTCACATTATATTCTAACCAATCAGAGTATTGATCAAACCAGCCTGGATTAAATCGTCTCAATGTGTTCCCTATCGATTTTTGCTCAAAAACATGACCACGTAGTTGGCAAGAGCCTCTAATCAAGTATTTGCGAATTACCTCATCTCTTTGATTCAGATGATAATCTACTATCATTTTTTGATCAGCAGGATCCCATGGTATAGATCATCTAAATCATTGTCACTCTGAGATGATGGATGATCTTTTCTTTTCAAAAACCTTTCCATTACTTTATCTGAGATAAAAACAAAATAAAAAGAAAAAGAAAATATAAAGAAAACAACAATATAAACAAGGATATAAACAAAGACTTACTTGATTAGTTGATTAAGTGAAGATGAGCAACAATCAATTTTGACGACAAGTCGACTTTGTTGTTGGAGAAGAAGAGTTGCAAAATAAGAAAAAAAACAATTTTCTTCGATAGGTTAAAAAAATCAGAATAAAAAATAGGTTTAATGATTGGGCTTTTATTTCAATAATTTTTGAAACAAAAACAAATGGGCCACGATTTTTCTAAGCAAAATTGATTTTGGTTAATGGATTTAGATAAAACAAATGAGATATGAAATTTATGGGTTCAAAAAATAAATTGGACCAGATTCAAAATCAATTAACATATTATCCAAATAATTTTAAAAATAAAATTTGGGGGTGTCAGCTGACCCACCGTTCATGTACGTGGGTCCGCCTTTGATCCAAACTACACAACAGACTGTACGTAGTAGGTGCGAGCTACACAACAATTTGTAATAGGTGAAAGATACACAGCAGATTTCAGATAATGCAAACTTCATAGCATACTTAAATAGGTGCAAGTGCCACAACATGCTATAGAAGGTGTAAGCTGCATAGCATATCGCAGGAGGCTTAAGCTGCATAGTTGATTGCATGAGGTGTAAGCTACGTAGCATGTCACATAAGGTGTAAGCTATAGAATGTATTACAGATTGTCGGTTAGGATAACTCCTATATGGACCGAATCTGTTAGCAGGTCGTTGGGCCTAAGCCACTAGGTCCAAATATGATTAAGGTTAACAAAGTATTACCTATAAATATCTATGTTATATCTAATTTTGATGTATTAATTCTGATATAGAACCTCCAACAGGGTTTTCTAAATCTTATGCATCCTTTAATAAATCGGTCTCTTTTGCTCGTGGAGGTAGCCAACACATCATTGGTGAACCACATTTAATCGATATCGTGTTCTTTACGTTTATAGCTTTATTGTTTCGCACCTGTTATAATAAACTAGTATCAGAGACAGGTTATGGGAATTTTTGCGTATGGTGAGAAGATGTCTGGGTTAAACGTGAGTATCGACAAGTTCACATGGAAGAACTGCTTCAGTATCTCTGGCAGATCAAGCGTTGCTAAAGAACCAAGGCTTGTGGAGGGTGTTGTTGAAAGACAACAAGGGCGACGCTGCTGTGATGGCAAATCTGGAGGAGAAAGCACACTCAAAGATTTTGCTTTGTCTTGTAGATGAGATCATCATTGAGTTGTAAACGAGGAGACTGATGATGATATGTGAGGGAAGTTGGAGATGTTGTACATGACACAAGGTTTGAAGTGGATGTTGCTCTAGTTGCTGAAGGACACACTCGTTCCTCTGAGGTGTGGGTTCTAGATACTGGAGCGTCTTATCATATATGTCCAAAGAGACAGTGGTTTTCAAATTATGAGAATGTAGATTATGGCAACATTGAGATGAACAATGGTCTTGCTTGTAGGTTCGGTTAAGATTAGGACATATGATGGTAGTATTTAATTACATAATGAACGAAGTTAGACATGTTCCATTGATGACGAAGAACTTGATATCTTTGAGCTAGACATCGAAGGTTTCAAATATTTGGTGAAGGTGGAGTTTTAAAGGTCTACTAGGGTTCAGATGTGATTATGAAAGGTGTCAGACGACGTGGTACGTTGTATGTGCTGCAAGGTTCCATAGCTACATGCATCTTCAGAGATTCACCAGAAAAGTATGACTAAGTTGTGGCATAGCTTTGGTCGTATTGGTGAAAGAGAGGTGCAAATTCCGTCAGAGGATGGTGAGAAATTATGTTAGTGTGAGCTAAAACTCGCACAATCGAAATTTGTTAACGAAATTTAAAAGGGAACAAAAATTTCTCGGAAAAATCATGAGAATTTTTTAGGACGTAAAAGTTACATTATCAAGAGAATATCATATCTATTTATACAAGTTTTGTAAACCGCCTAGCAGAGAGTCTCCCAAGATTCTCGGAAGATTTCTTTTTATCCCTTCGCGCGGCCACTGTCTCGAATTGTTTTCTAGGGCGACAACTAGTGGGCTTACCAATGTGCTCTGTGTCTCCTTGGCTCGGCCTTCTTGTGTAATTGGGCTTCCAATTATAATATTATAATAGTATATATATCTAAATAATAATCAATCTATATAAATTTTTTTAAAAAATCATTTGACATCTTGCAATATTATATACTAAATAATAATCAATCTATATAAATTAAAAAAAAAAATTTGATATCTTGCAATATTTTCATTATAATTTACTGTATTTTATTGAATATATAACACAAAAGTTAAAAAAAAAAAAAAATTTACAAAGATTAAGACCCAAAAATGGTTTTCTTAAAAGGGTGTGAATTGACCATAAAAATCAAATTTATAAAGCTTTACATATTAGAGTTATGTTTTCAAGATTATAGGTTTTAACGGGTTAGTTCGAATAATATTTTAACCTATTGCGAAATGGGTTAAATAGTCATGGTCATCTGATTTGATATTTATATATATATATATATATATATCATTTGGTATATTATGAAATTCAGGTAAAACCAAATTTATATAAATTTCAAAAAAAAAATTAAGATAAAGTTATTATGCGCTATATAATTAACGCGGATCAAATCCTAGTATAATTAGATAAGAGGAGTCTAAGACTAGAATAAGTATTGGACTCAAGAGACTGATAGGTCATCCAGAAATTAGTTGGACTCAAAGATTCGTACACTTGATTCGTTTGGAGAAATATCAAATTGGTGCAGTCGATATACGACCACTTCTAAGCAATGGAGTTGTTATTTGGGTTTATGGATTCTGGCTAATCCATTAGTAGAATTGTTGATACTTATCATACTTCAGGTGTTTTTGAAACCACTTTCGATTACATGTTGTTATTGTGTCTGTGAGGTTTACATTGCAAATTGCAAATGCAATGAAGAAAATGAAACCACTTGTCCTAAGCTTTGCTGTTTTCATTTGTGGTGCAGTATGCCAGAGTCATCGCCTTGAAATTGGATTGGAAGAAGAACGTGCACAAGTTCTCACAAGAAAAAAGAAAGAAGAAAAAGGCAGTTTCATTAGGGAAAAAAAGAAGTCACAATGAAGTCTTACCATATTTTGTACATTCTATAAGAAAAAATTAATTTTTCTTGTCGTGTTTATTTAGTTTCTCAGGCCATGTCCAATGGGGAGTTCACTGGGGTTCTTAGGGGGGGTTTCATGAGGTTTTTTGGATTTTTAAAAAATGAAAAAGCCCAAACAGTAATGAACCGGCTCTTAGGGAAGAGCCCGTAGAACCGTCTCTTAATGGGTCTTCTCCGTCACGTGTCGCCTTGTCATTGGATTTTTATTGTTTTTTTTTTGGGGCAAAAGTTATGTTCTCTCGACACTCTCTCTCTCTTCACAAACAACATCTCTTCCTCTTCTCTTCGTTCTCTGCGACGATTTCTCCGGCGATAATCGATCACAAGCAATCAGAGAGTTCTGAGAGGAAATCGCCACAGCTCGGTCGTTTCGCTTTGACAAGGTATGGAATCATGCATGGTTCGTTGTTGTTTTGCTTAAATTTGGTTCTTCGGATTTCAAAATTAGGATTTACAGAATTGGGGAAAATTGGGGATCGTGTTTGTGTGATTCGAATTAGGGTTTTTCTTGTCGATTTGAGTGTCTGTGTGATTCCATAGCTACACGCTTTAAGGGTTTACTCTTCCATATATTATTTCATCCCCAAATCGGATTTAGGAATTTCGTGAATCTGGTTTCAAGTTTTCTGGGTTTGAAATACTTGTTGCGATTATTTTTGCTTTGATTGTCGTCAGCTTTTCGTGTGTTTGAATATCGGCATCCTTTACATTGTTGTTGCGATTGATACTTTTTATCGAATTTTAGTGTGAATGACTTAGTCTAGTTGAAGCTGGTTACTTTATGTGCAGACAATGCTGATCAGCTACATCGAGACATCATCCGAAGGACCAGAACCTGACTTGGGGTGGGCATATGACGATGCCAATTATGGCATTCCTCAGAAATGCTTCTGTGGCCGGCAGATTCAGCTCACGTCGAGCGGTGAAGGGACAGAGACTCCTGGCCGGAAGTACTACATCTGCCCTGAGTGGTTTAAAGAGGTTTGTTAATTTGAACTCATTATTGTTGATGCAATATTTAGTTTTTTTTTTAAATGTTTGACAAAACTACCACATGTATGTAGGCGAATGGGGAGCATATATGGAAATGGTGGGATGAGGGTGTGACAGAGCAAATGTCGATGGTGCAGCGAGAGCTTGAAGAGCAAAGGGAGTAGCTGCTTAGGCTTGACAGCCTTCAAGGAGTTGATCCCGCGATTGGAGAACTAAAGGAAGAGGTAAGACTTTTTCAAGGAGAAGTGTCAAGCCTGAAGGAGCAAAATGCAAACCAAGGTGATGGGTATTTACTGCTCTGTTTTCTTTTGATTGTTGCCGCCATTTCATATATGTTCAAGTAGCCGAAATGAGTAGTTGGTTAACTCTATGTTTTAGTAATGATCCTTATGGTGTTTTGTAGTTAGAAAATATGTTAAGACAATGTTTAATTTGCATGGTTGGATATTCGTAATGAAGTTTTTATTAGTTTTCACTTTATATCTACTTGCTGTTGGTTAGTTCTGATGCTTTTAAATTAGTCGATAGTTTGTGTTAGTTACTTTCGATAGCTTCTGTTAGTTACTTTATAAGTTTGATCAATGCTTGTTTGCTTTATAAGTTTTATAAATATCTTATACTTGTGATCAATGCTTAGTTTTATAAATATTTCGTGTACATAAAAAGTTAGCTGGAAAGTGATGAAAGTAATCAATGCGTTAGCTTTTTATTAGGTAAAGCCATTAAGGTCTTAGTGATGAATGTGTTGTGCTTTTAGATTAGGTTAAGAGTTAAAGCTCTTCGTGATCAATGCTTGTCATGTCACACCTAAACGTAACCCATCTTAAACACGTAAACACAACCACCACTTGTAAGTTAAATCTCAAACCTAACCTTCTATTTATTATAGTGTTCAACTAAACATGAACACTTAAACCATAACCCTCACCGAAAAATACTTCTAACCCTAGAATATGGATTCTACGGATCCATATTCAAACTCTGAAGGCTTTGTAAACCTTCTCACTAGTCAACATAAGAGTTTCTCCCCTACTATAGATCTTGCCTCCTCGGAAGTGCCTCTGTTTAGCAGCCAAGGAACTGACGATCCAAGTGTAGCTGAGGAGCGTAAAGAAAGACGGAAGTGGAGCCCCATAGAAGATGTGGTGCTGATCAGTGCTTGGTTGAACACCAGCAAGGATCCGATCATCTCAAATGAGCAAAAAGCTGGTGCGTTTTGGAAACGCATCCAAGCATACTTCAACGCAAGTCCACAGCTCACGGGTATGCCAAAAAGAGAGGCATCTCACTATAAGCAGAGGTGGGGGAGGTTGAACGACCAAGTTTGCAAATTCGTGGGATGTTACGAGGCTGCCTTGAAAGGGAAATCTAGTGGGCAGAACGAGAACAATGTCACAAAGGCGGCTTTAGCAATCTTCTTCAACGACTACAACATGAAGTTCACCCTTGAGCACGCATGGAGGGAGCTTCGGCATGACCAGAAGTGGTGCTCTGCTTCTTCTGTAGACAGTGAACGCTCAAAGAAAAGGAAGGTTGATGAGAGTTCTGCCCAGTCTTCAACCACAGAACCGGTTAGTCAAGGAGAGGATGTGGCCATGGACCGTCCTCCGGGCGTGAAGGCTTCAAAAGCTCACGCTAAAAGGGGTGCGAACAAGACAAGCAGTGGGAACGAAGACGGAAATGCACTGAAGGAGTTCGAGAGCATGTGGGAGATCAAGAGGAAGGATTTGGAACTGAGAGAGAAACTATCGAAGAACAAATTGCTTGAAAGTCTTCTTGCAAATCGAGAGCCACTTTCTGAGATAGAAATGGCTCTCAAAAAGAAGCTAATTACAGAGATGTTATCTTAAGCTTTAGTCCCTTTTGTATTTGGAAGAACTATGAACTATGTCTTAAGCTTGATGTGTTTTTGTATGAAATAAAATGTGTTTTATGTATGAACTAGTTTGTGTTTTTGTATGAAATAAAATGTGTTTTATGTATGAACTTGTAGTTTTGTGTCTCATGCCTTTGTCATTATTTTGCAGGACAATGACTCTTACCCGTGAGAGAAGTTTGGTATTCAAACCCGTGAGAGAAGTTTACCATTTACAAGGTAAAACATTTGTCATTATTACTTGGTGTCTGTGTATGAGCCGGATAATTACACCTTCTTATGCAGTTGTCATTATTGTGTAGGACACTCGGAGGGACTTTATCGACTAAAAAACAAGGGACTGCATAGGAAGGAGACAAGTTTAGTTAGCTTTCTCGTGTTATGATGTCTTCTTTGTACTTATGTGTTCGTGAATTGTATAGCACAAGTGTTTTCTTCTATTTCAAGCCACATATTTGTTCAAGGATTGTTCAACGATGCATCTATAAAACTGCCGAAACCAAAGCACAAAACATACCTAAAACACATCAATTCACCTCTTTTTATCTTCCTCTATAAAGCTCCATAAAAAAACATACCTAAAACACATCAATTCACCTCTTTTTATCTTCTTCTATAAAGCTCCATAAAAAAAACATACCTAAAACACACCAATTCTCTTGCTACTTCTCTTCCTTCTTGTCTTACTTCTTCTCTTACTGTTTTTGTTGCTTGTCTTGTTCTAGAAAACAAAGACAAATAAAAAAAAAACAAAGGTTCACAAATACACACAAAAATGGCATCTTCTTCGGCCAATTTTTTCGATGAATCGCTTGAAGAAAGTTTTGATGAAGTTTTGGATGCAAAATACGACCATATGTTTGATTCCATGTTAGATGGACCTGCAACAAAGCAAAAGAAGAAACGGGCCTATATTGAAAGACACCGAGAAGAAGGACACAACCGCTTATGGAACGATTATTTTAGTGAAGATGCAACATACCCTCCATCTATATTTCGGCGCCGTTTTAGAATGAATAAGCCCTTGTTCATGCATATTATTGAACGACTATCCAATGAAGTTCCGTTCTTTCAACATAAAAGAGATGCTACTGGAAGGTTCGATCTCTCTGGACTACAAAATTGTACAGCAACAATTCGTATGATGGCATATGGTTGTGCGGGTGACGCGGTTGACGAATATCTCCGGCTCGGTGCAACTACTGCACTTTCATGCTTGGAAAATTTTGTAGAAGGTATAATATGTTTGTTCGGAGATGAGTACCTGAGAAGACCCACAGCAGAAGATCTTCAACGACTACTCGATATTGGAGAGGAACGCGGATTTCCCGGGATGATAGGAAGCATTGATTGTATGCATTGGGAGTGGAAAAATTGCCTAACTGCTTGGAAAGGGCAATATACACGTGGATCAGGAAAACCAACAATCGTTTTAGAGGTTGTGGCGTCACATGATCTTTGGATTTGGCATGCGTTTTTTGGACCTCCAGGTACCTTAAACGATATCAATGTTATTGATCGTTCACCAGTTTTTGATGACATATTACAAGGTAAAGCTCCAAAAGTGCACTACTTTGTAAACGGACACAAGTACCATTTGGCGTACTATCTTACCGACGGAATTTATCCTAAATGGGCAACATTTATACAATCTATTCCAATTCCTCAAGGTCCGAAAGCATCATTGTTTGCAACATATCAAGAAGCTGTCCGTAAAGATGTTGAGCGTGCTTTTGGAGTCTTGCAAGCACGGTTTGCCATTGTCAAAAATCCAGCTCTTATTTGGGATAAGGTAAAAATAGGAAAGATTATGAGAGCATGTATCATACTACATAATATGATAGTGGAAAACGAACGAGATCAATACACACAATATGATATATCTGAATTCCAACAAGGAGAAGGATGCATAACTTCACAGGTGGATATGACGTATTTTACAGAGATGCCTACAAATCTCACCAACATGATCGGCATTAGAAATCAAGTTCGAGATAGAAAAATACATCAACAATTAAAAGCTAAATTGGTGGAACATATATGGCACAAATTTGGCAACCCGCAAGATTACAACTACATATATTTTTATTTCAATAACTATATGTTGTATGTTTAAAATTTTATCAAATGCAATATAATTTTGGTTTAGTAAAATATAATATTTTTAAAATTTATAACAAATTTAATTATATAAAAATAATTTTTTTTTTGTTTTTGAACCCCTAAAAACCCCTAATGAGGTTCATTGGAGAAACAAAAAATAACGATATTCTTAACTTTTTTTTTAATTACAAAACTAGTGATATGGCCCGCACCCTGTGCGGGCTCCAAAGTATGATGAAGTTATATTATCGAACACGGAATCTGGAAGGATTTATAAAACAAATTGATGTCTTTAAGATCATGAATGTACCTATCAACTCGGTGGAAGGAAAAAAAGGTAGAAAGACCATACAAATGTGAACGAATTAGGCGTGAACCAAAAAATAAACACTAAAGCATAATTTATTTAATTTATGTCTAAGAGTACAAATGATAAAATGATTTTATAGACATCTATTTAAAAACAAATAAAAAAATGTGCTGGACAAAAAACAATTAAACATGAAAATTCCAATATCAAGTATTATGAAAATTGTACGAAAACACAGAAGAAAATAACCAAAAGTGTAATGTAATAAGATTTAGTTACTCATAAATAATTAACGATGAATCTGTGAGTAATGGAGCTCCTTCATCGGGTTTAAGGTATGTAAATAAAGGCAACCAATATCATTTTTTTTATATGAATTAATCTGTAAACAACCGAGTCGAAATTCAGAAATGGACATTCATTTTTCAAATACCATATACATATACAATTCGATAAATACATATATTTATAAAACACTTTATCAACAAATAAAAATCTAACCCAACCAATCACTAACAACCTAACCCACTACTAAAAATATATATAAAAAAATCAACATATCACAAAAGAAAAATCCAAACCAGCCAATTTAATCTCATGGAAATCCTCCACATGATCCACATAATCTATCCCTCTACCATCTATTTAAACAACCCATCATCACCACAATAATAGCACATCTCTTCTTCGAAAAAATCGACAAAGCTACATCTCTTTTTCGAAAATTCCACAGAAAAACCATTTTGCAAGCTTTCGGAAAAGAAGCGAAGGGTCTGATTTTTAGACCACCTGTTTAAGAGAAACTGCTCCGTTTCGCGAAAATATTTCCGATTCCGAGGTTTCTCTGAGACATGTGTTTTAACACTCAAATCCCTTTCACACAATTGCAACGGAATATGTAACGCGAACAATCTATTTTGGTATAATTTATAATCTCTTAAACTATGGATCATAGTATTTTTAAATCACTCCTATGCGGGTGTTTGAATCTAGCCGATGCTGTCACTACTAAACTTATATATGTTAAATTTTAAGTTTAAATTTCTACGATAAGCTATGTTCATATATATATATTCTAAAATTGAAAGCACATAACTATCTTAAGATGTATATACATCGTTATTTAATATATGATATTAAAATCGAATCGACAAACATGTTTTGGAGAGTCTGAATGTGCTTGCATGTATATACAACTATCACCCAATTCTTTTTTTTTTTTGATGTGTAATAGTTTCCTTTTGTTTTAAACGCAAGAAGGTGATGGATTATATTGGTTGTGAGATGATAAAAAAGGTTTTAAAATTAACGGATTTCAATCTCAGAAATTTGTCTGCGGAAAAAATATCAAGGAGAGTTTGTTGTATTTTGGATCTAAAGAAAATCCGTCGAAAATGAAAGAGTGATATATATTTAAAGCCTCATGTCGCGTTATATCATACAAAAGCATTATTAAAACAGTATTGTAACAAATTAACCAAAAGAAAAAGGACCGATGTACTTCTTCTATCGGAAACAAATGGTGACCAAAGACTTGAGACACAGCAATCAACAAAAAAAGTCAGAGTCAAAAAGAGAAAAGAAGAGAGATTTTTAAGAATTAGAGATAAAGGTGGTATGTTATTCGTTGTTTTGAAGCGTATAGTTAGTCATTTAGCGAGTTAACACATGATTTCGGTGAGCCAAGCAGAAACAGATTTCGCGCCGAGCTATTCGGTAACACACGATTCGATTGTATTTCACTCGAAAGATATCACAAACAGAGGATCGGCAATAAACTCTTTCTTCTGTATCATCGGAAAGAGAAAATCAAATCAGAATAAAGATCATTTCTGTAATTTATGTAATCTGATGGATAGACATCAGTAAATTGAGACACAATGTATAAGAATACAAATGTTAACATGATCTTACAAAAAAAAACGACAAAAGTAAGTACGATCAAGTACGAAGTAACACAAGAAATTAACTACGAATCAATTATGAATCGGTGAACAATGGGGCTTGTGAACTGTGTAGAAGGTATGAGATCAAAGTCAACCAATATCAACCAATCTCCTTCAAGGAAACGGCTACAGAATCTCTCAATGTAATCCCTCTTTATGGAAGCATATATCATATCATGACCCTGCGAACATACAAACACATTAAAATAAATATAACAACACAAGAACCCCCTTATAAAAAAATAAGACAACAGATCAATACCTTCATATCTACTAAAATAAGATCCAAACTTGCGTCCACCCCACGAAAGTGTCTAAATTTACGCAACACCTTAACCCTAATCCTCCAAACGAATAGCAATGGATCGAGACCAGAAACATCAGCCAAATACGCAGAGTACAATCTATGGATAGATAGCGAGAGAAGATGCGTCATCGTGGTAATCCAACAACAAAGAGGACACCAGTCGAATACGAAGAACATGTAGTGGTGTCTTATTATACAAAACTCCCAGAGACTTTATAATAATATTTAGATAAGTTCGCAAATAAGACATATTTCCTTTTATATAAACGGAAACATGTGATCATATCTTATAGAAAATAAAAATAAATAAGTACTTTATATGAAAACAATCATTATATCGTAACATGTACATGTTTATCGACCAAACATATATCCAATCAATATGTTCAATGCCAAACAAAAATTGACAATGACTAAACAAATCTTTACAAGTCTTTTAAATGTTAATTTATGTCTTTTACCAAAGTTAATATAAATCAAGGAAACATGAATATTATAACACTTAGCGATCGACCATATAACCAAATAATTAAAATTTTAATTTTATATAATTACTCCCAGAGACTTTATAATAATATTTAGATAAGTTCGCAAATAAGACATATTTCCTTTTATATAAACGGGAACATGTGATCATATCTTATAGAAAATAAAAATAAATAAGTACTTTATATGAAAACAATAATTATATCGTAACAGGTACATGATTATCGACCAAACATATATCCAATCAATATGTTCAATGCCAAACAAAAATTAACAAAGACTAAACAAATCTTTATAAGTCTCTTAAATGTTAATTTATGTTTTTTTACCAGAGTTAATATAAATTGAGGAAACATGAATATTATAACACCTAGATATCGACCATATAACCAAATAATTAAAATTTTAATTTTATATAATTATATAACCATATAACCGTCAAATATAATAATATCAAAAGTAAATATTGTCTTAAAAAAAAACCAATAAAAAACAAACGAAAACTTGTAATTATTACCTAAAAAAACCCCGATGAAATACCCTAATTGTATGAACTCTAACAATAAGAGAGAAACAACACCCAAACCCAAAGAACCCATAATCCTAAATAATCACTAATCTTCAGTCGCTTGCTAGGAGAATCATCATCGGAAACTACGCCATCATCAGAAACGGATCCATTCCTCTTAGAAGTCGACGATGTCGCCAAATCAATCGAACTCTGCGAATCATCAGAAGGCACCGTTATCTCAACCGGTTCCTAGAAACAAACGAATCAGAAACAAAAGAGAATTAATTAATACAAAAATAATCACGATATCAGCACAAAGATATTCAACGAAATAGTTCTCACATTCGATGTAGGCAGAGTTTCAAAATCTCTAATCAGATCCTCGCTATTTGAAAACAAATCCACAAAATCCACTACACCAATTTTGAATAGGTACAATTTACCAACTAAATCGTTTAGATGGGGTGGCAGCACAGCGGGATCGTCCTGCATTATAAACAGAATATGAAGAATATGAATAATCGAGGCAGTCTCCCCACCCGAAGAATCATTAACTCGTATAACCAACCGATACCTAAACACCCATGTTGGAAGACAACGACAAAAAACCAATTCTTATATACGTTAAAAGACGACCAGCGTTAAATTTTTTTATTTGTCTTTGTTAAATCATATTACCTTGCAATCACACTGGTGACATCCTTCATGCAAAACTTTTCACAATAGTATAAAGGCGGTCCATTATAGTCAGACCTCTCAGGATACAGAACAACCTTCGTATTGCACGCCTTGCAAGCAATATAATACCAAAGCTTCGAGGTCTCGACTGAAACGATAGTTACCATGGTAACACATTTCCCCGTCTAATAACACAAACAATGTTTAATACGAACACAATCGAACCTCATGACAAAACAATGCATAACAAACAAAATGAACTAACGACGATATAAATTGTGAATACAACTATCATACCTCTCCAGAATATATGATATCAGCAATAGTGCGGCGAGGATTTTTAACAAAAAATTCCTAATGCTTACAAACAACAGGGACAGAAACCTGAACGGCATCATCTATAGAAGTGACCACAACACCATCTGCTGGTAATCTAGACCACGAGACATACACGAGTTTAATCAACACAACAGACATTCGTAGCAAAATAAAAAATAAAAAAGATAAGAAATCAAAGGCACAATGGTAACACTTACGATGTTAGGAATTTATCGACTACAGGACAGCGTGGATTGAACAAAACTTTCGTTGCATTATAGGTATTAGAGATGCTCACATTACCTAAGTCAAATCCAGATAAAGGGAACACATTTTAGAACACATTGAAAAGAAATATTATTTTAAGAACATAGCAACAAATAATAAACTTCGGTATTCCTTGACACATACGAGTCGTAGACAACAGATAATCACGGATGAACCATTCTTTTCAGAATACTTGTAAACATTTTTGGCATAATCACCCCAAAGAGTACAGGTTAACCGCGACCCACTTCAAACGGAAAAAAGACTAAATATTATCACCAAGATATAGCATATAAGAATTTAAAACAAAACATACACAAACCACAACTAACGTACGCAGTATTCCTGAGGTCTATATCAAGTTTAGTAGTAGGCTGTCCTCTTGTTTTCACCTCCTTCAGGTTCCGACACCCACAATTTGTCCAATAACATCTATCGATTATTTTAACAACACAAAAAAAATTATATCAATAGAAAAATAAAAGTAAGAGCTGAAACAAATGAAATTTTAAAGTCGTATATTCCGTACCGATCATGACACTTGTGTCCAACCTTCGATCAAGAATATCAGTGAAATTCCTTACATATTTCTCGGGCATGTCCAATGGGTAATCAACACATTTTTTGACGGCAGTGGTTCGAAGAAAGTTAAGTTTGAAAGGAGCATCACTGGTCCTACAATCACCCGTGTAAGACACAAGATCAAACGTATCTAGAACCACAGATTCACCCTCTCGCAGCGCCAATAAATTTCTTCACCAATACTTCATCAACACACCCGTGTATCCTCGAACCCTATAAACAAATAGATAAAAGCGACTATTGTAAACACAAGCACCGAAACCAACGTAGAACAAAGAAGTAAATCAAGGGGAAAAAAACCAACCAACGTATGAAAACAAATAAATAATTAAACATACCACTTCATCAACCAAGACCAGCTGTATTGAATTAACAGCACTATTTTTGAAGGTCTTCCAAAGACGCAGAATATGAGCCTTAAGCTTATATTTTTGCAAAGTTGGATTAATTTCATTGATTAGCGCAAAGGGCGACGACTTACGACGTACAGAAGACATAGGCATACGAAAATATAAAGATAAAAATATAGCAAGAGATAGATGCTTGAATGAGAACGTAGAAAAAACCAAACTCAGTTGCTCTCTATTTATAATAAGTCGAACCAAGTATTTTTGACATTATTTTAAAGTACGGATATTACTAAATCTCTAAGATAAGTATACAATTTATGTAAAATTTCGATATATAAGAAGAATAAAGTTAATATTCCTTTATCTATATTGAAAATTTTGTTAAAAATATAAAAATCCAACAAAGAAGTTAAATCTTAAAGATAAGTATACAATTTAGGTAAGATTCTGATAATTATAAGAATAATAAAGTTAATATTCCTTTATATCTATCGAAAAATATGTCATAACTAAAAGAATAGGAAAATAAGAAGTTAAATTATTATAAGATACAAAATGTAAAACACAACCATACGACAAAGGCAAGAATCGGAAGAAGATCATACCAACCAATAAACCAAGATTAAGATACAAAAATTGAAATAAACTAAGCGATTAAGTTAAACCGAGACATGGTCTGATTTAAGTGACAAAGACACGTCATCAGAATACGAACGAATGAAAATATGACACATAATATCGAAGATGGTCGACTAACCGAGAATCGATATGAGGCCGCCACGTAACATTATGACTTCACAAATAATAGTATGATATTAATAAACAATACATAAGAACTCCCATTGGAGTTCACCATTGTACATGTGGTCATAAACATAGTTCCATGAATTGGGTCTGTGAAATCGATACCCCCATTATACACAAATTGGATTCAGATATTAAATTCTAAACATGTGACATTTAAAATTGGGACGCAGACTGAAAAAGAATTTTAAATGTCACATGTTTGATGTGAGAGAGACAGACAAAGTTATGATGTTTAGGCCGTCTAAAGTTTTTCTTTATTAAAAAAGGAAAGAAAATTAAATAACGATAACGTCGGAGGAACTCTCTCTCTCTCTCAAGTTGTTCAACGTTTCTTTTATCTTATTCATCGCTTGATTGAATAGTTTCATTGGAACCCAAAACTTTGATATCACCCTCTACTCCAGACCGGTTGGTCGGATCGAGATGGAGCTCTTCGCCGACAAGGTACCGATCACGGCGGAGAACTTCCGGGCTCTCTGTACCGGCGAGAAAGGCACCGCAGAGTCTGGTAAGCGACTCCACTACAAGGGATCAATGATCCACGATGTGAGGCCCGGGTTTGTGTGGCAAGGAGGGGAATACATTTACGGGGACGCGAACGGAACGCTAAGCGAATGCAATCGATTGCAGGAAGAGAACTTCATCGTTAAGCACGACCGTCCACGACCTACGGCGGTACAGAAGGCAACGGATCTGAGTTCACGATCGTCATGAAGGAGGTCGATTATCTCGATGAGCAGCTAGTCGCGTTCGGCATAGTTACTAAAGGATGGGATGTGATCAGCCGCGTTGAAACGGTGGTCGGAGCGGTCGAAGCTACAGGTGGTGAGGTGCCCTCCATCATAATGCTGGCGTGACGTCGGATGCTGAAAGCATAACTGAATGTCTCAGGCGTTCACGGCAGCTGATGGTTCAGGTCTGAAAAGATATTGTGCATTTACGTCTTGTTTGCTTTTTATTCTTAAAACAAAAAATTAACCCATAGACAAAATGTAAATTGTTTGATCAAATACTCTCTTGACCTTTGGGGTTTCAGGAGGTGGAGAGAAGTACAAACACGCTCGTGGCTTTTGGTATGTCATTCAGTGTGCCAATATTACCTAATAAGTGCTTAGTGAAAACAGTTAAGACATCAAACTGACATATATAATCCATGTTTACATTCATAGACGAATCTACTGGAGTACTTAAAAAAGCCGAGAGTGAATACAAGAGACACAGGTCTTTGTTGTCGAGGACCCGGAACCTACTTTCTACAATGCAACATCAAGACGTAATTGACAGGTACTTGAGAAAGAAACAGATTCTGATTAATCAACAACTCTTCCGGTGAATAATAGAAATAGAAATGAAACTCTTTTGGCACTATCAACAAGATAACTCTTTTGGCACTATCAACAACAGGTTAATCCTCATTCCTCATAATTGGACTTTCTCTCTTTTTACGTCGTTTGAAAGCGCATAGGGATTCTGAGGCTCCAACAGATGGCTACTGCCGCCACTAAAGCTCGAATGGCTGGAAAAGCAGCAAATGATGATGCTATGCCTCTCGGACGACAGTTTGATGGCAATACAGTTCCAAATGTTAATAATCGTCTGCAACAACGCCTGCATGATGAACTCTGAAGCTTATTAGATACTCAAGTTCCTGATTTTGGCACTATCGAAAGTACCATTTGCTTGTTAGATTGAGTTCATGAATATATTACTCTATCACTTAGGAGTGTTCTCTCTGTACATGTAGGCTCTCTTTGTTCCTTTTTCTGACTCGGTGAGAGTTATATAGTCTGTTTTCCACCTTTAGTTTCACTTGGGAATTATTTTATCAACTAGCATAGAAATTACAAAGCTCACCTTTAATTTCATATATATGCAAACAAAAAGTTATTAGGAAATGAACACTCTTGTTGTAAGAGATTTGTAACTTTAAGAGTCAAAATCTTCATGTACCAAATTCAGTGTCCATTGTACTGCCATTAAGACAATCGACCCTTTTAAAGAAGATTTCAACATAAATCTCTAAAGGTTAACCTTAATTGTAGACAACAATTTCACTAATCTCATCTGCAGTTTTTGTTTTTTTGTTTTTTTAATCAAGATCTGCCTTAAAGCTAAAGCTTGTGAATAAACTTGAAGCTTCTTCAATCAAAGGCGGATCGAATCTAGTTAAGCAAGGCAGGGTTTGCCTATAACCTGAACAAAGCAATATATGAGTTTGAACTGATTCACGTGATACAAGTTTTCAAGCAAAGCCGCAAAGGTGGATCGAATCTGCTATACCTGGCCAGCAAAGTAGCCTTCAAGTTTGGCTTTCCCACTTTGGTACTGCTCAAGCTGCTTTGGGTTCTCTGAGACCACCTTTAAAACCATTTTCTCGATCGCCGCAGGATCAGTTATCTGCAACGTGTGTCACACAGAAGCAAAAATCAGTCATGGTTTCTTTATTTAACTACCCTATAGCAACATTTCTTGGCTATAGCAACAATTTTTTGTAGAATAGCATGGACTTGCCTGAACCAAGTCTTTTGCCTTTATCATTCCTTGGACGGTTCCACCTTTGGCCAATAGCTCAAACAGTATCTGCAAAATGGAATAAATCGCACTGATCCAATTCCAAACGAAATATGATACATTTTTAGGATTAAACTGAACTGACCTGTTTTCCTATCTTTCCGCTAATGGTTCCATCTTTGATTGCAGCTATCAGCTCAGCCAACTCTTGGGGAGTAAGTTTAGCAGCGTTGATAGAAAGTTCCTCATTTTTCAAGTAAGCGGCGGTATCGCTCATTATCCAATTTGCCGCCGACTTCACATCAGCATTCTTACCAATGACTGCTTCGAAATATTCTGCAACCTAAGCCATTCATTCCAACAGCAGTTTACATGTCTTGCTGTGCTACAATAAAATAGATATTCTCACCAAAACTGATAAGAATGTTTAACTCTTTTTTGTTCACAGCATTGTGTTCTTGTGAAGATAGTAGATACCATGGGTTGGTTCCTTATGAAAGTTATATACTATCAGTGTCGAGCAAATCGGACTTACATTGACATCATTCGCAAGGAAAAGCACATCTTGCATGCCCAGACCCATTGCCTCGTACCTCCTGCGCTTTGCTTCAGGAAGTTCTGGTGAAGAATTACGGATGCTATCAACGTATTCTTGGGTGAGGATCACTTCTGGAAGATCCGGTTCTGGAAAGTACCGGTAATCAGCAAGCCCTTCTTTTTTCCTCATTGTTACCGATTTCTGAACATCTACTCAAGTTAGTTGCTGATCAAAGAAAAACAGATATAGTTATTGCAACTCTAATGAAAGATTAGTTTGCTTAAACCTGAGCTCCTTCTTCCCAAAGCCGAGTCTCGGTTACAATCTGGTCGGCCTGGCCCTGATTGTGGAGAAGTGCCTGTCTTGACATCTCAAAGTCAATTACCCTGCTGATTGCTGAAAACGCATTCAAATTCTTGATTTCCACCTGTAAAACAGTTAAAACTTGGATCATCAACAAGATAAAATGAAATGCAAGGAGTTGATCATCCCTTCACTGGTTAAACTCAGAATCTACAAAGGACAAAGAAAGAATCAAACAATAAAAAAAAATTGATTCAGTAAAAGAAACTTCCTGACCTTGGTGCCAAACTCACTTTGCCCAATTGGACGGATTGAGATATTGACATCGCAACGAAGAGAGCCCTCTTGCATATTCCCATTACTGACTCCCAAAGATCACACAATCCATTGCATTTCGCTAGCGTATTCAGCGGCTTCTACCCAGCTTCTCATATCAGGTTCAGAAACAATCTCAAGCAAAGGTACCCCTGCTCTGTTCAGATCTACCTGCGCCACAGAGTAACCAAACATAAGAAACAAAAACATCTTGCAGGTTCTACTTAAACCCCTAAAACCTAAAAACCAAGAATCTGTTTGCATAGCAATGATCTCAACCCTTACATGTAAGCAAAATCATTCTTTTCTGCTATAAGAAGACACAGGGACACAGACTCGTGAAAGTATAAAGAACAGTCACTTGTTTAGTATTCATGATATTGTGCATTTTGTCTACAGACAAATCATATTCCAACATTCCAATGACGCCTTACTAGCTTCCTGCAAGATCTTCTACTTAAACCCCTAAAGCCTACAACCCTTAGCATCCTAACCACCAACCAAATTGAGGGTTTTTTCAATAAATTCCTTGCCAAAACTCCTGTGCCCACCACCAAACTCAAGACATCCACAAAACCACCAGAAGCAACTGAGAAATCTGACAACCTTTAGGAAGATCTGGGTAAAAATACTGCTTCCTATCGAACTTGGGCTTGAGTGAGAGATCGCAATTCAAAGCTAAACCCCAACCTAACACCAAATTCGACAACTTCCGAATTCAAAACAGGCAAAGCACCAGGCAAACCCATACAAACGGGACAGATACTTGTGTTCGGATGCGACCCGTAGCTGTTGGGGCAATTGCAAAACGCCTTTGTGAATGTCGAGAGCTGAACGTGAGTCTCTATGCCGATTACGGCCTCGTAATCTCTCAGAATCTCGTCAAGCTTGTTGCCTCCATGGTTTTTCGTTGCGACTCTCGATTGAGAAGGCTGTTTGGTTTTCTGGGTCGTCGTTGTTTGGCTTCCGCAACACCTCACGGAGAAGTTACTCCTTCTCCATCTTATCAAGGTAGTCCCGTAAAGTGAGAACTGGTTTGGTTGAATCGTTCTGAACCATGTGGTAGACATCTCTTAACGATGGATTATAGAATCAGGAATGAAGAAATTGGTTTCACGACGAGATGCTTCTGACCGGAATCAGGAAGCGAACATTCGTAATTTTGGGATTTGCAAAGGAGCAAAAATTTTGATGGGATTAATTGGGCAGAATTGCACAAAAGCCCAAGCCCATTTCTTTTAAATAAAAAACGATGAAAAGTCTAAAAACCCTTACTTAAAATCGATAATTACCAACCCAACCTGAAGTATTCGCAGACCCGACCCGAAACCCGATGACCCGTCAACCCGAAATTGATTTATCTCTGATTCCCCCCAAAATCAGACCTAATTTGCATAAGTCAGTGAAAAGAAAAAAAAAGGCGACGAGGGTTAAAAATGGGCGACGAGGGTTAAAAAAAGGCGACGAGGGTTAAAAAAAGGCGACAAGAATTCTGATTGTTCTCCGGCGATCTCTGTCCCCGGTCTGTCTCCTCTTCTTCTTCGCAATCGTCTTCGTCTCCTTCCTCTCCGCCTATTTCCCGTTTTCTTCTCCATCGTTTCTTCTTCCACCTCTGTAGTCTCGAACCGCCGTCGTCATGGCTCGGGTCAAAGAATCTGGTATAGAGTATGAGTCGACAGAAGGCCGCAAAGATCCAGGCGGAGCAGAAGACTCACATAATCCCACAGAAGAAGTACCCAATCGAACTGAAGAGAGGACTGAGGGAGAAGACGAAGCGACAATAGAAGCAACCAATCGCACTGACTCTTTTGCCAATCGCAGTGATGAAGCAACCATTCACACTGATGAAGAACATATCACTGAAGACGCAGAAGCACCCGCACCCAATCGCAGTGAAGAACTACCCATTCAGACTGATGAAGAACCAAGCACTGAAGACGCAGAAGCACCCAATCGCAGTGAAGAAGTACCCATTCGGACTGATGAAGAACGAAGCACTGAAGAGGCATCCACAAACGATGGAGCCAACCGTAGTGAAGTTGAAACAAGGACGGTTTTTGAAACTGAAGAGAGTAAGTCAAATGATGGTGAGGATGGTGATGGGGACGAAGAGAGAAACTCATGTGAGGAAGACGGCAACGAAGTAGAGGAGGGAGCATCTATGGCTTCACCGTCGAAGGTATGTATACTTGAGATTGAGATTGGGAATTACATGTTAGGCTCGAGAAATCAACTAGTAGAAGTTAGTAGGATTGGTTTAGGTAATAGGTAGACGAGTGTCGTACAACTAGGACAACTGTGTTTGATGAATGTGTGTTTTTGGTATAATTGTGGACAACTTGAACAACTGTGTTTAGGGAATTTGTGTTTTTGGTGGAATTTGGGACAACTGGGACAACTGTGTTTGGGGAATTTGTGATTTTGGTGGAATTTGGGACAACTAGAACAACTGTGTTTGGGGAATTTTTGTTTTTGGTGGAATTTCGGACAACTTAGACAACTAAGTAATATTGTGTTTGAATTTCAGAATACCGATGATGAAACTCAACCACTGCAGCCCGAGAAGCTGTTCTTTGGTCCAACTGAATACACCAAGGGTTGTAAGATAGGAACTAGGTGTATTGTGACCCAAACAGTGGAATACATAGAGGAGAACTTTCCAACAGAACTGAAATGGTTCAGAAGTCATTCTCAAATAAAGCATATATTCCACATGCCTAAGGAGCCAAACCACATGATTCAAGGCATGTGGATGCTTTTGCTTCGCACAGCTTGTACGGAGATGAAAAGAGAGTGCTGGTTTGTGGTGAATGGAGTGCCTATTAGGTATTCTATGAGAGAGCACGCGCTGTTAACCGGATTTGCCTGCCATGACTACCCCAACAACTATAAGAAATTGGGGGATTTGAAGTTTGTAGAAAAGGTGTTTGGAAGGAAAGTCAGAATTAAAATCGGAGATGTGGAAGAGAAGCTGGACGAAATGAAGAGCAGCAGGAGCTCTACAGACCGGAAGAAGTTGACTATCTTGTATTTCTTATGCAAGGTAGTGAAAGCAAAGTCTAAGGCAGTTAGAAACATAGATCCTTTCCTTCTAAGTGTAGTGGATGATTTGCATGCTTGTGAGAATTTTCCATGGGGGCGTTATACATTCGATGATTGTATGGAAGGGATCCGGTGCGTGATGAAGAACATGAAAGGCACCGTGAAACTAAAAGCACAACCTGCCTTTTCTGGATTCATAGTTCCTCTGGAGGTAACTCTATATGAATATTTTCTGATTTTAAGTATTAGATTAATAGTTATATGATTTTAACACTGAGATATTGTAACTCCATGTGTAGATTATGGCATTTGAGTGTATTCCACGTCTTGGACTTACATTTCGAGAAGATGTACCCACAGAGAAGGAGTGTCCAATGATGTGCATTTTTAGTACATTTTGGGCTTCAGCCCATTAGGTCTAATTTGACAACCGACCCATTATATATAAAGCACAGTGTTTTGTCCACTCTCTAAAACCCTAAAAATGGAGAATCCTCCACCGACGGCGATTTTCCTCAACGGAAATGCCTACTTTGTGCATCTCCCAAACGCAACGGCGAGAATCAACGCACCAAATGTCGTTGTCCATCTAAGCGGCCCGGTTGTTGTCATAGGTAAGAACCATTTCATTTCGTTTTTTTGTTTTGTGTTCCTTTTTTTACAAATTGTTTTGAAATATGTATGCCTCTCTCTCTTATTCTCCAGATCCGATAAACGTGGATGATATGGACTTGGATTTCCAGTTCGGTGTTGATGATTTTGTATTTGGTACACCTTACGATCTATTGTTTTTGTCTTTCAATTTCGATTTTGTTTGTTTGTTTTTTTTTTTTTAAATATTGTGAATGGTTTTTATTTCCAGAAATTGGGGGACCTGAAAACGTGTCTCCTCTCGATCTGCCTCTTAACGTTCAACCTCCTCCTCCTCCTGGTTTGGTCTTGCCTCCTCCTCCTCCTCCTCGAGGTTTGGTCTTGCCTCCTCCTCCTGTAGGTTTGATCTTGTCTGATACTCTATTGGTTTTCGCTGATATAAAACGTAGGTTTTTCTTTGTAAATTAATTGCTTTAATATTTTTTTACTGGCTAATCTATCATTAATTTATCATCTAAATTTTTTTTTCAGCCTTCATCAATAATTTTGCCGAGAACTAGAAGATTCCCGAATCTATGGTGATTTTCTTACTGAGGCATATCACTCAGCATGTGATACCTGTCATGAATCACAGGCCCGCTCAAGGGCTCTTTCGCTATCCTGCATATTTCTTCAAGGGTAAGCATAGCAAAGATGGGCACGTTTACGACAAGCATGTACCGACTCCTAGGACGGTAATACGTTTTTCTTTTTTATATATAGATTTTTCTTTCTTTTTTATATAGAAAAATCTATATATAAAAAAGAAAAACGTATTACCGTCCTAGGAATCGGTACATGCTTGTCGTAAACGTGCCCATCTTTGCTATGATTACCTCTGAAGAAATATGCAGGATAGCAAAAGAGCCCTTAAGCGGGCCAGTGATTCATTACAGGTATCACAGGCTGAGTGATATGCTTCAGCAGGAAAATCACCATAGATTCGGGAATCTTCTGGTTCTCGGCAAGATTATTGATAAAGGCTGAAACAAAAATTTAGATGATAAATTAATGATAGATTAGCCAGTAAAAAAATATTAAAGCAATTAATTTACAAAGAAAAATCTATGTTCTATATCAGTGAAAACCAATAGAGTATCAAACCTTCAGGAGGAGGAGGCAAGACCAAACCTCTAGGAGGAAGTTGAACGTTAAGAGGGAGATCGAGAGAGGCACGTTTTCAGGTCCTCCAATTTCTAGAAATAAAAACCATTCACAATATTTAAAAAAAAAAAAAAAAAAATCAAGTGTCAAGTGTCATATGCACTAAATGATGATGAGCAAAACCACCCGGGATTATACGTCATCATGGTGTCGTGCTTTGTGAATTTTAACTTAATATGTAAGTTAACTCAATAATATGTGATAGCTTCACATGATAACTTAAGTAGGGGTTACTCGTTATTATTATTGTATCGTTAACAATATATATAATAAGCATATAAGAGAAAACATCATTCTTTTTGTTAAATTTATATACCCGATAAATATCAAAACATTAATTTACATATTTGAAGTAATATTTCATATTTTGTTTGATGTAATAATTGATTTAACACGGTAACTATAGTGTAACACATATTATGTCAAGTATCGGATATTATTGTTAACATGTTACAAATATCAGATAATATTATTAGTACGTTAACATTTTATATTAACAGTTATTATAATTTTTATCATGTTAATTATTTAAGAGAAATACTATTTTTGTATCAAACTCATATATACATAAATAAATAAAAAACAATTCACGATTTTAATTTGAATTTTCATATTTTATATGATATGATAATTGAGTTAACATAAACATAAATTTATCAAATAGTTATCAGCTAATAACCATATTATTTAGCATGTTAATAAAATAGTTATCTGCTAATAACGATGATGAACAATGGTTGGTTGTTGTTTTTGGATGAACAGTGTCACCGGAAAACTAACGTCGGAAAAAACTAATTCTGATCAATGGCATATTTGTAATTAATCTAAATAATAAGGATACTCATGGTATATAATTTTTTCTCTTTGCTAGTTACTTAATTTTGAAATGATCAATTGTATATAACTAATTTTTTAGTTAACTATTAATATTGACTAAATTTACTCTTTTGTTTACTACTCGAGAATCGGAGATCAACTCTTATTTTAATGTTTCAACTTCCTCGTGTGTACTTTATTAATCACAATAGAAGAAATAAATCAAATATGGTATAAATTTAGAGTCTTTCTTTGTATTAATTGTGTTTACATGATATTATAACATTGATTTCTTTCGAATAAGTCCACAATCTTTAGTATTGTTTTTTGCAAAAGCAATTTTAATAATTGTGAACACAAAACCGCTGAAAACAAATTTTATTAATTGTGAACACAACCGCTTCACATAAAGGAAAAAATTTGGAGGCAAATGGTTGTTGCCTCATTTGCTGTCCAATCGGTGTACCTCCATAAACACATATAGTATCCAAGCTTGGAGCAGATTCCCTAAACTCCTCAACCTGGCGAGCAAGCTCCCTTGCCGGTGCCAAAATCAAGAAGAGAGGATTCCTCCCACGTCTGTCACATCATAAGAAGCAAAGGAAATCAGTGAAGTAACCAGAAATGTAGACCTCAGATGATCGTTAGAGGCTGTGAACAAAAAGTAGATTCCACGAAATAAACAAACCCATGTTTAGCGTTGAATTTGATCATGTTGTCAATGATCGGATTCCCAAAAGCAAGTGTCTTTCCAGTTCCAGTCCTTGCACGACCGATCATATCCCGACCTTGCATTGCTGGCTCCAGCACAGCTTTCTATTCAACCACAACCACAAACCATCTTAAACATTAGTTCAAGAACATGAACACGAAAGCTGTATAAAACAATTCGATCTTGTTGTAACGGTAATGCACTCAAGGAGTAATTCAATGAACAAGAAGAATGAAGCTCGGAGATTTTCGCTTAGATAAAGCTTAGTTACTCGACAATAATCAGAATGAAGATAATTGATCAATAGGGAGGTCGTAACTCGTAAAAGTAGATCGATAAGTTGATCGTTAAAGCAGATTGTAAAAATAAGTCGTAAAAGTAGGTCGATAAGTTAGTCGAACTGTCTTTATTCCCGGAGTTTTCGAATCCCCTTTACAAATGAAGGTACGAGCCTATTTATAGCAAAACGATTAGGTTAATAACGGGCAGGACAGGTCTCGGGGTCGGTCAGTTTAGATCAGACCGACCGACCTCAGACCTATCTCGGTGGCGAGATGGCAGTGGCTCTTGTAGCTCGTATGGTCGAGTTGATGGGCCTTGACGATTTAAATGGCTTTAGTTGATTTACTGGGCCGATCTTGACTTGGGCTGGGCCTTAAAGGGGGTGTGCGCAGCCCACCTCCAACAATTAGCCCCCCCTAGTTCGTCGAAGCAGTTGAATTCGGGGAACTTATAATCAGATGGTTTAGTGCGAGTCTATATCGGTTCGGTTTGAGTTGGACATTTGGGGTGTCCCTGGAGTCAAAAGGGTGCGCGTGGGATCGAGAGTTTTGGATCCGTGGAGGCGAAATAGTTGCAGAGGCGCGAAGTTGAAGAGACGCGCGTGGGGGCCCAAACGATGCGAAAATCAAGGAGTTGTCATAATTATGTTTCTTAATAACCGCCTTCTTTTTCTCTATATATTTCGACTATCCCTTCTTCTCTTCATTCTTCTTCTTCGCTTGCGAAAGGTAAAAATCCTCTCCCTTCTCTCTAGATTTGTTAAGTTTCTCTCTCTAGGTTTATCTTTCTTCTTTTTCGGGATATCTCCGCCGTCTTCAATTCGAGGTTTCAATTTTCCGATCTCCTAGGGTTTTCCGGTGGTTTTAAGTCTTCGAACTACTTCAATGTCTTACCGATCGGAACGTATTGAATCGAACTCAAACTCGGAATCTGAGGAAGACGAAATTTTCGCAGGGAGAGTTGGTTCTTCTCCTAAGAATTCGAGAGATTCGACTGGGGAAGAGAGCTCGCCGATTAAGGAGTTGCTCGTTCGTACTCGTCATGATGGGGCGGGGTCGAGCTCTGATAGGGCCATGTTCGAGGTTCCGCAGTTAAACGACGATTCCATTGATGGGATCGATGATGTAGGAGGTGATCTTCGGGGTGGCGATGATGATATCGAACTGGAGCAAGCGACCTTTCGGAGCAAGAAGAAATCGAAAGTGAATCGTCTGGTGAATGTGTCATCGTCGGTAAATCGCAATACTTTGGAGAGTATGCGTCACTTTTGTAGGATGCCTTCGGGGATATGGCTTAGATCGCCTACGCCGGAAGAACGACCTTGGGAAGCTCCTGAGGGATGAATATGCCACTATGAGTCGTACTTTAGTCATTGTCGGTTGTGGTTGCCATTGCCGAAATTATTGATTGATTATTGCGATGAACGAGGAATGACGATTTCTCAACTCATGCCGGCGGCAATTCGTTTCATGGTCGCTGCGCTAGTTTTGGGAGCTGAATGTGATGTTGATGTCGATCTTCCATTTTTTGAGGCGATGACAAGGCTTTGCAAAAATGACACAGCACCAGGCTCGTATACTCTTCGGGCGAAGAGGGGTTGCTCGCTGGTGCATCCGGTTAACAAGGTCCCCGGTTGGGAAACGGGTTTTTTCTACGCCAAGATAAACGAGGCGTTGGTCGTAGATGTCAATAGGACTTATAGGAACAAATGGAGATCGACTGTTGGTAGATTTCGATTTACTAACTCTCAGATTGTTTGTTTTTGGTGACCGGCTGATATTCTCTGCTTTTTTGTTTCAGATCGTCCTATAATAACCAGAGATCCTCCGGCAAATTATCACGAAGACTTGGCTAAGATTCAAGCGCTGGGGATAGAGAAGTGGCATGGCGTTCATCTTCAGAGGATTCAAGCGTCCTTAGCTCGTATTACTTCCGGTATATCGATCTCTCCCACCTTCCCTTTTTTATTTTTTTTATTTTTATATATATATATATATATATTATTTATTTTTTTATTTTTTTTTTAGCGAGTTGGGGTATATCGGGACGATCAGCGAGTAGGTTATCTAACATTCCAGGGATGGCACCCGTTCAAGTAAACGCTCCAAGCCTGGCTGCGAGACTCAAGGCTAAGGTCGCTAAACATAGATCTGATTCATTACCCGAGGTGCGGGATGCTCCAGCTGAAGCTCGTCGTAGTGAAGAGGATGTTGTCATTCAAGCGGACGAGGACGAGCGAGGTGAAGCTCGCATTTCTGAAATCGAGGAGATTCAGGAAGTCGATGGTTTGGCCGGATCCGAGGAACAGGTCGGTCAAGTTCGCCCATACAAGGAGGATGATATCGCGAATTTGGTGATCAAGGAGAAGAAAAAGGAGAGGAAGAAGAAGAAAACTGCTAGAGCGGCTTCACTGGTAGAACGAAGAACCGAGGTTGAAGTCGAGGGCCAAGAGACTTCCGAGGCGCGGGCAGAGAGAAAGAAGAACAAGAGATCCGTTACCGATCAGGAGCAGGTTGATCAAGCTGAAGCTTCCAAGAGAAGGAAACTCGCTGCTCAACAGATAGACCATTCCTTCTCGTTTACTTATGACGATAGCGGCGAGGTCTTCGTGAATAACAAGGCTAAATGCGCCGAGCTTTTTAACCTGATTCGAGGTTCAGCTTCTGATAATCCGGATGTTAATGAGGGCGAGAGCGATACTTTTAGAGATATGGCGAGTAACGTCATGAAGGTACGTCACTTTCTGAGTTTTTCTTCATTATCCTTGGCTTGGTTCTCGACTAACGCGTGTATTATCAGTTCATCGGCGGTTGTAATCGTCTTAGAGTGCAGCATCATCGGGCAATAAGGTCTGCTTGGAAGTCGCTTAACGTGGCTCAGACGGCTGGACAAAAGGTTGTTCGTCAACATGACGAGGCTCAAGCGGAGTGCTTGTCAGAGAAAAGGAGGGCGAAGCAGCTCGAGCTGGAAGTTAAGGAGCTTTCTAGCAAGGTTGCTGATTTGGAGATTGAGCAGGGGGGCTTGACTAGCAATCTTCAATCAGCTAACGAGGCCAAGGTTGAGAAAGAAAAACAACTTCTCTCTGAGGTGACGAGGCTGGGAAACTTGGCGACCGAGATGGTTCGGGCCGAGAGGATTAGAGTGTGGGACGAGGTCAATGTTAAATATGCAGCTCGCTTTGAGCGCTTAAAGAGGCATTTTGAGGAAAAGGATGCTGCTGAGTCCGTGAAGCTGGATCTTTGTCGGGCCAGGGGGACCCTTGAATGTCTCGATATTTTGAGGGGTGATGCTGATCTTACCATAGACGATATGAGACCTCCTCTCGAGGAGTCCTTGCGAGAAAGCGAGGAAAAGCTTAAGCTGATGGACATCGTCAATCTTGAAGATGGCGATCTAGAAGTGTTGCCCGTTCCTCAATTTTCTCAAGACCGTGGGCTACCTGATACTCCTGGGGTAGGTTCGGGCTTGTCTCCAGAGGAAAATCTCGGCCAAAATCAGAGTGATTTGCCGCCTGAGGAGCCTGAAGATGGTCGTTCCAGCGATTAGCCGCGAAGATGGACGTTCTTTGTAGTTTTCATTCCCCCCTTTTTTTGTTTTCTTTTTGTTGATGTAAGGTATCCTTTTTCTTTTGGAATGAAAAGACTTTTTTTATAATTTGTTACTCGATAGATTGTGTATTTTATAATTTTAAAGTTCGCGATTTTATTGAGCTTTCGGTTTGTCTTATTGTTATGATGCGAGGCTAAGCTCGGCTTTTTAGAGAATAGGTGCGAGACCTGAGTTCGGGTTATCCTGTAATTTTGCGAGACTGGGCTCGGCTTAGTATGCTAGTAGGTGCGAGTCTTAACTCGGCCGACCTGTTAGCTACCTAGATCGAATCCGAATAGCGAAGATGTGTTCGGCGTATTTATTCATTTCGATCTAAGTTAGGTTGCGGGACTTGCCCCGGCTTACTTTCTAGTCGTGAGGTTTTTGTTCCTTACGATCTAGAGAGGGGCATTATGATGAATGCGATTTCTTATGGATCGAGCATCTAGCTAGGATGTCGATGTCAATGATGTCGAGCTATGAGTAATATAATTATATTATTATAGCTGTACCTCGAAAGAGGTTGCCTACGTACCCGTTAAAAAGGGATCAAGCCGATCGTAGTTCACATTAAAAAGGGATAAGCCGACCGGGTTTAACTACCTTCATGACTTGGTATGGTCCTTCCCAGTTCGTTCCTAGTTTCCCTGCGTTAACCTCTGCTGTGTTTTTGAAGACCTTTCGTAGGACCAGGTCGCCTTCCTCGAAATGTCTTCCTTTGACTTTTTTGTTGTAGTAGCGAGCTGCTTGTTGTTGATAATTTTGGATTCTGAGGAGGGCTTGGTCGCGGTCCTCTTCAAGTAGGTCTAGGCTATCCTCGATCATTTTGTCATTAAGGTCGATATCTTGGGTAAGCATCATGCGACGGAGTGTTGGAATGCCGACTTCAGCTGGGGCCAAGGCTTCCATTCCGTGTGACAAAGAGAAAGGTGTTCGATGCGTAGATCGTCTTGGAGTCGTTCTATGCGACCAGAGTACTCCTTCTAGTTCATCGGCCCATAAGCCCTTTTTAGCCTCGAGTCGTTTTTTGAGGCCATCAAGGATTGTCTTGTTGGTCGCTTCAGCTTGCCCGTTGCCTTGTGGGTATCTTGGAGTGGATTTGCTGAGTATGATCTTCCATTTAGCACAGAATCCTTCAAAGAGGTTGGAAACGAATTGCGACCCGTTAACAGTAACAATCTCGTAAGGAAGACCATGGCGGCAGATTATATGTTTCCATACGAATTTCTGAACGTCGATGTCACGAATTTTAGCGTAAGATTCGGCTTAGACCCACTTTGTAAAGTAGTCCGTCACGATTAGCATGAAGCGTTTCTGTCGAGATCGTGGTAAGGGGCCGATTATGTCCATTGCCCATCTCATGAATGGATATGGTGTTGTCGCCGTTGTGAGTAGTTCGGTAGGGATGCGAATCATAGGTGCATGTCGCTGGCATTGTTCNGTACTCCTTCTAGCTCATCGGCCCATAAGCCCTTTTTAGCCTCGAGTCGTTTTTTGAGGCCATCAAGGATTGTCTTGTTGGTCGCTTCAGCTTGCCCGTTGCCTTGTGGGTATCTTGGAGTGGATTTGCTGAGTCTGATCTTCCATTTAGCACAGAATCCTTCAAAGAGGTTGGAAACGAATTGCGACCCGTTAACAGTAACAATCTCGTAAGGAAGACCATGGCGGCAGATTATATGTTTCCATACAAATTTCTGAACGTCGATGTCACGAATTTTAGCGTAAGATTCGGCTTAGACCCACTTTGTAAAGTAATCTGTCACGATTAGCATGAAGCGTTTCTGTCGAGATCGTGGTAAGGGGCCGATTATGTCCATTGCCCATCTCATGAATGGATATGGTGCTGTCGCCGTTGTGAGTAGTTCGGTAGGGATGCGAATCATAGGTGCATGTCGCTGGCATTGTTCGCATTGGGTAACGAATTTCTCACAATCAGCGACCATGGTCGGCCAAAGATGGCCGTGATTTTTTAATTTTAAAGCGAGAATTCGTCCTCCAGAGTGGTTGCCGTTCGCGCCTTCGTGAGTTTCTCTCATGACTCCTACCATTTCCTCGCCATGCAGGCAGTTCAATAGCACCCCAGATGTGCTCCATCTGTATAGATTTCCGTCTTGTTGGACATATTTTGCACACCGAGTTTTAAGGCGTCGAGCAGCCCACCTATCTTCGGGTACATCGCCATCGCAGATGTACAAAAGTATTTCTGCTCTCCAGTCAATTGCGACAGGGTCTGGCTCGGCAAGTTCATTTTCTGCTGGTTCGTCGAGGGGGTTGCCGACTTCTTCAATGTTGGTGAGATCGCCTAAAAACTCGTTTATAAGGCACACACCTTTAGGTAGGTCAATACTTGGCGCGTTAATGCTTTCGACTGGTATAACGCGTCGCCGGCTTGGTTCAAAGGTTGATGCGAGCGCAGCAAGTGCATCTGCCGAGGTGTTATCGCTTCGAGGGATTTTAGTAAGTGTGAAGAATTCGAACTTGGTGACGAGTTCTTTGACCACTTTTAGATATGCGTCCATCCGGTCGTTTCTTGTTTCGTAGTCGCCGATGTATTGATTGGCAACGAGCTGTGAGTCACATAATGTTTCGATTCGTTTTACTCCAATCCCATCGGCTAGACGTAGGCCAGCGATTAACGCCTCGTACTTTGCTTCGTTGTTAGAGGCGGTGAAAGCGAAGCGGAATGACTGCTCTATAATTTCCCCAGTCGGTGATTCCAGGCGAATCCCGACCCCTGATCCACGTAGAGATGAAGATCCGTCGACGTACAATAACCATTTTTCCTCGGATGGGAGGTCGGTGTTGACGAGTTCGGGAGGGAGTTCGACTATGAAGTCGGCTAGTACTTGAGATTTCGCGTTGGTACGGTTGCGGTACTCAATATCGTATTCGGTTAGCTCGATAGCCCACTTAGCCATTATGCCTTATTGGGTTGGACTATGGAGGATCGTTCGTAACGGTTGATTGGTTGGGATTACGATGGAGTGAGACTAGAAGTATGGTCGTAGTTTTCTAGCTGAGATGATGACTGCTAATGCGAGTTTTTCCAATGTCGGATACCTTGTTTCTGCGTCATCCAATGTCTTGCTGACGTAGAAAATTGGTTTTTGCTCGCCGTGGTCCTCTCTGACTAATACGCCGCTAATCGCTGAATTTGAAATCGAGATGTATAGATACAAGGTTTCCCCCGTTTCTGGCTTGGCTAGGATTGGCGGGGTAGATAGATATTCTTTCAGTTGTTTAAACACTTCCTCGCATTTATTGTCCCAATCGAAGCGTTTGTTACCGCGCAACAGTTGATAGAATGGAAGAAATTTATCGGTTGATTTTGATATAAACTTGTTGAGTGCAGCAATCCGGCCGGTGAGTTGTTGCACCTCGCGTACGTTTTTCGGAGAAGGTAAATCGATGATGGCAGATATTTGTTTGGGGTTGGCTTCATCTTGTATTGGTTTAAGATGTTAAAACAGGTCTGTAGATGGCCAATATGGTCGCCAGCTGTAAGTGATTGTACCAACATGTCGTCGATATAGACCTCCATAGATCGACCAAGTTGGTTTGCGAACATATGATTGACCAGTCGTTGGTAGGTTGCTCCAGCATTTTTGAGACCGAATTGCATGACCTTATAGCAGTAGGTTCCCCGATCGGTGATGAATGAAGTTTTCTCGCGGTCATTGGGATGCATCATGATCTGATTGTAGCCGGAGAAAGCATCCATGAAAGATAGGAGCTCATTGCCGGCGGTCGCTTCCACTAGTCGGTCAATATGTGGTAAGGGAAAACTATCTTTGGGGCATGCTTTATTTAGATCGGTGAAATTTACGCAGNGAACATATGATTGACCAGTCGTTGGTAGGTTGCTCCAGCATTTTTGAGACCGAATGGCATGACCTTATAGCAGTAGGTTCCCCGATCGGTGATGAATGAAGTTTTCTCGCGGTCATTGGGATGCATCATGATCTGATTGTAGCCGGAGAAAGCATCCATGAAAGATAGGAGCTCATTGTCGGCGGTCGCTTCCACTAGTCGGTCAATATGTGGTAAGGGAAAACTATCTTTGGGGCATGCTTTATTTAGATCGGTGAAATTTACGCAGATTCTTCATTTGCCGCTTTTCTTTTTTACTACCACTGGATTAGCCAACCATTACGGGTATTTGACCTCGGTTATGGATCCTGCCGCCGATAGTCGTTCTACCTCGTCGTTGACGGCCTTTGCTTTTTCTGGACCGAGCTTTCGTCTTTTCTGTTTGATTGGCTTGAAAGTTGGGTCGGCGTTGAGTTATTGGCAGGCTATCTCCGAATCTATTCCTGTCATATCTTTTACTGACCAGGCAAAGGTTGATACGTTCTGTCAGAGCAGACGGATAAGCTCGAATTTTATTTCTTCTTTTAGGTCGGCCCCTATACCGACGCATCTTGTAGGATCGTTGTCGTCTATGTTGACTTAGATGATGAGTTCGCGTTTGGGCTCGTTTTGGGGAGGGAGATCGCTCTGTATTCGGGGCTCGATGACGAGGCAGGCCTTTCTCGTTAGGCGTAACTTATGTTCGGTGGCGAAGCATAGCCTTGACATTTCTTGGTTCCCTCGGATCGTTTTGGTTCCATGCGATGTTGGAAACTTGAGACACTGGTGATAGGTGGATGGGATTGCTTTCATCGAATGTATCCAAGGTGTGCCCAAGATTATGTTGTAGATGGCCGGTTTATCGATTACAACAAATTTTACCAGTCTTGTCGATCCAGCGGCGTACACTGGTAACCTGATTGTTCCGACGGTCATGGTGGTATCGCCGTTGAATCCAGTTAATGGTTTGATGGATGGTTTGAGATGATTACCAGATAATTCCATCCTATCGAGTGTCTCTTTGAAAATTAGATCTAACGAGTTGCCGGTATCAACGAGGATGCGTGATACTTTGCAGTCCCCGACTCGTAGCTCGATTACAAGTGGATCGTTATGTGGCACGTCCACACCTTTTGCGTCTGCTTCGGTGAACATTACTGGTTCGTTTCTCGTGGTTCCGGGGTCGGCTTTTTCTTGCCATTTCTGAGCACTCATTACTTTTCGGCCATACTTTTTGATCGAACGGACCGAGTCATTGCATGATACGAGGCCACCCATAATCATATAAACTTTCTTCCTAGGAGGAGATAGAGCTCCGTCTTTGTTTTGCAGGTCGCGATCTCGTTTAGCTTGGTCGTGATCCGATCGTCGATCGTTTAGAGGAGGTGGGAGGTGCTCGAGGGATCGATGATTCTCGTTTTCGTGCTGATTGTTTTTTTGCGAAGGGAAATCGCTTGCTCCAACGATCTCCCCCTTCTGATACTTGGCGAGCAGAAACTGTTGTAACTGGCGACATTGCGCAGTTGGATGGCCGTATCTATCATGGAAATCGCAAAAAGATCTTGAGTCGGAACGCTGTCACGTGTTGCTGAATCGCTGCTGAAATGGCGTGTTGTTATTGATGTTGTACGCCATTCTTTTCGTGTTGTTGTTGTGACTATCGAGATGTTGGCGCGGTTCGTAATATTCTTCCTTTGCTGTTGGTGGTTTAGGTGTTTGGCTGGGCTCCTTTTCCTCCTCGTCTTATATGTATAAGATCGCTCGATGCAGAGCGTCTTCCAAGGTCTGTGGTGCGTTAAATTTTAAGCTATCGCGGAATTTGGTGTTGCTTCGAAGAGCGGTTCGTAGGGCCGGGATCGCTGCTTCGTCGGTGATTGTGATCCGAGAGACTATGGCGTTAAATCTTGTTATGAAAGCTCTGAGAGATTCTTTAGGACCTTGCTTGATAGTGAATAGGTCGGCGTTAGATACTGAGCCTTGTATATACATCATGTAACGTTTGAGGAAGGCGGTGGACAATGCTTGGTAGCTATCGATAGAATTGGGTTTTAGTTTGGAGAACCAAACGAGCGCAGCACCACTTAGATTTTCGACGAAGAGCTGACAGAAGCCGGCATCCTTTTCCTCTGGGCTGAATCGAGATCGTCCCATTTGGACGCTGAAGGTGGTCATATACTGACTGGGATCCCAATTACCGGTATAGGTCGGCAGGTTGAACTTGACCGAGTTGCGTATCGGGACGTTGGTTATTCGGGTGGTGAACGGAGTGCTTTGGGCTTCTTTCAACACACGATCTATTTCTGGTGCTGAACTGGTCGCTTGATGGACTAGCGAGGTCATGGCCTGGAGTCTGGCTTTCATTTCGTTCATTTCATCGTCTCGGCTGAGAGCCTTGGCTTGTAGCAGATGTATCTCGTGGTCGGATATCCGTGTGTTTGTTTCATCACAATTCGAAGTTGGTCGATCCAAGTTGATTTCCAGTGGCGATGAATCGCCGAATAAGGTACGTTGCAGACGCTAGGTATCTTGAGCGACTTGTTGCTCCGGCATTCGAGTCTCTGAGGAATGTAGGATGTTGATTTGATCCTGGTAGGTGAGTTGAGTTGCAGCTAACTGGTCAAGTCGTCTGTTGGTTTTGTGGCTTAGTTCTTCGATGCGTGCAAACATTGTTTCAAAGAGGGCCGGGACATTGATTTGATTGGGTGTGGTATGGCTGTCGCATGGCATCGATGGAATGATGACATCGTCGGTAGAGCTCGGTGTCGGGGCATTTTTCTGGACCGGTGATTTCGTGTTGATAACCTTGGATATTGTAGGTTTCGCTTCTATTGCTGTTATCGAGCTACTTTTTGCATTAGTTTCTGCCATCGTCGATGAACTGCTTTTTGCATGGAAAAGAATCTCTGAGCCCCACGGTGGGCGCCAATTGTTGTAACGGTTATGCACTCAAGGAGTAATTCGATGAACAAGAAGAATGAAGCTCGGAGATTCTCGTTTAGATAAAGTTTAGTTACTCGACAATAATCAGAATGAAGATAATTGATCAATAGGGAGGTGATAGCTTGTAAAAGTATATCGATAAGTTGATCGTTAAAGTAGATTGCAAAGTAAGTCGTAAAAGTAGGTCGATAAGTTAGTCGAACTGTCTTTATTCCTGGAGTTTTCCAATCCCCTTTACAAATGAAGGTACGAGACTATTTATAGCAAAACGATTAGGTTAATAACGGGCAGGACAGGTTTTGGGGTCGGTCAGTTTAGATCAGACCGACCGACCTCAGACCTATCTCGGTGGCGAGATGGTAGTGGCTCTTGTAGCTCGTACGGTCGAGTTAATGGGCCTTGATGATTTAAATATCTTTAGTTGATTTACTGGGCCGATCTTGACTTGGGCTGGGCCTTAAAGGGGGTGTGCGCAGCCCACCTCCAACATTCTCCACCGATGTGGCTGGTGAAAATCATAGACAAAACTGTTCGAAACCGGCTGAACACAATTCGACTTCAAAGAGATCAAGAATACGAGGGAAGTCTCATGTTTTGGTTTGCTACTAGAGATTAATGTATAGTTATTAGAATCTTTAATTTATTTCAAAACAATGATGCACTCAATGTAACAATCGTTTTGATTGAATAAATTTTACATTCATTCAAAAAAAAATTAGCACATAGACACACCACAATTTTCACTCTCAACACATTTTGTAGTCTCACTCTCCAATTCCGACAAACGGAACATTAGAGTGAGAGCAAAATGTACTAGCTAATAACAGTATAACACGGGGACCTTGGATCCATAAGAAGTTATGGGAAGAGCTACCATCCACATCAATGCATCTGTCGAACCTTGTAAGTCTACCAAACTCGATAGCTTGTGATGGGATGCGTCAATCACAAGCACGAAGAGCATCTTCCTAACCAAACAAGTGAGCCTCGATGGCATGTAGTAAAAAGGTTAGCTGGCATGCACCTAATACAAATGTCTCCTGCAAAAGACCAACATGAAGAGCACTTGAATCTCATATGTTCTGGATATTTGATATTCAAACAAAGGAGAATAAGTACTCCTTGTCAATACAGTATTTTGAGCATCAATCAGAAAAGATAGTATCAATCCGAGAATCATTATTTCACATTTTAAAGAGATAAAAATCCTTTAATATCTTATGCGCTGCCTATCATATATACTTTCTAATCTCTTGAGTCTTGAAGCTCGAGAAACGCTTTTAGTATAGATTTTCAAATAATCATGATACGTTAATTTTTTTATATCTTTTGTATTTTGTCTTCATATATTTTGTTTTAAATCCATAACTTGTATTCTAAAAGCGATAATCGAATAACACCGAATTTGAATTCGAATAGCAGCTACTGTAATAATTAAAAAGAAAAAACCTCAACTACTTGCTTGCTTGCTTACAAACTTTGCATTAAAAGTTTTCTTTATTTATTACATGTTCTATTTTTAGTACATTTCTTGTTTTAATGAAAAATTCAAAAAAAAAACGAAATTATCGGAAATGCACAAAGCAAAAGGTTACATGATCTGAACAAATAATCGAGAGATCGTCACCGATACGATTTCCAATTTGATTTCACCACTCAGCATTATTTGACTATTCTTCGGAAAAAATAATATATATATATAAACAAAAACTTAAATCACTTTTGATTTTTTTCCCCGAAAGACTTTATATTACATGATTTTATTTTTGCCAAATTTTGAATATGACTTTTTGGAAAGAGAATAAACAAATAATTTCCACGCGCTATCGACAGGCAAAATCCCACAGATATGCAAAGATCTCTCAGAATCTCTCGATATCATATTTTCCCTCTCTTTTCCCTTCTTCCTTATAAACCCACTCAAACCCTTTCATCCCGTTGCAAAATCAAATCTCCCTTTTTCCACTTTTTCGATTCGAAGCAGATTCTCGATCCTTCGCTCTTTCCAGATATCTTTGATATGGCGGAGGTTTTGCGTCCGGAGAAGTTGGATATCTCCAACGACACTCCGTCCTTAGGATCGCCGGAGCTTCTTCATGTTCTCGCCGTCGACGATAGCATCGTCGATCGCAAATTCATCGAGCGGTTGCTCAGGGTCTCGTCATGTAAAGGTAAAGGTGGTGTTTTGGTTTCATCGTTTATGTTTATGTTTTGTGGAATCTGTTTGATTTTTCGGAATCTGACAATACTTTATTTTTAAAAAATCCTCAGTTACTGTTGTCGATAGCGCCACGAGAGCTTTGCAATACCTTGGATTGGATGGAGAGAATAGTTCAGTTAGATTTGAGGTAATATATCTGATCCTAGTTTTTTTTTTTTTTTTTTTTTGAGAATCCATTCAAATTTGGTATTGAAGATTTTGATTTTGAATATTTTCAGGACCTGAAGATTAATCTGATAATGACCGATTACTCTATGCCTGGGATGACTGGATATGAGCTACTGAAGAAGATCAAAGTAAGTTTGTCGATGATTCAATCGATTTGGCAAATAAAAAAAATGAAGTGTGACCTAATTTGTTTACGGATTTTGAATTTCATAGGAATCGTCAGCTTTCAGAGAAATACCAGTGGTGATTATGTCGTCGGAGAACATCTTGCCTCGTATCGATAGGTATATATTTTCTATTCTATATTTTAATTATGATCCTTAATCCTTGTTTAAGTCAAAATCACGTAAGAAGACGATTTAACCAGTTATAGTAATTTTATTAGATTTTGTGCATTTATTAGTTCGGGATGATTAGAGGGTTTTGTTTAGGAAACTTTTAAGTAATCAAGTGTGATTTAGGATTTTTGAAAAAAGATACCGTTAAACCGATATGCATTGACCAAATTAAATGGTTGTATAATCATATAAGATTTGCATGATAAAAAGTATTACAATATGGTTTCTTTAACCATCATGGGTAACTGTGGTGGTGGTTGCATATTTGATTTTGGTATTACTTTAGTGGGTGCTTGCAAGATTTAATAATATTTTTAATGGATATTAGGAATATATAATAATTAAAAAAATTGTTTCTTGTGGACACAAAATAAGAGAAGAATAATCCTTCATAAGTTAAGCAAGATCTTCTCTTGAGATTTGATTCTGTTGCCGGTGATGTGATATAACCCCAAAAAAATAAATTATAATATATGCTTTAATTGTTTTGCATAATCTTTGGTAGGGTCATTATAAATCCCATCCCTCGTGATAGACCACCTCACATGCTTTTGCTTATTACTAAAGGAACCATATTTACCAGATTTAAGTCTAATAATGTAATTGCTTTTATCATTATTATTATTTATTAATCATGAGCTGGCCATCTTCTGGATCCAAAGCTATCGACTTTATGGAATTGGATCACTAATATTTGATACTCTTTTGTGATTCTTTTTTATTCAGATGTCTTGAAGAAGGGGCTGAAGATTTCTTACTGAAGCCTGTGAAATTGGCTGATGTGAAGAGATTAAGAGATTCTTTAATGAAAGCTGAGGAAAAAGCTTTCAAGAATATTATGCTCAAGAGGGAGCTAGAAGCTAATGATGTCTACTCGCAGCTAAAACGCGCGAAGATCTGAGTTTCTTCCATATGATCTTAAAAGCTTCATACTAGAGCTTTTGGCTTACAATTTTTGGGACATATATTACAGCATTTTCGCTGGTAGAGGACAGACAAAGAAGGGTTTTTCATAATAGAAATGTAAATTGTAGACAGAAGAAAATTGGGATTCATTAGAGAGGAGAGATAGATAATAGTTTTTTTTCTTTACACGAGATGTGTAAAATGGTGTTGTTATTGTGGAAGTTTAATAAGAACTTGGTTTTTCTTTTTCCTTTCTCGCCTTCGCTTTACATGGAAAAAGCGTTTCTTTACTTAGGACATCTCGAATTACGCAAAACATAAGCGAGAGTTTTTTCAAAAAAATTTCTCCCAGACACGGTTTTCTAATTTTTCCGCAAAAATTTCAGATCTACTTTTTGCAAATGTCATTTATTTTTTTTTACTTCTTTTAGCCTCGTCTTCCCCATTGTCGCCGTTTTTGACCGGAAACCACCGGGTTCCACCCCCGACTTCATGTCGGAGGGTCCACTCCTCTCTGGTAAGGTCCCCTTTCCTTTTTCCCAAACCTCTGTCTTCGTAAGCATGGTTGTTCTCCCCACTTCCGGTCCTCCGTAAGCTAAGCTCGACTCCCGCAACCCGGTGTTTCCTATGCTCTTAAGTCTTGGACCGGAAATTGTCTGCTCCAACTATTGCTGTGCTGCTGGTGCAACTGCTACTTTGCTCTCGCGGCGGCTCTGCTTCTTTACTTCGCCCAAGTTTGGAGCCATCTGCTTCTCCGCCGTCCTCCTTCTTTGCCTCGGCTATCAACTCGGATCTTTCAAACTCCTCATCAGTTCTCGACCTGCTTCTACTTCTCAAATACTGTACGGCTTTACTGCTACTACTGCTCTACTCCTGCTGCTGCTCGGCTCATCTACTTATTCCAAGCTAAGTGTCAACTGTTACTATGCATTGCTCCCTTCTTGCCTCGGTTTATCTCTTTCGGGCTTTCCAAACTCTGTATCAGCTCCCGACCTGCTTCTACTTCGGCTCTCAACCCACACTGTCCTCCGCTTAACGTCTTCAAGTTATTCCCCTGCTCCTTGACGGTTACTTTCTCCTATGTCCCTTCATGGCCAACGATTCTCTTATGAAGAAAAGGGGAAAGAAAAAGCTTCCCCAACAGCTTCTCCACCTCGCCTGAGAATCAAAGTCTCTGATGTTGATACATCTAACCTGATTCAGGAGAATGCCTTAACACTCATATGTCATCTGACAAACCCATCGGAACAGAACCTCTGGTCAATGATTCCATTTCTTCCAAAGTGCTGGAATCTCAGTGGGAAGGCGATTGGCCCTGACCTTGGTCATAACTGCTTCCAATACCGATTCAATTTTGAAGATGACTTGCAAAAAGTTCTCGACAACCGTTCGTACCACTACGCCAAATGAATGGTCATTCTTAAGAAATGGGAACCAATAATCTCGCCAGATTTCCCATCTCAAATCCCATTATAGATCTCTCTCAAAGGTATCCCCCTTCACTACGGGAAGCAGGAAGTGATCCACAAATTCGGAAGGGAACTGGGATACTTGAAAGACTATGAAATCACAAAAACTTCAGCAAAGATTCAAGTGATTATTGATGGCTTAAAACCTCTCAGGATCTTGAGTTTGGCGATGGAAAGGAAGCATTAGTCACTATCAACTACTCCAAGCTGGAAAATTACTGCTCCTTCTGTCATAGACTATCGCACGTTGTGAAAACCTGTCCGGAAAAACAAGGATCCAGAAACCTGCAAACCAGAAACACTTATCCTCATCGAGACTCTTCACCCTCGCATCGCTTCAATCGGCATCCTGGGGTAGGAGAGTTGAAGTTTAGTCAACGCCTGGATAGACATGGCAAACCTTTTGGGGAGAGACCATATGCTAAATCCTCTCATGCTCCAAAAGAAAACCTCTCGGAACGGTCGTCAGCACATCAATCTGAAAATCAGAGGAAGCGAAATTATTCCTTGGTTCCCTCAGACTCCCACTATGTTCAGGAAGAGAGAAGCAACCCTGTTCACACACACCTGCCCCGACAACAACAAAATGATAAGTACCAAAAGTTGAGGATCAATCAGCCTCAAAAGTCTGAGTCCGTCGTCGCTCCCTCCCAGCTCAGATATGAAGAGAAAAAGAAACTCCCGAAGAACAGACCCCTCAAGAAGATGAGGAAGCTATCAGCTTAATTCGTCTCCCCTGGAGAGAAACCTTGATTTGGATCCTTCCCTCCACGGCAGCCCCTGCAATCTATATATTAGATCATGGAAGAATTGCAGGAGGTTACAATCCAGTATATTAACTGCCCTGATCCAATTGAAAGTGATGCTAGAAAGCAGAGAGTAATCGAGAGTGATGCTAGAGGAATGATGGAGGAAACTGCAGCCTTTATTCTTGCTTCATCTTCAAAAGAAATCTCAAATCTCAGGGATACATCCCTTAGTAGGAGAATCGTCTCAAACCAGACCATATTCACCAACTAGGGAAGCTCTCTTATGGTTCCTCTCACAATGGTTGAAACCATTCCTGCACCTCCAAAAAAGAAAAGAGGAAGACCTCATTCGAAGAAAAATTCTGCTAACAGCCCACAAGTCATGACAGGTGCTTGTTCACGGAAAAGATTAGCAATGCAAATTCAACAATCTCCAAAACCAGATCTTCTTCCCATCCTAGAGCTCCTCCTCTTAACTGTGTTGGACAAGCACAACATGCTACAACGCAACATCTCCCTCCTGTTTCTCATCGATCACAACCTCACAGAGAGGGAAGTTCATCAACATCAACAAAAACTCCTCCTAGAAGCATTATTGTTCCAGCGATATCAAATAAGAATTAGGCGGATTTTCATTCTCCGCCAAGTCCGATTCATTACCTCTTATGAGTTGGAACTGTTGTGGGCTGGGGAACCCCATGATAGTTCGAAGAATAAAGGAGCTCCACCGAAAAGTAGCTCCGGATATCATCTTCCTCATGGAAACAAAGAATTGTGATGATTTTGTGCTGAAAAAATTGGATTGCCTAAGTCTATATACTTGTTCCGCCCTACAGCCCTGGAGGTGGTGGTCGGGCTCTGTTTTGGCAACAAGATATTGAATTGGAAGTTTTGTTCTATTGCAAAGACTATATTGATAATCTCATCTCCTACAAAGGTCAAAAATTCTTCTCCACCTTTGTCTATAGAGAGCCAGATCAACATAAAAGAAGGGCAGTGTGGAATGATCTGACGTCGCTAGCTACGGGCAGTGATGCACCATGGTTCCTTACAGGTGCTTTAAACGATATAATTGACAATTCTGAAAAATCTGGAGGTTCAATCCGAGCCGAAGGGTCATTTGTAGACTTCTGCGCCTTTTTATCTCAATGCGACTTGTATGACCTTAGACATTCCGGCAATTTTCTATCATGGCGAGGGGTTATACATAGTAATCTAGTTCACTGCCGCCTTGATCGATCTATGTCAAATAGTGCTTGGGCAGAGATTTTCCCATCGGGCAGATGCAATTATCTTCAATTCGAGGGTTCTGACCATTGTCCTTTGATATCGTATCTAAGACCGTCTTCTCCTCGTATGACCACCGAATACGTGATAACCCTGCTATCAGTTAGCTAGTCTCTGAGGCTTGGAACTTCGATCCCCTTGCTTCGGTGGAACAGAATAGCTAACTGTCGAAAGCTGATTTCCCAATGGAACAGAAAACATAATTCAAACAGTCAAAAACTCATCTTGGCTACAAAAGAGAAACTGGAGGAAGCAATGAGCTCTCCTTTACTTAATGAATCCGACATCACAGAGATCATTCAAGCGCTGAAACAGGCTTATAAGGAAGATGAGGAATATTGGAAGCAAAGAAGTATAACCCTCTGGCTCACATTGGGAGATAAGAATTCTGGTTATTTACACGCAATTACTCGAGGAAGACGTGCGGTTAATAAATTCTCAGTCATAGAAGACAATGAGGGGAAACGATTATTTCCAAGATATTTTGTCCAAGATATTGCAGGTAATCAACGATTATTTCCAAGATATTGCTTTCTATGAGGAGCCAGATAGTGCAGGTGATCAACGATTATTTCCAAGATATTTTGTCTCCAAAAATATAGAGTGCTCTGAAACGGTAGCTCAAGCTCTTCAGCCGTGCATATCTCTTGAAATAAACAAGGTTATGATTGCCGATTCATCCAAAGATGAAATCCGCTATGCTCTCTTCTCTATTCACCCTGACAAGGCACATGGCCCAAATGGATTTTCAGCCAACTTCTTCCAATCGAATTGGTCAGTCGTCAGTTCTGCTCTAATAGAGGAGATTCATGGATTTTTCTTCTACGGGATGTTGCCACTAAACCTCAATCAAACTCATATTCGTATAATCCCTAAGATCAAAAGCCCGAAGTCAGTCTCAGATTACCGTCTCATTGCTTTATGCAACGTCATCTACAAGATTATCTCGAAAATTATGACTCGACGACTCCAACCAATTCTCTTATCGATTATATCTGAAACTCAGTCAGCCTTTGTTCCCGGAAGAGCCATTTCTGACAATGTTCTGATAACATATGAAACATTACACTTACTCAAAGGTTCAGCGGCAACGAAACATTTCTCTATGGCAGTTAATACCGACATGAGTAAGGCTTACAAAAGACTTGAGTGGAGCTTCATCATCTCGATTCTAGAAAGGCTCGGTTTCCACGAGAAGTGGATTAATTGGATCCAGCAATGTATCTCGACTGTCTCATACTCCTTCTTGATTAATGGAATAACTCAAGGACAAGTCTTACCCCAAAGAGGGATCCGCCAAGGTGATCCTTTATCCCCGTTCATTTTCATTCTTTGCGGTGAGGTCCTCTCGGGGTTAGGTAGAAGAGCTAAAGCTTCAGGACACTTATCCGGCATCAGAGTTTCAAGGGGAAGCCCGAGAGTGAACCATCTTCTCTTCGCGGACGATACTATGTTCTTTTGTAAAACAAATCCTCGGTGATGTGATTCTTTGATGTTGATTCTCATAAATTACGAATCTGCTTTAGGCCAGAAGATTAGTGTCCAAAAATCGTCTATTATGTTCTCAGGAAAGACACCACCGGAGATTAGAAATTGTATCAAGGCAGCTCTAGGAATCTCTAAAGAAGGTGGACAAGGAAAATAACTTGGCCTCCCGAAGAGTTTTGGTCGAAGAAAGAAGGATATTTTTACTCAAATAGTAGACCGTATCCGACAAAAAGCTCTTAGTTGGTCTTTGAAATGGCTATCGAAAGCAGGGAAGCTAACTATGATAAAGTCGGTTCTCCCTGCCATCCCCACCTACTCCATGACTTTCTTTAAACTTCCCTTAAGTTTGTGTAAACGTATTCAATCTGAGTTAACAAAGTTTTGGTGGGATTCAAAACCCGGAACAAAGAAGATGTGCTTTGTATCTTGGAAAAAGCTTACAAAATCTAAGAAAGATGGAGGACTTGAATTCCGGGACATCCAATGCTTTAATGATGCTCTCCTTGCGAAGTTTAGCTGGAGGATCCTCACTCATCCCACCGGGCTGCTGGCTAAGGTTTTATTGGGAAAATATTGCAAGGAGAAAACGTTTCTGGAAATCTCAATAGCATCATCTGCGTCACACGGGTGGAGAAGTATGATGATCGGTAGGGATCTAATCAAGCTACAACTAGGCAAAGTAATCGGAGATGGCATAGACACTTCCCTCTGGAATGATCCTTGGATTTCTCTTGACATGCCTCTTAAACCGATGGGTCCTCCAACCCTTGAGTCAAAAGACTTAACTGTTGCTGCTCTGCTTTAGGAAGATTCACGATCTTGGAACAGAGGGAAAATCGAAGAGCGGTTCCCTGATCTTTCAACACAAATCCTCTGCCTCAGAACAAGCAAAACAGACTCTGACGATGCGTATGCCTGGTTACCAAACAAATCAGGAATCTACTCCTCCAAATCTGGATACCACATCGCTAGATCACAACTTCCCCCAACAGGTCGATATCACTCATCAAAATTTTAATTGGATTTCCATGATCTGGTGGGTAAATTTTCCCCAAAAATCAGGGTGTTTATGTGGAAAGCAATGCAAAACTCGCTTCCGGTGGGCGAGACTCTTCTCAACAGAGGTCTCTTTGATGATCCAGGTTGCATTCACTGTGGTGAATTAGAATCTGTTGAGCATTTATTTTTCCACTGCCCCTTCTCTCTTCAAGTATGGCAACTCGCACCTTTCCAAGTAACAATCGATTCATCCTTAATCCCCGATTTTCAATCAGGATTTTCGCAATCTACTCAAATGCTTTGTCTCCCTCCAACGGGTTTAGGAACATGCCCTCTGTTTCCATGGCTGTGTTAGGCTCTTTGGACATCAAGAAACTGTCGACTCTTCGAATCCAGAGTGTTCTCACCTGAAGAAACTTTAATCAATGCTATCACTGCTGCGAGAGAATGACAAGTTTCTCAGTTCTCAATAGAGTCGAAGCCGATCCCTCAAAGATCTACACTTCACGTTAATGCCCCACATGACTTGATCCTTCTCCATTCAGATGCAACTTGGGCAGAAAGCTCGAAATTGGTAGGTTTTGGCTGGATTTTTTTATGACAATGATGGATCGAAACTTTGCCGTAACCACTCTACAGAGAACTTTGTGTTATCCCCCCTAATGGCAGAGGTGCTAGCTATCCGGGCTGCGTTGACACATGCCTTGGAGAAGGGATACACTAAGATTTGTTTAAAGTCGGTTGCTCAGGACCTTGTCCGAGCTATAAATTCTCGGGAACAGATTAAGGAGCTCCACGGACTCCGCCTCGACATACTCCATGTTATCTCAATTCCTTTTCATTTCCGTTGTTTTTATTCCGCGTCTAGCTAACGCTTCGGCTGACGCCCTGGCAAAACGAGCTCTTAGCTGCTTATCTGCCTCTATCCACCTTGTGTAATCTCAAACTTTAGTAACGAAGTTGTTGTTCAAAAACAATACTTAAGACATCTCCAAAAGAAACCTCAAATTTTCATTTTTGATGTTTTGTGCACTTTTAAAACAACTTCAAAACCTTAAAATTTGAGGTTTTATATTATTTTTTATACATTTTAGTCTTTATAATTATATATATGAAAAATAATCTTATTAATTTTATGTTTATCATTTTAACCGCTAAAAATTTATATCTCATAAGCATTTCACATATATCTTTATAAATTTTATTTTTACATATATAATTAAATAAATAACTTAAAATAAAAATAAAATAATATTACGTAACATTGAAACCAAATTTTACACAACAACAATTTTACATTAACCAAATTTCATATTACAATTTGATAATATAAATTTATTTATAAAGTTTATATTATAATTATAATATTTCTTTAATGTATGTTTTATAATTATATGATTTTAGTTAATAATGATTAATAATAAGGACTACATACAAAATATAAAAGTTTTTGAGATTGCATTTGAGGATGTGCTTTTGGAGACAAACACCCTCAAACCTCAAATTTGAAGTTTGGCCAACTTTAAAAATGAAGTCATTTTTGGAGATGCCCTTATGAATTAGGACATACAACCAAATAAAAATAATACTTCCTCTGTTTCTAATTGTTGAATGTTTTAGAAAAAAAATTGTTTCAAAAAATAATTTTTTAAAGTTTTTTATGCATTTTTTATTAGTTAACGATGATAAATTGTAAATTTCAAGAAAATTAATTGCCTTTATTGAAATGCTATTGATTTAGAGTTATAGAAAATTGTTAATCACAAAAAATGATGCATTTAATAATTATATTTAATTTGTTTTCTTAATATGTGTGTTTTTTTAAAAATATGTAACAATTAAAAACAAAACAGAGGGAGTAATAAATTATCATCAAAACTTAAAAATGATTTAGGAATGGATTAGTACCATTCATTAAACAAAGACAAGCTAATCTTTTGTCTACGTAAATTAAGCTGTCAACTTGGTACGACAACCCCGCGAGATAAGTTATATTAAATGTTGGACCACAGTAAATTTCCCAACTTGGGTTTTTAATAAGATCAAGACGATCCTAGCCTCCTCGACTTTTTCCATGAAAGCAAATACTTGTAGTTGCCGACCAAAAAAAAAAAAATTAATAATAGTAAAACCTCTATAAATTACTATTCGATAAATTAATAATCACCATACAATAATAAAATTTTCCGGTTTTGAATCGGACCAATGTAAAAAGTCATAAAATTTGATAAAATAATAATTTTGTGAAACCCCTAAATCTATGTCCCAACAAAATAATAAATTAATAATTATAAATCTTAACCAAATATTATAAGACAGTTTAGTAAACTATGACTCTATTTTTATTTATTTTTTCTGAAAGTTGGAATCTCATTGGAGCTCATCTTTTTACTTATTATATTAGTAGCTTGTAGTGTTTTTATTTCGACCTACATCCAAAATTTGTGAAAAAATTTAGACGTGCTAATTGAGTTTCTTACGCGTAACAGTTTCCAAATGTAATGTATTGTAGTATTAACTTCAATTTCATCATCAACAATAAGGATAGCCGTCATAATTTTTTATATATTTTGAACTTATGAACGCGAATGAATAATTTACTATGCTATTAACAGCTATTCTATTGCAATTGTTAATATTATTAATCACAATTTTAAGTTTGTGCATGTCATTTCACAAACAAATTCGTTTAGATTCTTAAATATAACATCATTTGAATTTTTTTGTATAAGATTATGGACGAATTTTTTTTCTCTATAAATTAATAATTTATCGATTATTTAATATCTCTATAAATTAATAAATTTTTTAAGTTCCGACATTATTAATTTATAGAGGTTTTACTGTAGAAGCAAATACTTGTATCAAAATTCTAAAAAAATTGCAATTCGATTTTAAGCAAACTAAAATTTGATTAAAAATGTTTTGACAATTCATAATTTTCTTTATGAAAATTTTAATTTTAACTTATTCAGTTTTATATTGTTTATAATACAAAATGAAACCGAATTGAAAAGGAAAAACTAAATAAAGATTAATTATTTCATAATAATTTTTGCTACAAAACCTCACTCAAAACAGAACCGGACCTAATGAAATTTGATTACTAGTACACAGACCGAACACCCCGACAAAACAGTCTTTCTGAACGCAAACCGGATAGACAAGGAACTGGAGAGAAGTCAGCTAAGAGAAATAGAACCAGTTCGATATCTGGAGGATTATCCGGTTTACTTCCGGGTAAGAACTTGTTCTGTAGGAAACGAAGACTTTTAAATCAGAAACCCAAGTCAAGCTACAAAAACTATGTATTTCCGAAACTGTTGACAAAAAAAACGTATTCCCGAAACTTTCCTCAACCAAAGAGCATTAAAAACAACAAATAAATTTCCGACAAAAAGTGAATAACTATGAGTTACAGCAAAATCCCACCGAAGTCAATAATTGTACAGAGTCACACACTGCAAAATCCGAATGACATCTGAAAGCAAAAGAGGATCCCATTGGAGACGAAGACTCCAAAAGTCGAACTACAAAATTCTAAACAAGATTCACAAGATGACACAAAGAAAAAAGTTGCAGACAAAAGGTGAATGTTTATGTCTTTATGAAAGTTTCTGCGAAATTCAAGTCATGTCGGACGTACAGAGCTATTACTATTACCCAATGAAAACTCTCCACGTGGATGGGTAAGATTCGTTTATCTTCTTCATGGTCTCCAATAGCCTGAGAGTCAACTACAAAACAATCATACAGTAAACAGCTTGACAAAAAAAAACAGTTCTTAAAATATACCCCAAAAAACCCATTTTGCAGTGAAATCTGCTCTTGTTTTATATGGGCATTTTGGGTAATTACTTCCGTCTACATCTTTGCCTTTATATATTACAGTTAATCCGCAGAGATGAAGAGAGACCATAAGCAAGAGACGACCCAGAACAAAGAGAGAGAAAAGTCCCAAAAGTAAAGAGATTAGATCAATGGCGTTAGAAATTCTTGCCGGAAACAATAAGGATCTAATCACCAGATCATGGATGGCATCGACCAAAGCTTACGGGACCGAGCACTTTCACAAAGAAGAAGAAGGGGAAGTAATTTTTTTCGCTTTCCGACCATCTTTCTCAGAGAAAGATTGGTTTGCTCCGGAGAACAAGTCTACCTTTGGAGAAATTAAGATGAAACGTGATCGATTTCCTTGTATGAGAAGCATCGGCAACGACGTTGACGCTACTGTTAACGAAGCTTTCCTTAATAATCTTGAAGTTCTCATTTCTCCAAGAACCCCATTTAGTAATTTTGTAAGTGATAGTCTTTGAACTTTTTTGTCTTTTTTAATCGAAACATCAGAAGAATTTGTGTCTGAAACTTAATTTATTCAGGTAAAAGTGGCGGTCCAAAGAAAACAACAAATTGTGTTCACAGGACATTCCTCTGGAGGTGCAGCTGCAATCTTAGCAACAATTTGGTATTTAGAGACAAACTTCAAACGCAATCCGAATGGTCTCCCTGAGCCTCGTTGTATGACCTTTGGAGCTCCTTTGGTTGGTGACTATGTCTTCAAGCACGCGCTTGGGAGGGAGAATTGGAGCCGGTTCTTCGTGAACTTTGTCACAAGATTCGATATCGTCCCTCGGATTATGCTTGCTCGAAAAGCATCAATCAAGCAAACTTTGCCTCATGTTCTTTGCCAATTGGATCGTACAAGAGATTCGATCCAAGAGAGCGATCAGAGCAATGCAGAGTTTTACACAACCGTGCTGAAAGACACATCAACTGTTGCTTACCAAGCTGTTTGTGAAATGATTGGGAACGGAGAAGCGTTTTTGGAAACTCTTTCCAGTTTCCTTGAGCTAAGTCCTTATAGACCCGCAGGCACTTTTGTCTTCTCTACAGGGAAAAGGTTGGTCTCAGTGAACAACTCAGACGCCATTCTTCAGATTCTGTTTTACGCTTCTCAGTCCAGCAACGAACATGAATGGTCTCTAGTTCCAAATCAAAGTATAAGAGACCATCGTAGCTATGAGCAAATGGTACAATCAATGGGGATGAAGTCGTTTATTCATTTGGAATTGCAGCTATTGCCTTTGGATGGAGTTTCTGCGCTCAGTGACCTCGGATTGGTAAATCTTTCTCTCTTTGCTCCATAGCTCGATCCTTGTACGTTTAAAAAGAAAAATCTTTTGTACCATTGGTGTTCCTTTTTTTGTTTTGTTTGCAGAGCACAAGAGCTAGACAATGTGTCTGTGCTGCATATGAGGCAGAGAAGCAACGAGTTGATAATCAGAATAAGACAGACACCAAACGGGATAGGATAGAAGAGAAACTAACATGGATAGAGGAAGAATACAAGCCAAAGTGTCGAACTCAGAAAAACGGGTACTATGATTCCTTCAAGGCTTCTAGCGAAGAGGTTGACTTCAACGCAAACGTCAAGAGAGTTGAGCTAGCTGGTATATATGATGAGGTGCTTGGTTTAGTGAAGAAAGGTCAACTTCCAGATGGATTTGAAGGGCGCAGAGAATGGATCGAGCGAGCGAATCGCTACCGCAGATTAATTGAACCGCTTGATATTGCAAACTACCACCGACATTTAAAGAACGAAGACACGGGGCCTTATATGGAAAAAGGGAGACCAAGTCGCTACAAACACGCTCAGAGAGGGTACGAACATGAACTATTGAAGGAAGGAAGGACTGCAGAAGAGATAGAGAGATCTTGCGGATCGTGGTTTTGGGCTGAGGTTGAAGAACTCATGGGAAAAGACTATGGAATAGTTGAGGAAAGGGTTAAGAAATTAGAATGTTTGCTTGAAGGATGGATCAAAGAAAAGGAAGTAGATGGTGAGCAAATATTTCTGGAGGGTTCAACATTAAGAAAGTTGTGGAATTCACTTCCGGAGGATCACAAACGCCATTCTCCGCTGCGAGCGCGTATGGGGTGAACAAGAGCCACTTGAACCTGAAAATGTTGATTGTTTAAGCTATTGGAACTTCCTTGTGTACTTTTGTGCAATAAAGAGATGTAATAGCTCTCTTTTCTAATGTTTTGAAATTTGGTTTCCACTTCAGGATGATCTTAAAATAAGAAACATGTTCTAAGATCATTGTGAAGTAATGTAATAGCTCTCTATACTAATTTCAAATTTGGTTTCCACTTTACAACTATCTTAGAATAAGAAACATTAATCTAAACCTTAACCAGATTTGTGTTCCCCCAGGATCCTGCGTCGGCATAATCAGTTTACGGATGCATACCATATAGCAAAGGAGGAGGTGATCAATCACAACAAAACCAGACCATATAAATAAATATAATCTTCAATCTGCTGTGTTCTGTCGCTCAACAGAGAATCAAGTTAAAAGGATATACATTCATGGTCCACTTTAAAATATCAGAAGGTATATAAAATGATGCCTTTAGAATATGACAAGGTTATCGGAGGCAATGGAAAAGAGACTTATTGCAACTTTATGTATTTGAAATTCGTGTACCACCTTATGTACTCACACACCACTCTACATAACCACCACCACCACATGTTTTCAGACGAAGAAGAGTCATTGACATAGAAGAACATAGAACATAGTTCTCAGGTGCCAAAAGACAAATCCTATACCCATATCTAAAGAGTTTTAAAGACAGGTTAAAAACGTAGAACATGCGAGGATTATAAAGGAAGGGAGAAAACAAACAGACACAGTCCGAGAAAAGCCGCATCCTCTTTCTTCATGACCTGCAAAACATGCAGCCGCATCCTCTTTCTTCATGACCTGCAAAACATGCTAGACGAACGAGCAAGACGAATAGTCAGACCACCACCTTGAACACTAGCCTCAACCTTGATTGTGTTCCTTTCATATGGCTTTCTACAACCTGGACAACGGCCATCTCCATCGCAAATCGTCTTGTGGCAGAAAAGGCAGAGCCGGAATCCACAAGGACATGGTAAGAAATTAGAATCTGTTAAGTCCAGATCTTCGTAGCAAATGGGGCATGAAGAAGGCACTGCCACAGAACTAAAATGCATGTTCATGACCGGAAAACTACGCTGCTTTTCCAAATTCGGCAGACCCTGAGGGCGGAGCTTATCATCTGGCCTCCATGCCTGATTACTCTTTTGCTTCCTTGACATTGTTCTCTGGCAATCCGGCTTTGCGTCCCTTACAGCCACATCAGATCCACTGATTGAATCCCTAGGAGAAGCTGATTGCTTGATAACATTCTCATGCTCTTCGCAGGACTCAGGAGGATTCTCTTTCTCGTGCTTTTCGTCATCAGCTGCTAAAGCATCAGCAATAGCCTCCCAATCGTCCAAACACCCGTCATCATCAGCATCCTCTTCCTCTGTTATATTACCAGAGCAAGAGCCACCACTTCCACTGCTACTGCTGCTGCTAAAATTGGGGATCGAATTCATGCCACTCAGAATACTGTTAGGGCTATTCGAAAGCGACTCTATAAAGCTCTCATGACGATGTGTTCCACTGTTGTCCTCTTCTTCTCTACCCTGACCATCTAAATTCTCAACCGGACGATCTCTCTGATCAGGTTTTTCACTTCCAGTTTTCCGATTGGGGTCCATTTCCTCCTTGTCCCCTTTGTTAATCATCGCAACTGATAGTAAAACCCAAATCAATATAGACGAATTCCAATCCAGAGAATCAAGAACCTAAGCAAATCATGTAAATGGAACATATAGGGGAAAAAAAAGATAGATCTTTTATGATGATCATACCTTGAGAAAGCCATTGCTCACGGCGAAGACCTAGCTTGCTCTGTTTCAATTTGGCCGACCTGTTCGTCTGCGACCCAATGCAAAAAAAACAAAAAATGAACAGTACATATCAAAGAGTGAAACCAAAAGAATCAAATTTAGAGAAATGAATGAGATTTGAGGAAGATTCAAAGAGATTTATAGGGAAAACAAATCAAACATACCCTTTTCTTTTTTCCGAAATCCCTCGCGCTAGGGGCTGCAGTAGCAGAAGCGTCGGTGATCGAATCAGAAATCATGGCTTACAGATGATTCCGAAAGCGTAAAATCAACAAAAAGGTCTAAAGAATTTCGAAATCACAATGAAGATTCTCAAAAACCCTAAATCAGATTTGTCGCGAGAAGAAAGAGAGAAACGTGCGATTTTTATCCCTTTTTATTGTTCTTTGTTTGTTGGGTCTGTGAGAGAAAGAGAGAGATAATATAAAGGGATAACGGAAACTCCTCGTCTCCGCTCAGAACTTTTCTCGTGACAACAATACCCCTGGATTTGACTTTCGCACACGCTCGAAGGTAAGGGTGGTTTTGTAATCTTCATATCCACACGTGTGAGTTTCTTGTGTCCATTAAAACGGTGGCGTACGGTGGACTACATGTGAGGAAAGCTCATATGATTCACATATCAATATCATACCTCCTTAAAAAAAAAACAGAGCTTTTAGATCAACCAGATAGGTTGCTTCTGGTTACAAACTTACAATTTTCAGAGAAATTAAATGAATAAAAAAAGCCAAAGTTGTGTATCCTTGGACTTGCAGAACCCAATCAAACACACTTCTTTTTTCCAAAATTTTGATGACATGAAGCATGTTGCAAGAAAAACATCAAAACATGTAAGTTAACTTTAATCTGATTTTTAGGAGCTACATATGAGAGCTGAGCGTTAATTTAAGTAAGTTAATCCAAGTCATTTGATTAGTTGTATATTTAGAAACCTGAAAAGAGCAAGAATGCAAATAAACAAATTAAGCTAGAAGGGTTTCTTGTAGCACTAATAAATTAAGAGACACACAACATCAACGTGATGACTTGTAATGATAAAAAAAAAAAACTCAATCCTCTTGAACTAACAGATAACTTGTAATCGTGGATCAATATATGGCTAACCACATTCTAGAGATAGATAACTTCAATTAATGAGCCAATTAAGATAGTGATTACATAAAGAGAAGTCAAGTGCATTAAGAAATATCAATGTGGCCTAATTGGCCCATAAAAAAAAACCCAAAGATTTCGTTTTAATCCTTCAAGCCAGAGTTATGATTCCAAAGGCATGAAGACAAAATTACATATGTGAAGGTGAAACTGCTGTTGAAACATGTGGAGTGTTTTTAATTCCAAAAAGAAATAAGCTTTATGACTTATAAGCTAACACACTGTTCATATGAGTCGGAACATTCAATGTCAAATTAAGAAAAATAAAAACTGAAACTAAAGAACAAATGCGGAAATAAACCAACACAATGGTTAAAAGAAAAGAAAGGTGAACTTGCGCAGAATCTGACTTAACATAACAAAGAAACAAAACCAAAACCACAGACAAATATTCGGGAATCTTCCTGAAAAAGGAGCTTCGATTGGATAAGCAAGACAAGAATCAATGAAAAAGACTTTTATGGATCAGACAAAAAACAGAGTTGTGATATGTTATCTCACATCAATTGCAGTTCTTGAGTACAAAAGGTAAAGCCACAATCACGATGAGAGAGAGAGATTGATGAGTAAATTGAATCAAAAAGCAGCTTTCCTTGCTGCAAAACTCGGGGACGAGATTAAAGAAAAGGCAAACAAATATCATATGCTTGTATAGTTGTATGTATCATCCCCACACAATGAATGAAAGATCAATTTGTCAAATCAAAGTACTTTATCATAAGTCTTTGTTAAGAATGAAACCCCCAATAAATCCGATAATCTTTCTCACGAATCATCTCGTAAAGTATCGCCTCAAGACAACTTGTCTAACCCTGAAATCAAAAGACTAAGAGATATCGGATCTTCTCACAAACCAAGAAATCCGATAATCCCTCTCACGAATCCTCTCGTATAGTATCGCCTCAAGACAACTTGTCTCCTCTTATTCCAGAAAAAATGTTAAGAAAAGAAAGAACGAGTTTCTGCACATATTTAAAAAGACTACAATCAATTAAAAATGTAAAGTTTCTGGTTTTAAAATAAAACTTTCGCTTGGCTCCAGCTCAGCATCATATTTCCTTATTTTCTTTGATAAGCTGTTTCTTCTTCCTCTTACGTATGTACCATTGATCAGGCTTATCAATACCCCCTCCTTTAAAACTAAGCTTGTCCCCAAGCTTGAATTCAGGATATTGCCTGCGGAAATCTTTGACACGGATCCACGACGTATCACTAATAGCCTTACCAATCCATTTTACGCAAAGTTCCAACTCTCCTTTGTCGTTGTAGCGAGACTCCACCACATCTTCTAGAGCCTGCAATACTTCCTCCACATCATCAGATTCGGAAAACAGTAAAGGAAGAGGAGCGACCTGATGAGATTTTCCCAAAACAGGTTTCAATTGTGATACATGGAACACCGGGTGTATTCTTGCCTCCACTGGAAGGTTCAAACGATAGGCTGCCTTCCCAATACGTTCCATGATTTCAAATGGACCAAAATATTTGGCTGCGAGTTTCTGACACACACGTCGAGTGACAGACTGTTGACGATATGGGCGTAGCTTCAAGAAAACCCATGTGCCAACAGAAAACTCAACATCTCGCCTATGCTTGTCTGCACTATTCTTCATCGCTGCTGAGCATGGATTAAATGTTGTTTCACCTGCGACAACATCTCATCGCGCTCAGTAAGCATTGCTTCCAAATCCACATTGCATGTTGACCCTTTTTCAAATCTCAATATTCCAGGAGGATCCCGACCATACATCACACGAAAAGGAGTTGTCTTTAGAGAAGTATGGAACGAAGTATTGTACCAGAGTTCAGCCCAAGATAAAAATTTGAACCAGGTTCGTGGATGACTAGAAGCAAAACATCTGAGGTAAGTCTCTAAACACCTATTCAGCATTTCTGTTTGGCCATCGGTTTGTGGATGAAAAGCTGTACTGAATTAAGCTTAGTATCCGCAAGTCTAAAGAGCTCCTTCCAAAATGAACTGAGAAAAATCTTATCCCTGTCAGAAACTATTGATCTCGGAAAACCATGAAGACGGACTATCTCTGTCAAAAATTTCTTGACCACATCTACAGCCTGAAACAGGTGCTTCAATCCCACAAAATGTGCATATTTACTCAACCTATTAACCACCACAAGGATGACATTATACCCGTGAGATGTAGGAAGTCCTTCCACAAAATCCATGGAGATATCCTCCTAAACTAAAGTCGGTAAAGGTAGAAGCTGCAAAAGACCAGCAGGAGAAAGTGTGGAATACTTATGAGTTTGCCACACTTGACACTCTGCCACATATTGTTGAACCCGCTTATACAAACCTTCCCATTGAAACATCTGTTGAACCCTTTTCACTGTTTTTAAGACCCCAGAGTGACCACCTACAAACCCATCGTGACATTCATAGAGTATCAAAGGAATGAAACGTGAAGTCTTAGGAATTACCAAAGCGGTGTTTGTACCATAATCTTCCTTCAGAGACAACATAACCTTCCCGCAGCACCTTCCCTTCTCGATATTGTTTCAGTAAGTCTTGTATATTTTCATCGTCCTCAATCTCCTTATATAACTCATGTAATTGAATAGAAGTAGGAATAGTCAAAGCTAATAAGGCCATTTGGACTAATGGCTGTCCTGACTGATCCATCCTTGATAAACCATCAACCGCCTTGTTCTCAATACCTGGCTTGAACAAGATCTCAAAGTCATAACCCAACAGTTTTGTGAGCCATTTTTGGTACTCCATATTCACCTCCTTCTGCTCTAACAAATACTTGAGACTCTTTTGATCGGTATGAACAACAAATTTGCGGCCCAATAAGTAATGTTTCCACTTTCGTACTACCATTACTACCGCCATAAGTTCACGTTCATAAATCGGCTTCAACTGCTCTCTATCTGTCATACCATGACTAAAGAATGCAATAGGTTTGTTTTCCTGCATTAAAACTGCTCCTAAGCCAAACCCGGAAGCATCTGTCTCAACAATGAACAATTTCTCAAAATTTGGTAATGCTAAAACTGGAGCTGAAATCATAGCTAGCTTCAACTGATCAAAGGCCATTTGAGATGATGGTGACCATTGAAACTGATCTTTCTTCAATAAATTCGTCAAAGGTTTAGCCAGTGCCCCATATCCCTTCACAAAACGTCTATAATATCCCGTCAAACCCAAAAACCCACGCAATTGTTTCACTGTCTTAGGTGTAGGCCAAAGCTTCATAGAAACAGTCTTAGAGCTATCCGTTGCCACTCCCTCCTCAGAGATGACATGCCCTAAGTATTCCACCTGTCGCTGGCCAAAGATGCATTTCTTCTTGTTGGCATAGACTGGTACTCAGTAAAAAATTTCAACACCAACCCTAAGTTTTTTGCATGCTCTGTATCGCTGCCACTATAGATGAGTACATCATCGAAGAAAACCAAGACAAAACATCCTAAAAATGGGCGAAACAAATCATTCATCAAGGATTGAAATGTAGCTGGAGCATTAGTTAACCCAAAGGGCATAACTAAAAACTCATAGTGTCCATCATGGGTTCGAAAGGCTGTTTTCTTAATATCGTCTTCTTCCATTCTAATATGATGATAGCCAGCTTTCAAATCCAGTTTTGAGAAAATAATTGCTCCGTTTAACTCATCCAAGAGTTTATCAATCATGGGAATTGGAAACTTATCTGCCACTGTTGCTCTGTTCAAGGCCCGATAATCGACAAAAAACGCCAAGAATTGTCCTTCTTTTTGACCAGCAACACAGGACTAGAGAATGGACTCTTACTTGGCCGGATTATCCCCGTGTTTAACATCTCCTTGACTAATGAATCCATCGCTTCTCTGTGAGCCTGTGGGTAAGGATACGGTCGCACACTGATAGCATATGTCCCTGTTTTTAAAGTAATCAAATGTTCTCTACCACGAAGAGGAGGCAAACCCATTGGAACAGCAAAAACAGACTCGTAAGCAACGAGAACCTGTGTAACTTCATTCGGTACAGTTGTTAGCTAATCCGGCATGACTTGTTGATTACAAAATAATATCTCCACTCCTACTTTCTGTATTGCCGCCACTGGTGTGAAAGATTTCAAGGAAACCTTAATACTGTGCAATGACGGGTCACCAAATAGAGTCACCATCTGCCCTGCATATTTGAAACTCAGATCATGCAGCTCCCAATCAACCAGACATTTGCCCAATGTTCTGAGCCATTGTACCCCCAACACAACATCGACGCCTCCCAAATCCAAGGCAATGAAATCATTCGTGAAGGTTAACCCTTGTAATTGAAATTCCACATCCTTGCACAAACCCAAACCATGAACCGTGACACCCGTACCGAACAGAATTTGCAAATTTGAATTCGGTTGCAAACAAAGTTTTCCACGTTTCACTAAGGCCGGAGTTACAAAATTATGAGTGGCTCCGCTATCTAACATCACCGTAACTGATGTTTTGCCAAATAAACCTCTGAGTTTAGTTGTAGTAGGAGAATCCACACCCAAAAATGCATTAAGAGACAGTTCCATCAACTGGGGTGATTTGTCGTCCTCACTTTCCACTATCTCATCGTTTGGGTACTCCAAAACTTCCATCTCAAAACCATTAACAAATGTTAAAATCTGCAGTTCTGCATGACTGCAACGGTGATCTCGAGACCATGGACTAGCGCATTTGAAACCCAATTTATTATCCTTTCTATATTTCAACTCTGCTTCAGATAAATGGAGTCGTGGTTTAACCCCTGGTTTTGGATTATTATGTCCTGCTTCAATCTACTTCCCAGTGGTCTCCGACCCTACCACCGTACGCTGTGGAGTGAATCTAGAAGAAGCTTTAAATGGTGTGTAAGTTGGTTGTCGTGCCACCAAAGTATCCTGTATTTTCAATCCACCAACCACTTTGCAAAACATATTATCCTCCATCTTGACTACTGCAGCTTTGTGTTCAGTTAATGTCTTCGGTTCTTTCATCTTCACTATCTCTTTCATCTCCCTTTTAAGGCATTTGTAAAACAAATTAACCAAATTCTTCTTGTCAATCCCCATCACTTGTGCTTGTAATTCTTCAAACTCACTGATATAATCCTGTATAGATCCCGTCTGAGTGAGACTACACAAACGTTTGCCTAGTTCATCATCAATAGACACAACAAAACGATCCAAGAGACGCTGTTTAAACTGTGACCAATCTCTGAAAGGTGTCTCGGCCATCTCTCCATGATACCAGTTCAGCACGCTACCTTCTAAACTCAGAGAAACTAGTTCCAACTTAGCTTCTTCACTATACTGACCCACACGAAAATACCTCTCAACCCTGCAAATCCACCCATACGGCATCGATCCGTAAAAAACCGGTAAATTAATCTTCCGCAGCAAATTCTCTCTCTGAACCACGGCTAAATTACTTCCTCTAAAGCCAATTTGATTCAAATCCGAGTCCAACTCAGGTGTATAAGATATACCTGCAACAACCTTACCGTGTGGTCTCCCGGAGAACGAGGATGTTTCTAGTCTAGCCAGAACATTGGAAATTGATAACATATGGTTTGCCAAAGCTGTGAATCTCTGATTAACCTCTAATCGAGAACCAGCCAGTTGGGATTCCACGTCACCCAATTGAAACACCTCTGTATTAGCTTTCGAGAGCAGTTTGCATCCGTCCGATAGAAGCGTCACCTCCGACTGTAGTTCCTCCATGCCTTTGTCGAGCAGATCAATTTGATTGTCCGAGTCTGTCGATTCCACCATCGCGTTGTTCGATCGAGTTTCACCACACCAATTGTTAAGAATGAAACCCCCAAGAAATCCGATAATCCCTCTCACGAATCCTCTCGTAGAGTATCGCCTCAAAACAACTTGTCTAACCCTGAAATCAAAAGACTAAGAGATATCAGATCTTCTCACAAACCAAGAAATCCGATAATCTCTCTCACGAATCCTCTCGTAGAGTATCGCCTCAAGACAACTTGTCTCACCTCTTGATTCCAGAAAAAATGTTAAGAAAAGAAAGAACGGGTTTCTGCACATATTTAAAAAGACTACAATCAATTAAAAATGTAAAGTTTCTGGTTTAAAAATAAAACTTTCGCTTGGCTCCAGCTCAGCATCATATTTCCTTATTTTCTTCGATAAGCTGTTTCTTCTTCCTCTTACGCATGTACCATTGATCAGGCTTATCAGTCTTAGGTAAACATCTTGCTTAATTATTTTACATAGATATACCAACCGGAATAAGCGAGCAATCTCCGATGAATATTTATGTAATGGTGTAATAGATTTTAAAAGGGGTTCAAACTTCAACTTATAAAATACGATTATTAAAAACAAAATTCATTTTCCAAGAATGATGTTCTTACTGTTTTTCGATTTTTCAACTTGGTTTTTTTTCATCTATTACAATCAACTACGAAATCAAATCTTCGCGTAAATCTTTAGAACACTTCATTTTAACTAATATTTAAAAATCATAAAACAAACAATATATTATTTTGATAAAACCAAAAGAAATATATATTATTTTGATAACGATTCAAAAATCAATTATCTAATAACACATGGTTTTAAACGTTTGTATTCGTTTTTAATTATTATTGAAAAAGTTAAGAATATAATAAAATTGATTTTGAATAAAAAAAAGACTAAACCGGTAAGAAACTAATCCAAACAAAATCTCTTACCTAATCATGATCAAATTAGTCAATGCCAATTGCCAAATAAACCAGATCGGGTTAGAAAAAACAGTACACATGCTTATAGATACACATTCCATGCTTACAACTAATAATGAGTAATGTGCAATGTTAGAAAGTATGGTTCGTTTTCAAAATCTACCTAACGGTTGGAATAACTCGAAATGTACCCATGAGCTTCCTATCTATTTATAGAGACACATGCATAATCTTGATTGCGACACTTATAGAAGTAACGATATAGAGCAAATAAAGGTTGGTGTCCCCTGTAATATTTCTCTGTTATTGAAACTTTATTTTTTGTTCTTTCTTCTTCTAATGAAAGTGATGTTTAAACGAGAACTAAGGATAATATATGTATAAAAATGTTACATTTGTTGGTCTAAACATACCAATTACAAATAGTCTTGGGGTGATTGGGATGGTTTCCAGAATCACTAATCATGTAATGATCATTAGGAATCCACGTGGATTTGATTTGTGTACAAAAATAACAGGACAGTAAGAGAGAGTTTTTTTTGTTTTTTCAGTAAGATATAGTTGTGCGGTTAGAAGTGGTAAATGATAACGATGAAAGATTGCAATATGATAGATAACATTGTACCAGTCTAATTTACAACTAAAAATGTATGCAAGATGTTCGTATATACTAGAGGTCGATAGCTCGATTGGAAATGTACCATGAGTTAATCCAAAAAGTCACATGATCGAGTGACAGTTGAAACGGATAAAAATATTACACGCTAGCCCGAGCCTATGGAAATGTACGGGTTTCGGCCTAGAACCTCGTCATTAAAAAAAAAAGTTTGTATATAAATGTCTAGTTGAAGAAACAAATAGCCAAGTTGTACCAAAGATTGGTCATTACTGTATCCAAGCACAACATTATTACTATTCAGTATTCATATGCACTGGTTAAACCGAATTGAAAAGAATTTTGAAGCTGATTTTTTATTTCCCAAATTTCAAGCTGAACCAATACCGTATAACATAAACTTTGTAAATTAATAAATATTTGTTTCCAGAGAGAGCCGAAATCAAATGATAAAAGAATTCAGGATTTCTGGTTTTAATACGAGTGGTTAGACTCCCAAACCGAAACAAACCCGAAATTCGAATTTAGAGCAGTAAACCGAGTTGCATAGAATCAGAAATAAGGTCAAAACTCAAAAGAGTTAAAGGGTCAAACCGTCCGTCACACACCCACCCTTAATCTCTCCAGTCCCTATTATGTCACCTGAAAAAGATTGGAGATGACGTCACGCACATATTGTTTTACCATTTAAGTCACCGCACTGTCACGTTATCTTTGCCCCTTTCCACAACTCCTCCCTACCCGAAACTCCAAACCCGATCCACCCGACTCTCCGAAGTCACCTTTCCCCTTTTCGCCTCTTCGATTTATATTTTGGCCTGGTGCTTACGCGATTTCGCGAAGAAAATTTAATTTTCCTGGATCGATTGGAAGGCGGATTCGATTACTCGCTCCGTTGGATTGTCTCTGCTGTTGTTTGTGGATCTGTGTTGTTGTGTTTGGATCGGGAAATTGAAAAACCCTAGAATTTTGAGGGAGATTTGATCCATTTCGTCGCGAAATTAGGGTTTGTTTCTTCGCCGGCGGGGTTTTTCTTTTTGGGTTGGATCTAAGGTATCGAATATTGGTTTGGGGAAGAACATCGGAGGATTTCGTGTATTGATGTTGTTCCAAGGGGAAGATGATAGAAGGCTATGCATGGGAGGGTTTGTGAGGGGAGGAACAAAAGTCGTCGTCGGCACATGTTGATATCTTCCTCGCGTGTAATTGCGAGTGTGGAAGGTGGTGGTTCTTCGTGTTTGTCCCTATCTTCATCTACCTCGTTCTGTAAGGTAATTCAAATCGATTTCGTTCGATTTTCTCAGGCGCTCATTTTCGTGTTCCCCCTCGTTTGTTGGATGGGTTGCCCGGAGTGTTGAAATTTGTATGGGTTGTAGGATTCTGTTGATGGATTCGAGGAAATGAGCATTTTCTTTAGCAATTTCTAACCTGATTGAACAAAGAAACGATCGCATACGCCGGGCGATTTAGGGCTTCAGAAAATTTTACACCTTTATACTGTGCTTGTATGGGTGCTTCTTTTTTTTTGTTCACTCTTGGACTTATAGTTTGTTTTGTGTTTGCTGTCACTAGCAGGACGGACGCAGAATTAGTGTTGGTGACTGTGCTCTTTTTAAGCCACCACAGGATTGTCCACCGTTCATTGGGATAATTCGCTTGATCATTGCTGAGAAAGAAAATAAGTTGAAGTTGGGAGTAAATTGGCTATATCGACCCACGGAACTGAAACTTGGCAAAGGCAACCTTCTAGAGGCTGAGCCGAACGAACTCTTTTATTCCTTTCACGAGGATAATATACCTGCTGCATCCTTACTGCATCCGTGCAAAGTTGCTTTCCTTCCAAGAGGTGTTGAACTGCCATCTGGTATCTGCTCGTTTGTGTGTCGGCGAGTTTACGACGTTACAAACGAGCGCTTATGGTGGCTGACTGATCAAGACTATATTGATGTGAGATTTCAATTCATCACCAGTTGCCTTCTTCTGTTTGGATCTATGATTTTCTCTCGCAACTAAGGCATTTTTTTGGGTTTGCAGGATCGACAACTAGAAGTAGACAAGTTATTGTGTAAGACTCGTTCAGAAATGCATACAACATTACAGCAGGGTGGTCGTTCTCCCAAGTCAATGAATAGTCCAACAACATCGCAAGCGAAAGATGGCATCCAGAATAATAACTCCTTTCTCTCTCAGGGTAAGGGAAGGAAAAGAGAGCGTATGGATCATGGTTCTGAGTCTGTTAAACGGGAACGTTCCACTCGAATAGATGACAGTGGTTCTGGTCCCCTTAGAACAGAAAGCAGTTTAAAGTCTGAGATTTTAAAATTTACAGAGAAAGGAGGACTAGTGGATTCTGATGGGGTGGAAAAATTGGTGCAGCTTATGCTGCCTGAGAGGAATGAGAAGAAAATAGATTTAGTTTGCCGTGCAATTCTTGCAGGGGTTGTAGCGGCAACAGACAAGTTTGATTGCCTTAGTCGTTTTGTCCAGCTCAGGGGATTACCTGTGTTTGATGAGTGGCTGCAGGAAGTTCATAAAGGGAAAGTTGGGGATGGGGGCAGTCCCAAAGACAGTGATAGGCCAGTAGACGATTTCCTCTTAGTCTTACTTCGCGCTCTTGACAAGCTACCTGTGAATCTCAATGCGCTTCAGACTTGTAACATTGGAAAGTCTGTTAATCATCTAAGATCACATAAAAATTCAGAGATCGGCAAAAAAGCAAGGAGCTTGGTTGACACATGGAAGAAACGTGTTGAGGCAGAAATGGATGCGAAGTCAGGATCCAACCAGGGTGTATCTTGGCCTGGAAGGCTGACTCACGGAGGCAGGCATTCAGGTGGATCCGCTGAGGCAAACAAGACATCATCATCACAGCTACATACTTCTAAGTGTGTTTCGGTCAAGGTGGAAAACAACCTGAAGCCTGTAGCCACATCTCCAGGCTCCACAAGATCAGCTCCATCCCCTGGATCAGGTGGTACTGTTTCTAAGGATGGACATCAAAGAAATACTGGGGCTGGTGGTGTATCTGAAGTCCTAGCTGCAGTTAAGGATGAGAAAAGTAGCAGCTCTAGTCAGTCACACAATAACAGCCAGTCTTGCTCGAGTGAGCATGCTAAAACAGGCAATTTATCTGGAAAGGAGGATGCAAGGAGCTCCACTGCTGGTTCAACTGTGAAGAAGTGCTCAGGTGGCTCTTCAAGGCATCGGAAATCAAACAATGTGTTTCAAGGATCAGCTTCGTCAGCATCCCCTAGGGAAGCTGGGTTGAGTAAAAGCTTCTCATCACAAAGGAATACCCCTTCTGAAAAATTATCCCAATCAAGTTTGACATCAGAAAAGATTCTTGAGGTCCCTCTGACGGAGGGTTGCAGTAATAAATTGATCGTTAAGCTACCGAAACGCGGTCCCAGTCCTGCACAAAGTGTGAGTGGAGGTTCTTTTGAGGACCACGCGCCGGTGAATAGCAGAGCTTCTTCACCTGTGCATGCGGTGAAGCAGGAATCGTGTGACAATAACGTGAGAGAAAAGATTCATTCTTCTCGAGCAAACGTGAGCTCTGTCTTGAACGCTGAGTCTTGGCAAAGCAATGAATTTAAAGATATTATGAGAGGGTCCCACGAGGCAGCTGGTTCGCTACTTGTCGTTGCTAGTGACGAGCACAGGGCTCTTAAAGATTCTGGAAAAGCAGCAGTGAATGTTAAAGGCACATCTTCGTCACTAGGAAATGAGTTCAAATCTGGAGAAAGGCATGGTGGAACACTCAGTTCAATGAATGCTTTGATTGAAAGTTGTGTCAGGTACTCTGAGACAAATGCCTCTTTGGCTGGTTCGGATGATGTTGGAATGAATCTTCTTGCCAGTGTGGCTGCTGATGAGATGTCTAAATCGCCTGTTGCATCACCCTCAGTATCTCAGCCTTCAAATTCCTTGGTGAATGAAAGCTCTACTGTAGGGAACAATACAAAGTTAATTGCTTTGGATGGCTTGCCTCGCAACAAACATGAAGCTATTACCCAGGATCACACCACTTGCAGTAACGAGCAAGGTGAGCAACATGTTAGCAGTAGTGGCATGCAGTTGGTGGATTCAGAGATCAAGAATGATTCCAAGATTGGAGATTTTGATAAGAGCTCTAATTCAGACACTGAAGATCTGCAAAGGTTGGTGGATCAGCGCCTAGAGAGCAATGACAATTCAGATGATGTCGTTGCTTCACCTGCTTTGCCCACATCCGCTGTTAAGGAGAAGAATTTGGATGATAGTGACTCTGGGGAAGTGAATGAGAGAAAGGCTGATGTAAAGTCAGAAGCAGATTGCACATCTGACTCAAGGAAAAGGATAGTAAGCTCGATACTAACTGATTGTAGAGTCATTTTAGGGTTAACAAGCTCGATGCTTAATATTCTTTCTCCCTCGGCCGGTGTTGGTGATGGCAAGAAAGAAGAGTTACCACCAGCGGCATTGACATCTGAGCTAGTTAAAAAAATTGGTGAAGATGTACCTGTTTCTTCTGGGATTTCAAGGGTTATGGATGATGTGAGCATTGATAGACTGGTAACTGAAAAGGTCGATAATATGGTGGTTAATCATATAGACCAAAAAGATAAAAAGAAGAGTAAGCAGGAATGTGATGCTTCTGTGGCTGTTGTAAAGGATGCATCAGCTGGTGTGGACTCATCTGTTACTAAAGGTAAAGTTGAGCCTGTTGAGGGGAATCTAGAAAATACTAAAGTCAAGGAACGGTACTCTGGGCCAAGAGCTACTCCAGGAGTATCACCTAAAGGTGCACAGGATCTTAAGAGACCGAATGGGTTGAAAGCCAGTGATGCTGATGGAGATGAAGCAGAGGAGTGTACATCTGCTGCCAGGGATGCTTCTTCCGCATCAACTGCAGCTTCAGCTGGCTCAGAGATGGATGCCAGAGTTGAATTTGATCTAAATGAAGGTTTTGATGGAGATGATGCAAAACATGGGGATTCAAATAACTTCTCTGGATCTGTATTTTTGACGCCGACTCCTCTACAACCAGTTAATACCCTGCCTTTTCCGGCGGCTCCCGTATCTAGTGGACTTCCTGCATCCATTACTGTTGCTGCTGCTGCAAAAGGTCCGTTTGTTCCACCTGAAGATCTATTGAGAAACAAAGGGGCTGTTGGTTGGAGAGGATCTGCTGCCACTAGTGCCTTCCGCCCAGCTGAGCCAAGAAAAACTCAGGATGTGCTACTGAGCATTAACAATGCCTCTACATCTGATGCCTCTACATCTGCTGGTAAACAGACAAGGACGTTTCTGGATTTTGACTTGAATGTGCCTGATGAGAGACTCCTTGAAGATTTGGCTTCTCAAAGATCTGGAAATGCCACAAATTGTACACCTGGTGTCACAAATAGCTTTGACCAAGTGCGTTCTGAGGTCATGGGTTCAGGGCATGATCATTTTTCTGGGGGCCTTGATCTTGATTTAAACAAAGTTGATGATTCGACTGATATGAACAATTACACAATGAGCAGTAGTCATCGGCTAGACTCATCTTTTCACCAGGTGAAATTATCATCTCCTGGTGGACGTAGAGATTTTGATTTAAATGATGGACCTTCAGGTGATGATGTGGTCGTTGAGTCATCTATGGTTCTAAGTCAACATTCACGAAGTGGCTTGCCATCACAGCCATCTCTCTCTGGAATACGAGTCAATGGCGAAAACATGGCTAGTTTCTCAACTTGGTTTCCTGCTGCTAATGCGTATTCAGCAGTGAGCATTCCTCCAATCATGCCCGAGAGAGGTGATCAGCCTTTTCCAATGATTGCCAATCGTGGACCGCAGAGAATGTTGGGTCCAACAACTGGTGTTTCCTCATTCGCCCCTGAAGGGTACAGGGGTCCGGTTTTGTCGTCTTCTCCAGCCATGCCGTTCCAGTCCACAACGTTTCAGTATCCTGTGTTCCCTTTTGGAAATAACTTCCCGATTGCCTCAGCAAATTTCTCAGGTGGTTCTACAACACGCATGGATTCTTCTTCAAGTGGGAGAGCTTGCTTTCCCGGTGTTAACTCTCAAATATTGGGTCCTGGAGTTACTGTTCCCTCTAATTACCCAAGGCCTTATATCGCTGGCCTCCCAAATGGTGGTAGCAATGCTGGAGTTTTGGACAATAGCGCAAAATGGTTTAGGTCGTCAGGACTTGACTTAAATTCTGGTCCTGGAGGTCATGAAATCGAGGGAAGAGACGAATCAACAGTTGTGCCAAGGCAATTATCCTCATCTGCTTCCTTACCGTTGAAGGAGGATCAAGCAAGAATGTATCAGATGTCTGGCGGTGTTCTCAAGAGGAAAGAACCAGAAGGAGGATGGGATGGATATAGGCAGTCCTCTTGGCAATAACAATATCTCGGAATCTCAGTAGGCCACAAGAGCTTGTAAGCCCCCAAAATCCACATTTCATGAATTCACACTTTTTTTTTTTCTGTCTCTGTTTCGATTGCTCGTTTTGCTGTGCTAGTTACTAAGAGATGAGACTGATTATGATGCCACAAGGCTTCATTGGCTGGCCTGCTCTGTTTAAGATGATGAATGGGTGAGTCAGTTTGCGACTTCACACAGTGGTCTCGGCCTTTTAAGAACACAAACCTGATGTTAGTTTCACCATCATGTAGATCTTCCAAGCAGTCCCAACATTCACCGGCGTGGCCATTCTCTTTCAGAAGAGTTGTCAACAAGGTTCTCAGCGAGAGACCCGCATCATTTGTTTCCTTTGCCTACTCCCCACAAAGAGTTTTACACACTTTTTGGTCATTCTTCTAAACATGCATGTGTGTATCTCTATACACCGGCACAAAAGACTAGAGAGAAAAAAACAAATGTTGGTGGCCTTTGAGTGTGTTCTAATTTATGATAAAAAAAAGTCTTTGGCATTGGTGGCTTTAGAATGTTGTGCTGCGTTAGGTGATGGGGTTGTATTATAGACACAAGATTACTTACTTCTTTTTCTTCTTTTCCTTTTTTGAGTTTGTAGATTTATTTACTTGTGCTAGTTCTCTGATTTGAAATATCCATGCCTTTTCCTTGTCACGGTTGTCTTTTGGTCTTCGATTCATAATAACTTCGGGTTATAAATCATATTCGGGAATAAATTGATTCAAGCTTTTCAGGGGAAGCAATTGTTAACCATATGAAATACAAGGACTTGGTTTTATCGAGCTCTTGTTCTCTTTTTGTCTCAATGGGTCTGGGTTCAAAATGGTTAAAACATTTCTATAATCAAAATCGAAATAACCAAAGATCATCAGGGTTGCATATATGAACAAAATAGACGAAGCTACTATTTAGTGGGAGGCTACATCACTGCCAACTCTATGTATATTTCTCACTTATCGCAAACACAAAATTGAAAGTAACACAAAAAAAAATAAAAAGATGAAAATAAGTGAGCACTCGTCAGACGGATTTGAGTCGTCATCAATCTCTTCCCGCACAGAACGCTCCAATATGCTTGCGTAGTTCCTCTCCCTGTCACATGATATAATATGAAACCTAGAGTAAGTGTCACAACATTGCTTACGGTTTTCTACAGGTTGAAAAATCACACCTGTGATGTAGTTACCGGTGACAGTCCAGGATGATCAGACAAATAATGCTTATCTTCACGAAGATCTATATAATGGAACATTGCAACAAACATTAAGTGTACTATATATGTGATTTCCCAATAAGAGAAAAGAATGAATCCAATTTTCACAAACCTTTTTGAATACATTCTCGTAGCTAGCTCGGCTGACCAATGAGAAGGCCAACACAAAAACGTCTGCTCCTCTGTAACTTAAAGGCCTTAGTCATTTATAGTCTTCTTGTCCTGCAAACATGAAAGGGTGCTCATAAATACAAAACGCTAACAGTCACCAATCTTGAAACAGACACTATAAATTTGTTAGTCCTGATTAGGGATGTAAATATGGGTTCCAACTCGGTTAGCTCGGTCCTGTATAAAAAAGTTAAGCCCTAAATTCTGTATTTTATAATAGGGCTAAAAAGGGCCGAATTTACAAGCCAAAGTTTTTAACCCAATAATTTTTAATAAAAATCTAAACAACACCAAAATCAAAGGTGTAAACCAAAATCATGTTTTTTCGTCCAAAACGTGATTTCGCATTTTCCCGCAAAAAACGCGATTTCACGTTTTCTCACCAGAAACGTGATTCGACGTTTTCTCGCCAAAATCATGATTTTGCATTTTTCCGTCAAAAACGTAAAATTCTGTTTTCCCGCCAAAGACGTCAAATCCCGTTTTCCCGCCAAAAACGTAAAATCATGTTTTCCCGCTAAAAACATAAAATCTCGTTTTCCCACCAAAAACGTAAAATCCCGTTTTCCTGCCAAAAACGTAAAATCCCGTTTTCCCGCAAAAAATGTAAAATCCTGTTTTCCCCCCAAAAACGTAAAATCGCGTTTTTCCGCCAAAAACGTAAAATCCCGTTTTCCTGCCAAAAACGTAAAATCCCGCTTTTCCGCCAAAAATGTAAAATCTTGTTTTCCCGCCAATCACGTAAAATCCCGTTTTCCCGCCAATAACGTAAAATTATGTTTCTCGCCAAAACGTAAAATCTTATTTTCTGCCAAAAACGTAAAATCTCGTTTTTCGTAAAAAAAACGTAAACTCTCGTTTTTCGTTGAAATACAAAAATTGCATTTTTCTCGTTTTTCCTTTAACGCCAGAAACGTAAATTACGATTTTCTTTTGAAAACGCAAAATCACGTTTTCCCGTCGAAAACACAAAATTTTAGTTTTTCGTTAAAAACTAAACTAATATAATATGCTTGTTTTAAGAGAAAAAAAAAACATTGCAGAGCTGGACTGAACTTATAAAATACAAGGCCGGGCTGGGCCGAAAACTCCCAAATCCCTACAACTTATAAAATACATGCGCTAGACGGCCGCCTTGGCGCTGGACGGCCGCCTAGACGCTAGACGGCCGCCTAGACGCTAGACGGCCGCCTTGGCGCTAGACGGCCGCCTAGATGCTAGATGGCAGGAAGCCGCCGCGATTTGTGCCAAATCGGGCATTTTAGGCGTTTTCCGATTTTCTTCCGCCTAATTCCGATTTTTTAACAAATCGGTGATTTATTTTTAAAAATCGGGTCAGTTTGGAAAACATTTTGCCCAAAATTTAAAAGCCCATAAGCCTTACTCAAAAAATTTAAAGGCCCATAAGTATTAAAAAATAACTTTCGGAGCCATAATATTCCGAATCGGCTTTATTATCAACCCATTAGAGAAGAGACTCTTTTATTAAGAAGAGATAAGAATGTTGTATTATTTATAGCAAACAACTCTTACTCCTTCCCTTCTACTCTTTCGATGTGGGACAAAACTTCCTCAGAATTTTTGTTTTCTCTTTTGGATGTGTGTGCGCCGGTGGGTTGCCTCAAATTCCAACGAACCAATTGCAAACAAATAACGAACCACTTTCATTATTTATTTTTATCCAACAAATATTTATATTATATATTATTTATTTAATAATAATGATCTAAAATTCAAATCTATAATTATATTTAAGAAGAGTAAACTACAACATCAATATTCAAATCTATAATAATATGAATATTTGTACAATATACATACAAAATTCGGAAT
>PKMM01045610.1:6158-37506 GCA_002933915.1 Eutrema heterophyllum | reverse complement strand
TATCGATTGTAATTATATTTTTAATTTATAATTAATCAGTTATAAGAATAATTAGTATTCATCAAAACTATAAAAAATAAAGAAAATCTTAATTTAATAATATAATAATCAAGAATATTTTTTAGTGTAAAATTTAGTGTTGTAGTTGAAGATGAAAAATAAAGTGGAACACCAAAACACATGTGAGCTTTAAAATGTTCTAAGATACCTATTTTGTCGTTTACGAAACATAAATGTTATAAATTAGTTTATATTAGTTCCATCACCTTTTTTTGTTTATAGGAGTAGTATCTAAATACTTCATAAGATGCTATTTTTATGTTAAATAGATACATGCAAAACAACTCAATTCCATGGAAAAAAAGAGTAAAATATTTATTCTACTTGACCAAGTATTATTACACAAACTTTTCTTGAAATAGTTTATAAACTAAAGCTATATGTTAAAGTAAATTTTCTAATAGTCTTCGAATTTTTTTTCTCCAAAAAGAAACATACGGGAATACCAAGAAATGATATGCAATTACAAAAGGAAAAAAACATACTTTGTAACAAACTTTAATTCCCAAATAATGATTTTGATGAAACTTTCATAATTTTATAAATTTAGTAAACTGTGAAACATTGCATCAACTTATAACATAAACGAATATAAAACAAGAAAACGGAATTCAGTTTTACGTTTAAAGTAAAGCACAACATATATACTATTAACCGCGCGAATGCGCAGGCTCAACTCTAGTTGTAATAACAACAATACTCACACACAAAAATAAAAACATTTGGTCAGAAAACTAGACTTATCCTATCAGTGGTTACCCACCTATTTGAGGTGGGGTCAATCAGCTGACACTAAAAAAAATATGGAAGATGGTAAATTCATCTTTATTCATTAGTTATAAGAGCTAGTTTTGTAGCACATATTAACAATAAAATCATCTTAGATCACACTAAGACATGGCCTTCCATTACAGTCACGGCTTTGCCTCTCAGGAGAACCCTCTGTTTCTCCTTGTCTAGATGAATTCTTATTTTTCCGCTCCTACGCGAAGCCTAAGCATATTTCCAAAAAAAACTCAAAATCATTATCTAGGAAGCACTAAAACACTAGTTCGAAAATTAAGGAGATTGGAGAGATTACTTGGTAGGCTAAGAAATCACACTTGTTCATCTTGAGGCTCCAGTAATGTGCCAATGCACAATGTACACTTCCACAAACAGGGTCCTGAAAAGCGTTACCGTGCAAGCAGAAGAAATCATATTCTTTGGTGTTTTTCTCACTCCTAAGAGCAAAGACTATAATGATAGTTAGATCGTTTAGTAAGATGCAACTACTCCTTTACCTCATTGACTCCTAATTTAGGAGCGAAGAAACGACTGTAGAAATCATAGGCAGATCCTGCAGGACCAGCAGCTGTCACAATTATTCCGCCGTAGGGGCATTTCAAAATATCATCCATTCTTGGTTGCAATTCAGTGACAGATTCCATAGATGGAAGAACAAACCTGCAAACAAGTGCATGAGAGAGTAAATCGAAACTCCTAAGAAAAGTTATGATGCAATTCCCATATATCAAGTTAATCTGTTATCAATATGAGCACACACATAAATACACTGTGTGAACAAGTATCTTGAGATCCAAAACTTTAGCAATCATAGACAAAACAAGCAAAGATTTTGAATAGGCAAACAAAAAATTAGAATTACGAGGATTAAGTTGGTCGTAGTAGCTTTGACATCAAGAATGGTAGCTCCGTTCAAGGCGTTTGTGATCATCGTGGAGACATCATTTATATTGATATCACAAGTTGGAATCACAGGGAAATCCAATTCGATCAAGATGGTTCCTCCTTTCACTTCACCATCATTGAGCTCTGAAGTATATGGGACTCGCTTGGCTGTAAGAATCCCTGATCTTGTGACAAACTCGACCTTGTCTGAATCAACCAAAGCATTTGAGAAGAGACAATGAGCAGATGCCAAAGTTGCATGACCACAGAGATTCACCTACAAATCAATGGACGAGCTTTAAATAACCTCTAATTAAGTATCCAAATTACGGATTGATAGAAGATTTGGGATAAACCCGAATCAAAAAAGGTCTCACTAAATTTTCTCAATATCAAGAAAATACAAATTACTCGGAGTGTGAGAAATGATCATGATGGATAAATTCACCAATTAGAGAACAGTAACTCCACATAAACCCTAGAGAGCTTGCGAATTTGTTAAATTTCATGGACTTTCAATTTAAAATCATCTCTTATATATTACTCTATGTCCATATAAAGGTTCATGACCCATTAATCTCTACCTAATCCCAATACCTCCCTCGAGATAATAGCTTTTCTAGCCATTAATCTTGACAGACCACCAATCATCGGGTCGGGGCGGTCATGCCTTCTTCTGGGCCGGATTACAGACAGTGTGTGTTCGGGCTCTGCTACCATGTTAAGTTTTCACGACTTAAAATTCACAACTAATTGGCAATAGGTGAATGACACAATTGCCCTTATATATTATTCAATGTCTCTTCTCACTTCTGATGTGTGACAATATTCACACACTCCCTAGAGATTAATTAAGGTCAATGGCTAGGGATGTTAAATAGGGTTTTTTCAGCTCAGCCCGGCCCTATATTTTATAAATTCAACCCTTTTAAGTCCTAACCCGTTTTTAACCCTGCAATGTTTTTTTTTTCTTTTCTTAAAAACAAACATATTATATTAGTTTACTTTTTTCACGAAAAACTAAAATTTTGTGTTTTCGACGAAAAAACATGATTTTGGAATGAAAATCATGATTTTACGTTTCTAGCGGAAAACCAACTTTTACGTTTTTGGCGGGGAAATACAAAATCACATTTTTAAGGAAAAAAGAGAAAAATGCAATTTTTGTATTCAACGAAGAGCGAGAGTTTGCGTTTTTTTTTACGGAAAACGAGATTTTAAGTTTTTGGCGGGAAAACAAGATTTTACATTTTTGGCGGGAAAATGGAATTTTAAGTTTTTGGCGGGAAAACATGATTTTACGTTTTTGGCGGGAAAATTGAATTTTAAGTTTTTGGCGGGAAAACATGATTTTACGTTTTTGGCGAGAAAACATGATTTTACGTTTTTTGCAGGAAAATGAGATTTTATCTTTTTGGCGGGAAAACAAGATTTTACGTTTTTGGCGGGAAATGAATTTTTACATTTTGGCGGGAAAACGGGATTTTACGTTTTTTGGTGGGAAAACGGAATTTACGGAGAAAAAAGAGATTTTATATTTTTGGCGGGAAAACGAGATTTTACGTTTTGGCGGGAAAACGAGATTTTACGTTTTTGGCGGAAAAACGAGATTTTATGTTTTTTTGCAGCAAAATGAGATTTTACGTTTTTGTTAGGAAAATGCAAAATCACATTTGATTTTGGTGTTGTTTAGGTTTTTATTAAAAACTAGGTTTTGCATCTACGCTACGCGTGGGTATTATTTTGAAAAAAATCATATACGAACAATTATATTTATCGAGATATTATTTTGTGTACATTAGTGATTGTTATAATATATATATATATAATGCTATTTTAATCTCAACAATTATATCTAATTTGTGAGGTTTCAATGGTCTTTTTAATCTATATATTTCCCGTTTGAAAAACTTNACAGATCCACCCAAAGTTTCGACCTCAGCTTAGATCCCCTGATTTGAAAGTTAAAAATGTATGTCCCCCAATTGGAAAGTTCGAAACATATTTACCCATAATTATTGGTTTGAATGGTTTGTGAGCTAAACTTGATAAGAAACCAATTAAACCGGATACCAGACCGAATTAAAAACCCACCCGAAAAAATTGACCGGACCACCTGATTTTTTTTCACCCGATTTTTTTTTTTTAGATTCTCACACAATAAAATGTTGGATCTCTTCTTCTTCTTCTTCGTCTCTGATGTTCAAACGTCGGATATTTTCACAAAGACCAAAATCATACTCATCAGCAACAGCACTAGTGTTGTAATGCTTCGTCATCATTATCCCATCGAAAGGAGGAGAAGCGAATCGAGAGGAACCATCCTCGGAAGAACACAATCCGTTTGAGAAGTAACTCGAAATCGAGTAATCAAACGGCGATCGGAGACAGAACTTACTCGAATGCGAAGACAAGTCGCCTGGAAAGAGATTTTGATTCTATTAGAGATTCGGAGGGTGATTCCATGATGTTTGCAGAGGAGAAGAAGGAGAACATTTTTATATGTGAACATTAACAAAATGAACAATATAATCTACGAATTTCTTCTCATCAATCAAACAAAACCCACAACAAAACAAAGAATAAATCGTGTTGTTATTAATGGGACAACGATTCTCTTTACGGATCACGACGGAGAAATCAGGCACCGATTGAGCCAACGAAGAAGACATAGCTTTTCTCGGATTCGACATCGGAGAAAACCCAAACCGAGTCTGCTTCTTCTTCTTCTCCGGCGTAATCTCTGTTCTCCACCGTCTTTCCATATTCGTGATAAAATATAGGGATATTCTATTACTATTGTTGTTGATATTCTGTTATCTTACTTGTAATCTTGATTTTATGTAACCACTATAGCTTTATATAGCCATGATGAATGGAACAATTCTCAAGAAGGGAATTCACCATCTTTCATGGTATCAGAGCACTATCGCTCCTGAGTATTCTTTTTCCTTTCATTCACTTTTTTTATTTTTTTCTCTCTCTTCTCTCTTTCACTTTCTCTCGTTCTTCTATTCTATTCCTTCTAATGGCTGCTCCACCTGCAACAATTAAACGTGAATTTGGGGTCACCAATATCAAATCCCACATCCCCATAACTCTCGATCTCGACCATCATAATTATGATGCGTAAAGAGAGATATTCCTTACACATTGCTTGACATTTGATGTTCAAGGACATCTTGACGGAACGTTGCTCCCCACCGGCAACGATGATACACCATGGCTGAAACGTGACGGACTCGTCAAATTGTGGTTTATGGTACACTTGCTCCGCCTCTATTCCGATCATCCTTTAAAACCGGAGGCACCACAAGAGATGTATGGCTCCGCATAGAGAATCAATTCCGAAATAACAAAGAAGCCTGAGCAATACCACTCCACAATGAGCTCCGAACCACTAAAATTGGAGATCAAACGATACATCAGTACTGTCAAAAACTCAAGTCACTTTCCGATCTCCTTTCCAACGTGGATGCACCTGTGAGTGAGAGAACTCTCGTCATGTATCTTCTCAACGGCTTAAATGAAAAATACGATTACATTATCAATGTAATCAAGCACAAGGATCCATTTCCAAGCTTCGACAGTGCCAAAAACATGCTGGAGATGGAAGAATCTCGATTGAAAAAGGCGCACAAACCATCAGCAGCGTACACAGACCATTCTTCATCTTCCACTGCACTTACAGTCACGCGCACGCCACCGAAGAGCTTCAACCATCAACATCAGAATCAACAGCCGAATCAAACGGCGAAGTTCAACAACTATGGTGGAAATCGAAGGAACAACAACCGCTACAGAGGCAGAAACAATTTTCAGTTCGGGTACCCTAATTACCCTAATTGGACTTCACCCAATGTCTGGCCTGGCCCATTCGCTCCATGACCCAACCAGTTTGCAAACTGGACTCCAAACTCCCAAATGGGCACTTATCGTGGACCTCTTGGGGCTTCTTCCTCTCGTCCGATGAATCCACCTTCTCAGCAAGCTCATCTGATGGAGATTCAGGCTACGAGCTTCACCCAGGCCTTCACATCTGAGACCTTACCAGACCCGAACGGTGCAGATTGGTACATGGATTCTGGTGCTACAGCTCATCTCTCGGCTACGGCAGGTACTCTCGACTCTAATCTTAATCATAATATCAGTCACTCAGTCATCGTGGGTAATGGTTCCAAGCTTCCAATCACTTCTATTGGTTCATCTTCCCTTCGTACCAAAACTCGTCCTCTTTCACTTCATAATGTCTTTGTCGCTCCCCAAATTGTCAAAAACTTAATCTATGTTCGTAAATTTACGACATACAATTGGTGTAGTGTTGAGTTTGATCCATTTGGTTTCTCTGTGAAGGATCTACCATCAGAAAGTGCTGCTCCGATGTGATAGCTCGGGAGATCTTTATCCTCTTCCCGCTTGCTTTAATAAGTGACCATCGGCATCTTCAACAGCTCTTTTGGCCTCTTCTCCAACGCTTTGGCACAAGAGACTTGGCCACACAAATAAATCTGCTCTCCGTTCTTTTTTTCTTCAAATTCTATCTCTTGTAATAAGGATAGATTTCCTAGTTCTTGTCCACCATGTCATTTGGGAAAGCAAATAAAACTTCCTTTTCATGCTTCACATTCTGAGATCATTAAACCTTTGAAATTGTGCACTCTGATGTTTGGACTTCACCAATTCAAAGCATGAGTGGAATAAGATACTATGTTCTTTTCCTTGATCATTTCACTCATTTTCTTTGGGTTTATCCTCTTCGAAGAAAAAGCGATGTATTTTCCAAATTTCTTCATTTTTTGGCTTATATCAAAAATCAGTTCAATGCTCAAATAAAATATTTTCAATGCGACAATGGAGGAGAATTTAACAATGTTCAATTTCATAACTAATTCGATGCTAATGGCATTAAAGTAAGATTCTCTTGCCCTCACACTTCTCAACAAAACAGGAGGTCGGAGCGTATGATACGCACAATAAATAATGCCATTAGAACTCTTTTGTTTCAAGCCCAGCTCTCTCCGAGTTATTGGGTCAAGGCTCTCCATGTCGCTGTCCACCTCTTAAACATTCTTCCTTCTACCGCTGTCAAAAATCAAATTCCCTTCACTCTCCTCTTCAAAAAACGGTCCAACATATGATCATTTGAGGGTTTTCTATTGTTTATGTTTTCCAAACTTAAACCATTCTCATCTTCATAAACTTTCACCAAGAACAACTCCTTGTTTATTTCTTGGATACCCATCTCAAAATTGTGCCTATCGATGTCTTGATTTAAAGACCAACAAAATCATTATTTCAAGGCATGTTCATTTTGATGAAAATAAATTTCTAGCAGCACTTACACCAGAAAATCGTGACAAAAATTATCACTTTTTGGAAAGTATCGATGATTCTTCCCCTATGTTCCAATCGATACTTCAAACTCCTCTTACAGTTCCTCTCACTCATCAAAATTCTCCTGCTTTACTTCCCCTGCCACCAAGACAGCCTCCTCACCAAGCTCCGCCAACTCAAACTCGTCACACAATGACGACTAGAGCAAAATCTGGCATAAGAAAACAAAAACAAATCTTGTCTCTTATCCCCACCACAAAATCTCCACTTCCAAAAAGTCACATATACGCTCTTTCTGATCCAAATTAGAATCCAGCAATGACTAATGAACATGGTGCTATGCTTGAGACTAGAACTTGAGATTTAGTACCTCGACCACTGTTGGGGTCGGTTTTCACCCACTCGAGATTAAACACTTCGGATAACGAGTCATACTGACCCAAGCCGAAGCATGACAACTGAATGGTCCTCAAGACGTCTCACCTCGCCTAGCAGAGCCGAGCCGAGGCGAGGCAGAGAGAATAATATCTCCCGATCGAGCCGAGGCCAAGACAGGTCGGCTCGTTCCAATGGAATATCCAAGCCCATCTGAATGCAAGTGGGCCAAGAGAAATGTTTAGGGGCCGAGGTACAAGTCACTCGCCAACCTTTTTGGGCTGAATTAAAAGCCTAGATCATCATCTACCCTAATTGAAGTTTCAGTCGGTAGCCACATAACGAGGGAAGGAAATATTCCTTTCTTCTTTCGAGATTCTTGTCAAGACATATTCATATAAATAGTGTTCATAATCATATTTGTAAACCATCTTGAAACCCTAGCACTAGCTCTTAGCAACTTGTACTCAAAACGCTTTCGAACAACAATAATACAAAAACCATCTTTGGATCTCTTACTGTGTTTTTCTTCAGAAACTTCAGTTCCCTCTAAAGTCTCGACAATAATTGATTGTGTGAGTTTCGGCTCTCACAACCACCAGGGGTCAATATTATGAGATCTATGTGGCTATTCAAACATAAACATGATGATGATGGTGACATAACGCGACATAAAGCCAGATTAGTCGCTAATGGAAAATCACAAGAAGCCAGAGTTGACTTCACAGAAACATTCAGTCCAGTTGTAAAGTCGGCAACAATACAGACTGTTCTTAACATCGGAGTGGCTTGTGATTGGCCGATTCACCAATTGGATGTTAAGAACACGTTTCTCCACGGCGATCTCGAAGAAACGGTGTACATGCACCAACCTCCTGGATTCGTTGATAAAAAATATCCAAATCATGTATATAAACTTTGAAAAGCCATTTATGGCTTAAAACAAGCTCTAAGGGCCTGGAATTCCCGATTTGCAAAGTATCTCACTAATCTAGGCTTTGTCGCTAGCAAAGCCGATGTTTCCTTGTTTGTTTTCAGGAAGGGGAGAGACCTTGCTTACATTCTGCTTTATGTCGACGATATAATCTTGACTGCTTCTTCCAAGATACTCCTGCAACATGTTATCGACTCCCTAAAGACTGGATTTCTGATGACAGACATGGGGAAAATTCATCACTTTCTTGGAATAAAGGCGGATTACAATGATAAAGGCTTGTTCTTAAGTCAAGCGTCTTACGCAAGAGAGATACTCGAACGAGCACACATGGCAGACTGCAAACCAATTGCAACACCAGTTGATGTCAAGTCAAAACTTTCAGCTGATCAAGGCGAGCCAGTACATGATCCGACAAAATACTGAAGCCTTGCGGGAGCTCTTCAGTATTTGACATTTACTCGACCCGATATTTCCTATATTGTGCACCAGATTTGCTTATATATGCACGACCCACACCTACCACATTTGCAAGCACTGAAACGTATCATCCGATACATCAAGGGCACTCTATCTCACGGACTACAACTCAACAAAAGCTCCATTGATTTGCTTACAACATATTTAGACACGGATTGGGCAGGCTGTCCCGACACAAGAAGATAGACATCAGGATATTGTGTCTTCGTTGGTCCAAATCTGGTTTCCTAGTCTGCAAAACGTCAACCAACAGTGTCGAGATCAAGCTCCGAGGCAGAATACAAGGGCGTGGCGAACACTGTTGCTGAGCTATGTTGGCTACGGAACCTAATGTTAGAGCTTCATTTCAGAATCAACAAGGCTTATGTGGTGTATTGCGACAACATCTTGTTACCAATCCTGTGAAGCATCAAAAAACAAAACATATCGAGCTTGACATTCACTTTGTTAGAGAGAAGGTTGCCATTGGGGAAGTTAAGGTAATCCATGTCCCATCTTCCCTCCAATAGGTAGACATCTTTACAAAGGGACTTCCAACATCTCTCTTCAATGAGTTTCGAACTAGTTTGACCGTCCGACCATCAGACGCTTTAACTGCGGGAGGGTGATAAAATATAGGGATATTCTGTTACTATTATTGTGGAAATTCTGTTAATATCTTACTTGTAATCCTGATTTTATGTAACCACTATGGCTTTATATAGCCACGATGAATGGAACAATCCTCAAGAAGGGAATTCACCATCTTTCACTCCAAACATCGCATGATCTCTGAATAGTCGCGGAGATCACCGCGGAGAAACACGTCTCTCTCGTTTCTCAATGCGGCTGGATCATTCCAATGTCGACGGATCCATAGCGAGAGGNTATATTATATTCTTTTAAATAATAACTAATCTATATATATTCAAAAAATATTATTCGAGATTTTGCAATATTTTTAATTTGTATTTGTTAATCAATTCAATTATTTTTTTGAAAAATAATAATTAAATCAAAATGTGTTTTAAAAGTATTTTTATGGTTTCTGTTATAATTTTGATCAATATAATAATATTATTTATTTTCAAAAACAACCTACCAAGGAAATCTATTCAATATTTTATAATATTTCTATTTTTTGATTAAATTATATTATAGTCACGTGGATTAGACATTTGTCATGGAGTTGGTTATGACTTTAATTTTTAATCAGAGGACATCAAATCTACAACTGTACCGGAGCTCAAGCCAATCGGACTCAAAAACACATATGGGCCTATATGCGTTATTTTAAGCCCAACTCAGAAACGACCCAGATACAGCTCACCAAGCCTGATTTATGGACCCATAAAAGAGCCCAAAAAGCCCAAGACATGACCCATATCAGACCCAACTCGACCAGAACCGAGTACATCTTCAAATGGTCCGATTTGCCCGGTTTGCGACAAAATAAGAAAAGTTCTATTTGTGATGGATTTCAACCGTCCAAATTAATTTCTCAAAGCCTCCTGAGAAATCAGATTTATTCAAATCCACGAAACCAGCCAGAAAGATCCAAGTCAAGAAGAGATATGCATTTAAGAGACTTTCCATTATTGGATATGTGCATGTTGGCCTTACGTGTTCCAATGGCTTGATTTCACGAAGACTCCTTACTATCTGAAGAGGAAGTGGCGCTAAATACCTTCCTTATCAAGCCATCAGATTCCCTCACGCCAAATCTCGCCTAACTTGGTGGAGCCTTCAAGCCTAACAGTTATTTTTCCAATATTTTTATGTATCTTAGATCTTGTGTTTCCTTTTCTTTTAATTTGTGAACGTTGTTTCTAGGCCTATTTAAGTTATTTGTTTCATCATTTGTAGTCACCAATCTTTCAGAAATTAATAAACGTTAAGTTATTCTAGCATCTTTGTGTTCTTGTTCATTCAAGTTTTTTGGTGGAATCCAATTGCCTCTTGTGTTCCAGGCGGATTAAGATAGTTTGTGGAATCAATCAATAAACCTTAATCCCCATCTCTAACATCATCCATCGATCCATCAAGTCTTTAGATTTTGATTACTAGGCTCCACGATCTTATAACAACAAAAGTGGATCAAATTTTTTTTATTATGACAGAATTCATATATATTCAAAAAAATAAATATTCGAAAAATTACTATATTTTTCTCTATAATTCATTATATTTTAGTTGAATATATATCAAAATAAAATTTGAAAAATATTTTACTGATTTTATAAAAAGTCAAACACAAGAAAATTGATTTTTTAAGAGTTCATGAACTAACCACAAAACTAGAGTCATTAGACAATGTATATTATAGTTATGTTTTCAATATTATAGGTTTTGCTGGTTAGTCCGAATAATATTTTAGTCCACTATAAAATGGGTTAAATAGACAAATTATTCCGTTTGACAACTCTATCTATAATCATGAGTTATACATATTATAAAATTCAAATAAAAAAATAAATTTTCTTAAATTTCAAAACAATTCCTTTTTTTAAAAATTACAAATAATTGTCTTTGAAAATTATTGATGAGAATATAGAAAATATTTATTTATCATTAAAGATGTTAATTACTATTTAGTTTCTTAATTAATTTTAATATTATATATTTTTAAATAATAATCAATCCATATATATTCAAAAAATAAATCTATCCAAAATCTTGCTATATTTTCACTATAGTTTATTATATTTTATTTGAATATATATCAAAATAAAAGTTGAAAAATACTTTACTAATTTTATAAAAAGTTAGACACAAAAAATTGGTTTTTTCTAAGAGTTCGTGAACGAACCACAAAATTAGAGTCATTAAACGATGCATATTTTTTTTTTTTTGAAATTTTATATTAATTGATCAACAAAAGAATATATACAGAGTTTGAGTTGCAAAAGAGAGAAACAGCGCATCAACGCTTAAAACAGAGCAAGCTAGGGACAAAGAAAAATGTCAAGACTTTAAATTGTAAAATTTCAACGATAGGAGAAAGAATTATCTATTTCAAGTTGGGATAGTTTTTACTTGACGCCATCAGGATAGGATTTCAATACTGTCCTCGGTCTGAGATGGGAAGAGAGACCAAAGCCTAAAACAAACATCTTTATCAATCATATGTGTGAGAAGAATGGCCGAGCGATGAGACCGTTGGTGGCGACGTCCATTTCTCTCATGCCATATTCTGTAGATCGATGTTTGAAGGACTAACCTGCTAAGGATGAAATCCATTTTCTTACTTCTTTGTCTCGCCACAGCTCTTATTGTTGTTTTCCAGTCCGGGTTCGTCCTCCTTGCAAGAAGACCCGAGTATAGCCAATGCCAGATAGTATACGGATACGAGCAAGCAAAGAATAGGTGGTCCCTTATTTCGTTTACCTCTCCATAAAGAGTACACGGCTGGAAAAGACCCTAGACCCGCATTTTATCTCCAGTCGATAACTTTTCCTATAATGCTAGCCACGTAACAAAACCAAAACGAGGGATAGATTGAGGGAACCAAATCAAGTGACTCCACCAAGTCACAATACCTGGTACTCTAAGCTGCTCCCAAGTTGCTGATGATGAGAAGTGTTCTTTGAAATCATTATGCTTGTGTCGCCAGAAGACAATATATGGGCCTGCCATTGCGGAAGGCATTGGGGAAATAGCAATCCGGCTGATTACATCGCAAAGACCCAAATTTCTACAGCGGCGGAGTATCCATCTGTTTTCACGAGCAGCATCAGCAACACACGATTGACGAGTTATGCCGAGGATGCGAGTTCCCAACTCACCAGCGATGTCGATGAGTCATTACAAGAATACATGCGATTTCCGACGGTCGTATCCGTCGGAAAACGTCATTTCCGACGGAAAATATCCATCGGTTCTAGCTCGTCGGAAATTAAATTCCGTTGGAAATATATCCGACGGATATTTCGACGGAAATATATCCGACGGATATTTCGACGGATTTAACGTCGGACCAAACCGTCGGAACACCGTCGGAATATCCGTCGGATATATTTCCGACGGATATTTGATCGGAAGTAAACGTCGGAATGTGGTCGGAAAATCCGTCGGATCAATATCCGACGGATATTTGATCGGAAGCAAACGTTGGAAAATGGTCGGAAAATCCGTCGGAATTATATCCGACGGAAATTTCCGAGGGATATACTTCCTCGGCTAAAACTGGTTTGGTCTGTCTGAACCTTCGGCTAAAACTTAATCCGTCGGAAATCCGTCGGAAATTGTATACTTCCTTCGGCTAAAACTGGTTTCGGTCTGTCTGAACCCTCGGGTAAAATTGAATCCGTCGGAAATTTTCGACGGATATTGAATTTGAAATTTTATTTTATTTTATTTTATTCCATTAATTCATTAATAAATAAATAATTAAATGAAATCAATTTTAAAAAAGAAATTAATTAATAAAAATTCATTATAAAAAAAAAATTCATTAAACAAAATATTTTAATGTTCAAAAAAAAAAAACTCAAACTGCCGGAGAGTTGTTGGGATCGTCGGGGTTGTTGGGTCGAAAGAGATGCGGAAAGGCGCACTGCATGATCTTCTCCAAAGAGCTGAGCTGGGTCTGGGTTGAGCTGAGCTGGGTCTGGGTTGAGAGGTGTGCGGACTTTAGCTCCTCGACCTCCGCATCATGTTCTTTCACCGTTTGGGTGAGCATGTCGATCTCGTCTTTGTACCCCGAAGAAAACCGAGGAATGGAAGAAGACGATTCCTGGGTCGGAAGTCCGCCTAACCCATCGAATCACCCTTTGACTTGCCGAGTTGCCTATGAAAATAAAACATCAAAATAATGTTAGTAATGAAATTTTGAAAATAAATAAATAATTGAAAACAATTAGAAACTTACACTCAGGACAATGTCGTTGATCTGTTCCCGGGGTAACTCGTTCGAGGACGACGACCCATCGAGAGTGAGTTGCGAGAGTCCAACTTCTTGTTCCCGATCCATCTTCTTCTTCTTGCACGCCTCAACAAGCTCACGCATGCCGGGATACTGGATCACACCAGTTTTTTTGTGGGTGTGCCTCTTCTCGATCACTCTAAGGTAGTCGGGAGCTACGCCGTCTCTCTTCGCCTGTAAAATATTGTTAAGTAAATAATAATAAAAAGGAAATTAAAAATTAAAAATTGAAATTAGAATTACCATTTCCATTGCATCCCGTTCGACGGTCATTGCGCCGCCGTTGTGAATGTACATCCCCTTCCCTCCTCGTTCGCTCTTTCTGTTCTTCTGGTTTGTCATCGCGAGCTTCTTCGTCTTCGGCTTACTCCAATACTCGCAGAAGGCGGTCCACACCTCGTCGGAGAGGTCCTTCGGCTTGTCCTTGCCGTACTTCCACTTCTGCTTCCACTCGTACATATGGTTCGAGTACGAAAGCGCGACATACCTGTCGAATTGGGCAAGTACTTCCCTCGTAAGGGAATAGTGCCACGTGAATTCTTGCTACATTTAAAAAAAAAGCGTAATGTTAGTATTCGAAATTAAAATTGACAAAATGAACTAAAAAAAGAATACAATTCGAAAATTTACTTACCGCGAAACTGCGGTGCCACAAATCTTTCTCGTCGTTCGGCATGTCGGAGTATTTCTCGTACGGTTTGTCCAACATGTTGTGGAGCATCGGCAAGATCGACTTGGTTATCTCCGGCGTAAACTTAAACCTGAAACCATTTAAAAAAAGAATTTAGATACTTAATTAGATTCAAAATAATAAAAAATTGAAATAAAAATCAAAATTTCACTTACCAAGTACCGTCCTCGAACTTCGGGTCGAGACGGATGCAATGGCCCCGGTTGGGCTGTTGGACTAGTTCCTCGATGCTAATCCGGCTCCGAGCTCCGGATTGCTGGTATTCCGGGACTCGAGTTCCCGAGCTCGATGCACCAAGAGTCGTAGCCCGAGAACCCCGAGAACGGCGGCCTTGGTTGCCGCCGCCCAACTGCAGTGCGTCCTCGTTATTCCTGCGGGAAAACGTAAAATCGTTAGTACAGTGAAATTTAAAACTTCCGAAAATTCAAGAAATTTACCGAAAATTTTCAAAATTTCCCGAAAATTTTAATATGTTTTCAAAAAACGTTTTATAAATTTTTTTAATATTTTTTTAATTCCGACAAAATTCTAAAAATGTATAATATAAATTTTATAATTTCCAAAAGGTTTATATAATTATAATAATATATATACAAAAACGTTTTTTACAAATATTATAAATTACTAAATTTAATTTTTTAAATTCTAACAAAATCTAATTTTCTAAATTCTAACAAAATCTAATTTTCTAAATCCTAAAAAAATTTAAAAACCCTAACAAATTCTAAAAATCCTAACAAATTCTAAAAACCCTAACAAATTCTAATCTCTATTCCAATCTCTAACAATTCGAATCTCTAACAATTCCAATCTAAATCTAACAAATCTAAATTATCAAAACTAACAAAAATTACAATGAAAATTTAGAAAACTTACACTTGATCCATGTGGTGATGAAGAATGAAGGATTGAGTGAGATTTGTGATGAAATCGACGGTTGTTTAGAGAGAGAATCGGAGAGAATCGCGCAAGAGAGAGACAGAAAGAAGAGAAAAATGAGGAAGAAGAAGACGCTTCATTGATTTATATCGATTTCCGACGGATACATCCGTCGGAAATACAAATTTTTTGGTTAAAGGCGGTCAAAATTCCCGCGGTTTCGAAAAAACCAAAGTCCGTCGAAATTCGTCGGAAATTTCCGACGGCTTTCCGACGGATATGGGAATATTCCATGCACGTCTTGCTATTGGCCAGTCAACAGACACGTGTCATAAGTTCCAGATCCGTCGGAAATCCGTCAGAAATTTCCGACGGACTTATGATTTATTTGGGGTTTAGGGTTTAGGGTATGGTTATATGATTTAGGAACCCCTAATGTACATGTGTCATTCAAAAAATAAAAAATTCACCATTGTTAAAGACTTTGAATGAGTGTATAACTTATACAACATCAAAACCTATACATTTAACATAAATCAACTATACCTTATACTATATCTTATCAATACACTTCCATCAAATTTTCTAAATTCTATATAACATTTATTTTGAAATATGACAAGTTCAAACTATTGTATATACATCATACAAGTGTTTGTAACCATTTTCTTAAAAAAAAAACCTATACCCTAAACCACATTTTTAAATATCCGTCGGAATTTTCTGACGTATTTCCGACGGATATGGGGGTAAAACGTGATGTAATCGAGGTAAATGTGCCTAATAAAAAACACAAAAATGTTAAGTATGAATCCGTCGGAAAGTTCCGACGGATGTATACTTCTTTCGGCTAAAACTGGTCTCGTTCTGTTTGGAATGTCTGAACCCTCGGCTAAAATTTAATCCGTCGGAAATTTCGACGGATTTCCGACAGAAATTTCCGACGGATTTCCGACGGATGTATACTTCTTTCGGCTAAAACTGGTCTCGTTCTGTCTGGAATGTCTGAACCCTCAGCTAAAACTAATCCGTCGGAAATTTCCGACGGATGTATACTTCCTTCGGCTAAAACTGGTCTCGTTCTGTCTGGAATGTCTTAACCCTCTGCTAAAATTGAATCCGTCGGAAATTTCCGACGGATCTATACTTAGCATTGTTTTTTAAATTTTCAAAATGGATTATTACACTTAAGTATATCAAATGTTTAAGTACAAGTACATTACACATAACTAATAAATTCCACATAACAAATATCTAGTACAAGTACATATTTTACAATGCAAAGTTTACAAAACTACTTTGAATCCGATGATGAGTAATCTGATTCTCCTGAATCGGAAGTTTCCCCAAATTCGTCTACTTCTTCCTCTGAATCCTCAAATACCCGATCGTCTACATGTATGGTGAAATCAACAACAAGGTCGACCTCTAGGGAATGCTCGATTGAACCCAAACCTACGGAGCTTTGTTTGAGGGGTTCATGATCGGACATCCCATGAACCTTACCTCTCGGGTTTATCGATGTGACTGTAACCCATGGGTCAAGCTTGTTTGTCACCCGAGGATAGGGAATGTAGCATACATACACCATGTAAAAATTTAATAACGGGAATGCAAAAATGCTAAATTTAAAATTAACGTACAAAGAAAAAAAACAAACCTGGTCAGCTAATGGTCCACATAAGTACCGACCGCATGATGAAATTCTGCTGACAAGAAACATTAAACGCCTCAACACCTTAGTCCCATAACATTCGCAGCTCATAAATCAATGGCTGCAAAAACACATCGAGTGATCTCTTCGGATGCTCTGGTCCAGGAACGAGAATGCTAAGGAACAAGAACTCCCTTCGCATGCACAAAGATGGCGGCAAATTGTAAGGTGTTACAATTACTGGCCACAAAGAATATTGCCTGTCGTGCTTCCCAAAAGGGTTGAAACCATCGGTACATAATTCAAGATATACGTTCCTCGCCTCATACGCAAAGCTGGGATACATAGATTGAAAATGTTTCCATGCTCCTGCGTCTGACGGATGGGCGATTTCTCCATCCGTTGTATGCTCTGCATGCCATCTCATTGCTCCCGCTGTGCGCTCTGACTGATATAACCTCTTCAATCTCTCTTTTAACGGCAAATACCACATCCGTTTATATGGCACTGGCACTCTTCCACTTGTTTCCTTATACCGAGGTTTGCGACAAAAACGGCATGACGAACGGTCTGCGTCCTCTCTCCAGTAGAGCATACAGTTGTCGATGCATACATCTATCATCTGATACGGCAATCCTAGACCTTGAACAAGTTTCTGTATCTCATAGTATGATGCCGGTGCAAGATTATCTTCTGGCAAAATGTCTTTCACAAAATCAGCGATTGCATCCACGCACTCCTCACTCAAACTGAAATCCGTCTTTATACCCATCATCCTAGTTGCAGTTGATAAAGGGGAATGTCCACCTCTACACCCATCATATAACGGATGTTTAGCAGCGTCTAACATATCAAAGAATCTCCGAGATTCTAAGTTAGGTTCTTCTCCTCTATCTCCATACTCAGCAACCGATGGTATACTTTCACGAAATGCATCGTTCACCATCTGAACATGACCTACAACTTCCATTGCAGGCTCTTCTAAGCTAGCGTTATCCCCGATATACTGTTCACTAGTACTAGCATAATTATCCACCATTGTATCATTTTCTCCATGATAATACCAAATCTTGTAACCCGACACAAACCCATGACAATAAAGGTGTGACAATACTTCATCTATCACGATTAATCTACGATTCCGACAATTCGTAAAGGGCAGTAGATTTACCGGGTTTTTTCGCTTTCTTCTACATACCCGCAAATGCCATGAATTCTTGCAGACCTTCTCTGAATTCTTCCGTAACTAGGCCGGTGTCCGGAATTTGATGAGGCTTGTCCATCCATGATCGAAAATAATTATAAGGATCTGAAGAAGACATTTTTTCGTAAGGAATTAGATAAGAGATGTTTTTTTTTGTTGTTGTTGTGATTGTAAATGGGAGGGTAGATACGTTTTTATAGGAAAATTGTGTGCGTTTTCCGACGGATTTCCGACGGATTCAACGATGTCGGCAACGATATCGGCAACGATATCGGCAACGATGTCGGCAAGGTCAACATCTGTCAAACATCCGTCGGAAATTATCCGACGGATGCTAGTCATCGGAAATCCGTCGGCAACATGTCGACAACATCAGCATCTATCGAAAAACCGTCGGAATATGTCCGACGGATTTGTGTCGTCGAAAAGCTGTCGGAAATGTCCGACGGATTTCCGACGGGTGAGGTTTTCCGACGGATTTTAAATTTGTCGAAATTCCGTCGGAAATCCGTTGGAAATTTCCGACGGGATTTCGGCCGTCGGAATTTCCGTCGGAAATCGCAGTGTTTTCTTGTAGTGAGTGTGCCCATTTGAAGCCAATTATCGAACCAGAAGAATGTCGATTCACCGTTTCGAATTTCATGACGAATAAAATATGTGGCCAATGGTCGAAGCTTAAGAAGCTTTTTTCATATCCAAGATCCTCTCGTTTTCATTGGAGCGTCCCAAAAGGAAGAATATCAGAGCAGATAATGATGAGTCCAAGCCACCCAAAGAGAACTAGTCTTTTCGAATAATCGCTAAATCAATTTCAAAGAAAACACACAGGAGGTGTCTAGAAGTTTTCTTATACCCAACCCTCCTTCTTTTTTTTTGGTTTGCAAATATCCGCCCAAACAACCTTTGCTCTAGTAGTAATATGTGGAGTTCTTGTCCATAGAAACGCAGAACACATACTCTCAATCGTGTCAAAACAACGTTTCGGTAAACGGAAAGCAGAGCACCAAAAGTTCTTAATACTGGCAATTACAGATTGAATTAGCTGTAGGCGACCAGCAAACGACAGAGACTTACTTGACTAAGATGTGAATCTACCTCGAATTCTGTCTATTAATGGTTCGTAGTCCAATTTGGTCATGCTTTTCGTTGTGAGTGGCAGCCCTAGGTCCCGGATTGGCAGTTGCTCCAAAGGGAATCCAAGCTCGATGGTTGTTTGTTGAAACGAGCTTAACATGCGACCCGCCATAAATAAAGAGGACTTTGTTGCGTTAATTGCAAGTTCAGAATCTTGCTCAAATTCCCGTAGAACATCCATTATTCCTTGAAGAGACTCAGCTTTACCATCCATGAAAATCAACATATCATCAGCGAAGCTCAAATGCGTTATCTTGAGATCCTAACATAAAGGGTGGTAACCAATCTTCCTCACACTTGCCGCTCTGTCTAACTTGAGAGAGAGCACATTGATCGCAATGACAAAGAGATAAGGTCTTAATCCTCTAGTGCTGGTAAAAAAAACCTCTAGGTCGCCATTTACATTGACTGAGAAGGAAGCTGTCGATATACATCTTTGGATCCACATGACAAAGATTTCCGGGAATCCCATCGCACAAAGAGTTGTTATAATAAAGTCCCATCTAACAGAATCGAAGGCCTTAGCTATATCCAGTTTGAGGGCACAACGTGCAGCGATTGAATCCCTGTGGTAATCCTTAACAAGTTCAGTGGCGAGAAGAACATTTTTGAGAAGCAGTCTTCCTTTAATAAATGCACTTTGGTTAGGAACCATACCCTCAGGCAGAACCGATTTTAGTCTGTTTGCGAGGATTTTGGAGATGACTTTGTAGATCATGTTACAACAAGCAATAGGCCGATAATCTCAAACGGTGCATATTAGAATTGTGTTTTCAAGATTATAAGTGTTGCGGTTTAACACGAATAATATTTTAGTCTACTGCAAAACGGATTAAATAGACAAATTATTTCGTTTGACAACTCTATCTATAATCATAAATTAGACATATTATAAAATTCAAATTAAAATATTTTTCTTAAATTTCAAAACAATTTTTTATAATTAACGCATGTTAAGTCCTAGTTAATTTTTAATAAAAGAATGTTACCTAATTTATTAGGGACATAGTTATAATCAACCCGTCCAATGTGGAGCTCCATTCCAAAAATTACTTAGCATTTATAATTCCTTCACCTTTTTTTATCATCGTCCTGAATGATAACCCACGCAGCACCTGACACTCCACCCGTAAAGTATGAATATTTCATTTTGGGCATGCGTTTGAAAACATATGGCATATTATCAATTCTATGCAATCTGATCAAAGTTTAGGTTGGGCCAGTTTGTAATATTTAGTTATTCAGTTTGGGCCACTAAACTTGTGTATGTCAGCTTTGTTACATTTTAAAAAGAAAAAGTTGTTTTGTAAGATCACGTTATTTTATATTTCTACGTCACAATACCTTTTTTTTTTTGTTGCTAAGAATGTTTCTCTAGCGAGCGGAGGAACGTAACTCTCGCCGGTGATGTTAATCTAGCGGCGGTTGTATCTCGGAAACCGGTGAAGCCATTGAATAAGAAACTGAAGTGAACTGCAATACAGAGAAACATAATTTCGGTAACCGAAAACCGGTTTACCGTATGAATTTTGTGGGACTAGTGTAGAACACAAAACTCCTAACCCTTAGAAACGTTAATGGTACTGTTTCGTTAAAATGAGGATTGGGACAGGGTTTAACATATAGAGATTGAATTGAAGAGAACCAAAGAGACCAAAATTTAGTTGTGTATTGAAATTACGATTTCTGTTTTTGTGATGTCTTCGAAAATATCTTTGACATACTCTAATTTAGTAAGTTACGATCAACGTGTTTTACTGATTTATGCGAAGAGTAACGGACCTTAGCTCTGGAAGAGTTTAATTTGGCTGGTTACCATATGAACATAAATGACGATCACAGATTAGTTTTGCTCTTCATTAAATCCCCATTGGTTTCTGGCTCCTCAAGAATATCATAACCATCGGGATCAACAAGATGGTACGTTGAACAAACAACGGAACAAGGAGAATGTGAAGTTTTAACTTGATTAATTCTGAGATCCGATGATCTGAACTTGGTAAAATCGAAATCGTAAAGAACACGAAACACAATTTGATCACCGAGTTCCCTTTACGGTACGTCTCGGGTGGGAGCTCTTGTCCCACAACTTCACTATCGATCAAGGTTACAAGCCTTTAACAATGGCTGTTTACTTGTTACAGGATCGATCTAGAGAGCTACTTGAGATACGAATTAGAAGTAGGATCCACAAAAGAAAGCACAAGAAGAAGAAGACCTCAATGGCGGATTTAGTCTTCTCTCTTCTAGCAACGATGGCTTCTCTCTCTCTCTCTAACTTCTCTGTATTCGATTCTCTCTCTCTTCTGTAGTTCGTAACTTATCTCTCTTTCCACACGAAAGTGATGATCTCTTTGTAACAGCCTTTATCGATCTTTGACTCTCTGGTCAACTCTGATATTGGGCTCAATTAATCAGCTTTTGGCCCAGCTGAAATTAATTCTCATACTTGGGCCTTAAACCCAACAAACTTGGTTGAATGAAGTCAACAGCTCAACAACGCCGAACCCCTAATCTTTGCCTTATCCTCGACAGTGAAGTCCGATGCGACTTTTCCCAATCACCGTCACATCTTTGGCCTTGTCTTCCGACGCCGTCTTCGGAATCCTCTCCAGGTAACACCTGAAACTCTTAATCATCTTCTTCACCGTGACAAGCAAGAGCTTCTACCTGTTGATTCCTCATTTGCGAAAACTCAAAGTCTCCGACTTTCTCGTTTTTCAGCTTCCCCGACGAACAACTACTGTTCTTCCGCTGCTCCGACGAACTCAGGTAACGCTTCACAAACCCAGATTCATCTCCTCCCGCTTTTATTCTCTGATTTGAAAACCCAGAAAAAATCAACTTTTAATTTCTTCAATTTTTTTCTATTCAGATACTCCACCTGGAACTGATGACTTCGCATCTCAGCTCCTTAAGCACCACGGGTAACTCTTTCTCTCATCAATAACCTGAGAATTTTCATTGTCAAATTCTCCAGAAAAGAGAAAGACCTGAAATTTTACCTCTTTCTGATTTTGCGAGATCTCTTTGACAGTGGAGTTACTCGGAGCTGCCAAACCTCTAGGCGACGTTCACAAGATCACAGCAGAGTTGGAACTTTGGCCCAGGTAATGCTTTAGTTAAGAAATCTGCTGGATTTCTGCTTGTATGAATTTTGAATAGAGTAACATCGCCTTGTGCCACTATATCTCGAATGAAATGGTATTTAGTAGTAACATGCTTGGTCCTTTCGTGGTGCACAAAGTTCTTTGCAAGCGCCAATGCACTCTGTGAATCACAATGGATTTTAACACTTCCTTGAGAAAAACCCATCTCATCACAAATTCCCTTCAACCAAATGGCCTCTTTCACGGCTGTAGAAAGAGCCATGTACTCTGCTTCAGTTGTTGATAAAGCCACCACTGATTGCAAATTTGACCTCCAACAATTTGTATTACCCCAAACCTTGAAAAGAAATCCCCTCATATGCTCTATCTGTCTCTAAGTCTTCAGCAGCAGATAGAGCATGTGCGACAAAGTCAGAATCTTCATATCTAGAAGGTGGATCAACAAGATGGTACGTTGAACAAACAACAGAACAAGGAGAAATCAATATCGAGCCCCTATATATTCACATAGAATCAATGATAATATGACAATTATAAAAACGGATTGATAGCATAAAGCCCTAAAACCATATTTTGAAGTACATATATCGCTATCCTTTGATTTGTTCGTTCATTATGGCAATTTCTTACTCTATTGTGTACCGAAGCTCGTCTTTCTCTGTTCTGTAATTTCTTGCTCTATTGAGCGTTTTGTCTTGTTTTTGTTTGCGTTTTGTTTGTTTGATAAAGTTGTTTTTATTTATTATTAGGGGTGTAAAAGCTTTAATTTTCTTAAAGGTTTTAGAGTCATATTTACCCAATCAGATTTTAACAGTTTTAAAGTTCCAAAAATCCTAAACTTACTCCTAAAAATCTTCATTGCCGATTTCGTGCGTTTTTTATACATAATCGATACACTTTTTTTTTCAAAAATCAAAAATTATGGTTTTAACTTTTGTAAAGTCACATCAAATATATTACAGTCAAAATTTTTACAGTTACCGTTTAAAATAAAAACCTATAGTTACAAGTTACAACCTTATACCAATCATCCCTAGGTTAGTCGGTAATTAGATAATTAGCAATATGGAAAAAGCTACTTATTTTTGGTCTCATAAATCAACTTTCTATTAAAGCCTTGCTAGGTAGTTGTATATTTATTTACATATGTTTTTCTTATTTGGTAATGGTCAGAATATCAACCAATCTAATACTTGCCCTTTTAAATTTTTGCTTGTGATTTGGAACCGTTTTTATTTTTTTTTCAAAAGAAGGAACTGTGTAAAAATAGAAAGAGTTTACAATTCTCATATAATAAATTAGAAAAACAGATTATAGTAAAATCATATAAATTACAACGGCTGAGAAGAAAAAAAGACCATACAAATTACAATAAAAAAACAAAGAAAGAATAATATAGCTTGGGATAGGAACTCATGCATTGTTTTCTTTTACGTACAAGCACTTCTGTTCCGGTTTGGCAAATTGCTGATGTATGAAACATTTTAAAGTAACCAATACAAAAGCGCGTTTGTTGTAATTAAGAAAAATCAACTTTAATCTGTCCGATATTTCATGATATAAAAACTAACCAAATCTGCTATATTAATACCATATACAAATACAAAAACCAAACGCCTAACAATGTTAACTACACAAACTTTGAGAAAAGAGATTGAATTTATAATATTGTAGTAATAGCTATCCATATAAATGTGCTCAGCCTAATAATTTTATTGAAACGTATGTATTTTAATGTTAACCATTAACTATATAGTGGTCGATTTTACAAGTTATATCTTAATATGGTAATAGTTATCCATATGATGTGTGATGAACATAATAATTTCATTGAAACCTATGTAATTTAATGTTAAACATTAACTATATAATGGTAAAATTTTAAAGTTGATCACATGCACACGTTCAATAGTCAATACAATTATTAAATTGATCCATCTACTACTTCTAGTTTTGCGATCAACGTACGTATACATGTTATATCATAATACTGCATATGTGATCAGCGTAATAGTTATCCATAATACTGTACACGGGTATTCAAGAAATAGTTATCCATACAATATGTGCCCAACCTAATAATTTTATTGAAATGTATGTAATATAATGCTAACCATTAGTTATTAACTATATAATGTTCGATTTTACAAGTTATATCTTAAAATAGTAATAGTTATCCATATGATGTGCGATGAACCTAATAATTTTACCGAAACGAATGTAATTAAATGTTAAGCATTAATTATATAATGGTCAAATTTTAAAGTTGATCTCACATGCACACATTCAATACAATAATGAAATTGATCCACCTACTACTTCTAATTGGGTGATCATCATCGTATGCATGTTATATCATAATATTTTGTATATGTGATCAACTTATCCATAAGAACGTCGAAAATCCTCATGATGCTATAAATAGGTCTCTCCTTTTGTCCATTTAGTACTCCACCTCCATCTTTTTTCTTAGACATTTAACTTCTAATAACAGATTATATTAAAATCATATAAATTACAACGGTTGAGAAGAAAAAAAGATCATACAAATTACAACAAAAAACAATGAAAGAATGATATAGCTTGGGATAGGAACGCATTACTAGCACTTTTGTTCCGGTTTGGCAAATTGCTGATGTATGAAACATTTTAAAGTAATCAATACAAAAGCGCGTTTGTTTTTAATTAGGAAAAATCAAATCTGCTATATTAATACCATATACAAATACAAAAACCAAACGCCTAACAACGTTAAATACACAAACTTTGAGAAAAGAGATTGAATATATAATATTGTAGTAATAGCGCGCTATCCATATAAATGTGCTCAGCCTAATAATTTTATTGAAATGAATGTAATTTAATGTTAACCATTAACTATATAGTGGTCGATTTTACAAATTATATCTTAATATAGTAATAGTTATCCATATGATGTGTGATGAACATAATAATTTCATTGAAACGTATGTAATTTAATGTTAAGCATTAACTATACAATGGTAAAATTTTAAGTTGAACACATGCATGCACACGTTCAATAGTCAATACAATTATTAAATTGATCCATCTACTACGTCTAATTTTGCGATCAACGTATACATGTTATATCATAATGCTGCATATGTGATCAGCTTAATAGTAATCCATAATACTGTACACGGGTATTCAAGAAATAGTTATCCATACAATATGTGCATAACCTAATAATTTTATTGAAACGTATGTAATATAATGTTAACCATTAATTATTAACTATATAATGGTCGATTTTACAAGTTATATCTTTAAATAATAATAGTTATCCATATGATGTGCGATGAACCTAATAATTTCATGGAAACGAATGTAATTAAATGTTAAACATTAATTATATAATGGTCAAATTTTAAAGTTGATCTCACATGCATACATTCAATACAATAATTAAATTGATCCACCTACTACTTCTAATTGTGTGATCATCATCGTATGCATGTTATATCATAATATTTTGTATATGTGATCAACTTATCCACAAGAACGTCGAAAATCCTCATGATGCTATAAATAGGTCTCTCCTCTTGTCCATTTAGTACTCCACCTCCATCTTTTTTCTTGGACATTTAACTTCTAATAATCAATCGAAGAAAAAAAAAATGACTAAACACCTTTTGATATTTCTCTTTTTAGCTCTCATTCTCCAGTGCATTTGTGGGTTCGAATACGATGAAAATGAACTAGAGAGCGAGGAAAGCTTGAGTAAGCTGTACGTAAGGTGGAGGAGCCACCACTTCGTGAATGACGTCCTCAACGAAAGAGACAACAGATTCGAAATATTCAAAGAGAATGAGAAGCACGTTCGCGACACCAACAAGATGGGAAAACCCTACAAACTGAAGCTCAACATGTTTGCGAATTTGACAGGAATTTGAGTTCGTCCAAGCGCACACATGTATCCAAGCGAAGGGTGACCAGATGATAGTCGCCTCGAATGATCCGATCGAGAATAAGGACCAGCCCACTGTTTCGGTTGATTGGAGACAAAAAGGTGCGGTAACCAATGTCAAAAATCAAGGATCATGTAGTGAGTCTTAAGAATTAATGATAGTTTTTTTTTAATTATTATTTAGTTTGCTTGGGGGCCAAGAAATTAGTGTTTGGATGGATTGATAAATTAAAGATTTAGGTTACTACTATTACTACACACTAATACATTTGGTTTTTAAAAAGGAGTAAATGACTTATTATATTATTGATCTTTGATGATGAGTCAAAGTAGAACTGAATCTTTGTTGATCTAATGATGTGAAAATTCCTAATCCATTTATAGGAAGCTGCTGGGCATTTGCTACAGTAGCAGCCGTCGAGGGAATAAACTTCGTAAGGACAAATAAGTTGGTGTCGTTGTCTGAACAGGAACTAATTGACTGCAGTGCCGAGAATAACGGTTGTGCAAACGGTTACGTGAGACGGGCATTCGCTTTTATCAAGAAAAATGGAATCACCAACGATACAAACTACCCATACAAGGGTGTTCAAGAAACATGCGACCATGCAAAGGCCAAAGGGGTAAAGGTAACTATTGACGGATATGGAAATGTAACTCCGAACAACGAGGCAGCTCTTATGAAAACCGTTGCAAGCCAACCCGTAACAATTGGAATTGATGCTAATCATAAAGATTTCATATCTTATTCTAAGGTAACTGGAAAAACATCAATCAATATCTGATTTTTGATACTCCAATTTTTTAATTATATATCCATAAAACATATTGCAGGGTGTTCTTACCACCGAAAATTGTGGAACCACACTGACACACGCGATGACTCTGGTCGGGTACGGGTCGGAGTCCGACGGGAGAAAGTACTTGATAGCCAAGAATTCATACGGTACTAAATGGGGAGAGAAGGGATATGTTCGCATTGAGAGAGGTATCGCTGATCCAAAAGGGCGATGTGGAATCGCGATGGACCCTGTGTACCGGGAACTTGACAGCGCTTGGACGAACTCAAATGCCGTTAAATTCGCAAACATGTTCAGCTTCAGTTTGTAGGGTTTTCCCATCTTGTTGGTGTCGTGAACGTGCTTCGCATTCTTTCTGAATATTTCGAATCTGTTGTCTTTTTTTGTTGAGTACGTCGTTCATGAAGTGGTGGCTCCTCCACCTTACGTACTCAAGCTTTCCTCGCTCTCCAGTTCATTTTCATCGTATTCGAACCACAAATGTTCTGGAGAATGAGAGCTAAAAAGAGAAATATCAAGAGGTGTTTAGTCATTTTTTTTTTCTTCGATTGATTATTAGAAGTTAAATGTCTAAGAAAAAAGATGGAGGTGGAGTACTGAATGGACAAGAGGAGAGACGTTCTTATGGATAAGTTGATCACATATACAATATTATGAATCCACTCGCAATAATTCGGCCACACACATTGACATCGGCCTGGACCTAACTTACTTGACAAGTCGACAACAATTCGTTATGGAATGAAATCGAAAAAATAATAAAAAGCCTTTGAGCGGCATTCTCTCCCCTCTCAAACCCTTGTTGGAGGTGGGTTTCACACCCTCCTCTTAAGGCCCTTCCCAAATCGATCCCCTCTTGTTGGAGGTGGGTTTCAAACCCAAGCTTCTGTCTTCACTATCTCCATTGTTCCGTCTCTTGGCAAATTTCCTTTTCCTCCTTTCATAGCTTTCTCCACGAATTCTCTGATAACACAAAAGAGAAAAAGACCCGTTTTCAGCTCGCTACCAAAAGACTGTTGGTTTTGTATTGATTATTAAAAAAACAAGATAGAGAAAGACAAAAAGGTACACTTACTTGAGGTGTTTAACCTCAAAACCGCTTCTAAGTGGAGCATAGGCTCCTTTCTTTGCGTTCAAGGCTACCATTGCTGGATAACCATATCCTCCAACACCAACACGCTTCTCCAAATCAGGTTGCTTCCCAGCAGCAACCCACACAAAGCTGCATACACAATCAAAATCAGGAAAAAAATATCACAAAAGAAGAACAACCATGTTCAGATGCTGTACTCTTGGGTTCTCGTCGAGGCTTCTCCCTTTGATTGATGCTGGAGGACGGTGTCTTTTCTAGGGATTCTTTTGAGTAGCTCTGCGGTGGCCCTCTCCGCCGCTGGTGAGTTAGTTCCTGCTCTGTTTTCCGGTTCTGGTATGGTTGTCCAAGTGCCGGCTATGTCTCTGTTTCTGCTCTGCCCGAGGACGGCTTTCAGAACAAATCCATCGCTGCTCCTCCACCTCTCTTCCTCGCCTCCATCTTGCAGATGTAGCGTGCCAGAGCCTCGTCTCTGTTTAGCGATTCACCTCTTCTTTTGTCTCCCGCCTCTCCATTACTGGTTCGTGTGTTTCTCAGTATATGTTCTCTCTGGATTTGTCTTCTTTTGTTTCTGGTTTCTGGATTTGGTAGTGTTTCGTGTGTGGTGGTCGAGGTTCTGCTTCCTAGTCTCCCCGTCATGATGCTTCTTCCTCTTCCTCTCTGCATCTTATGGTGATTCGTTGTTGCGGTTTGCGGCTCTCTTGGGGTTCAGGAATTGATGCGGTGAAGGCGCTTTCTTCTCTTTCCTTTCCTTTCCTTGTCGTGATGTTCATGAGCTCTCTGTGATTCGCTTCCTCTGCTTCTCGCTTCCTTGCTGTTACCAGTTTAAAACCGGTGAGGAGTCTCCTGTTTCTGCCTGTTGTGTGAGTCGCTGGAGTTGGACTGTTTGGTTCTTCGCTTCTTGTGATGTGCCTCCTACCTCCTCTCTGCTTCTCGAGGAGTGGCGTGTCTTCAGTCTTCTCTCCATTGTGTCAGGCTCGTCCAGGTTATCGGTTTGCTAGTTTCAATTTGGCCAAGTCATTGTTGATTAGGTTTGTGCTGCTTAGTACCGTTTGTTTGGCTTGGTATTTGTGGTTTCTGTTTTGATGTTTGCGTTTCGGTTCCGCTGTGATGGTTGAGGACTTGTCGCCTTGGTCTGTGATGTGGTTTCGGGTTGCTCAAGTTGGGTAGGGAGGATTGCCGTGGAGTTTCGGGATTGATCTCTGCGCAGACTGGTTCGATTGACCTGGCTAAGTCAGTTCTCCATCTGTTTTTTTTTTTTTTTTGAAAAGCATTCTCCTTCTGTTTCGGGTAAAAGATTCCGCCAATGTAATTCTATAGCTACCGTTCCTGGTTTAATGATTCGTGATCTTTCAATATTCCTTTTAGTATCCTTTTGCTGTCAATAATCTGCTCTTTCGTAGTTGTTATCGTTGTTCTTATGTTGGTATTTTCATCATCGTGTAACACTTCCGTTCTCAATTTCAATAGCAAATCCTTTATTGGAAAGAAAAAAAACAGAACTTCACTGTTGAGTTCATTCACCTCAAATTGTACCCAAAACTTTAGGATGCAATTCTAATAGGGACATATGAAGAGAAAGATTTTTTTTTTTTTAGCTGCGGTTGATGCTTTCACCATTCTTTTGGCTATTACAGTTTTTTTTAATTTGTAGTGAAAACTACAAAATAGAGTTTTTTTTTTCACTTTTTGATTCTATTTGACTTAAAAAAAAAAAGACGAATGTATCCTACGTTGATGTTATATACGATATAATTATACGGAAGAAATGACCACGTATATGCTGATCGGATTACAACAGTCTCTTCTTGTTGGGAATATGATCGATATATGCTTGCAAAGTTTAACACTCTCTCACGTTGTGTTTGATTATTTGTTTTAGGTGACTAAGAAGTAATATGCAGGAAAGTAAGTACACAAGGAATTTAACGAGTTCCCAAGGTCAAACCGATCTTTGGTACATCTCGGAGAGTCTCACTCTCAAAAGGAATCCACTAGATGCTCAGAGATTACAAGAGAGTAAAAAAAACGTACATCCACATACACAACTGTACGTTTTCTTATCTTAATCTATCTCCTCTTAATCAGACATCTTAAGCGTGCTTTGTTATATTCTGTTTACACTTAAACATAATATCATGGGCTTAATGTTGACTGTCTTCTTTCTGTCTCAGCATCTCCTCTGCCACGTACATGACATTCTGTAGAAGACAAGTGCACAAAACGTTGCACTTCATATATGTGGATTTCTCTTTGGGCCTTTCTTCATTCAGCTTCTTCAATTTGGGCTTCGTCTTCACCAAATGTGACAGGCCCAACTCAGCTTCAGGCCCACATGTCAAAACCTCAAATCGTAACTCACATTCTTCACCTCGATTAGGTTTTGGACATCGCTTAAAAAAATTAAGCCGCTTTTCTTCTTCCCGTTCCGACATCTTCACCGTCGGATCTCTTCCCTGTTCTGACTGCTTCACCGTCGGAACCCTAGTCCTGTCTCACCGGACTAGCTCAGTCACTGAGCACTCTCAGCTCATTGCTTCCATCCTCAAATTTCCTCACCGGCACCGATTTTGTCAGAATATCGGCCGGATTGATTCTGGTATCTATCTCTTCGTCACCAGAATCTTACCTTCTGCCACCATGTCTCGGATGAAATGGAGGCAGACATCGACGTGCTTCGTGCTCGTGGAAGACGCTGTTCTTGGCGAGACAAATCGCAGATTGTGAGTCACAGCAAATCTCCACAGTGTCTTGGTGAAAGCCTAATTCGCCGGCAATACCTTTCAACCACAATGCCTCCTTGGTGGCTTCAACAAGCGCCATATATTCGGCCTCAGTTGTCGACAGAGCAACGACGTGCTGAAGACCGGAGCGCCAACTCACCGTGTTTCCTCCAATCTGAAACGCGTATCCGGTAATTGACCTCCTTTTGTCTAAGTCTGTAGCGTAATCACTGTCGCAAAACCCTTTTAGTATAAACTTGTCTGTCTTTGTGAACACCAATTTATGCTCTACTGATTTTCTGATGAATCTCAATATCCATCTGACTGCTTCCCAATGTTGCTTGCTAGGAGAACTCATAAATCGACTGACAAGACCAA
>PKMM01045535.1:19607-42428 GCA_002933915.1 Eutrema heterophyllum | reverse complement strand
TTATTATTTACAATTTAGCCCAAAACGTGTTTTATGAGTTTAAGTTAGGTTTTTAAGCCACTTTGGCAAAAACATTCAATTGACACTTGGATTTTGATTCTGATTTTTGTGTGAAAGCTTTCGGAGGGAGACAAGTCTGAGACTCTGTTCGTCCGAGAGAAGATTTCGAACCCTCTTGTTACTCTCCTTTTTATTATTTACCTGAGTATTATTTCAGCCATGTTTATTGTCTCAATTACCATGTCTGAGTAGTTCTCTTGTTAGGTTCAAGGTTCTCATAAGGGTTTTCTCTGAATGTTAGGTTAATTGAATAATTATGATTCACCATCTGAATTAGTTCTTCGCCTTAGGTTGTTCCTAAAGGTAATTCTAGCCTAATCACCTAGAACTTAGATCTTAGGATAATTGGTTAGGCACGAGAGTGCGATTAATTACCTGACAGAACCTAGGTGAGCAAAATAACTAATCGCAAAGAGATTTGGTTTAGTTGTTTTGTGAACAAATCAAACCTGAATTTAAAGCTGGTTTAGACTTTAGGATTTGCAAAGAGATTTGGAATTCTAGGATTTAGACTTAGATAGTTTTCGCAACGAGAGTTGGTTAGCTATACCTTAGTGATTTGAGTTCAAGAACCGCGCTAAATCTGAATCATGTTAGTTAGTTTATCTACATTCATTGAATTCCTGAGAAATACCCTGAGCCTATCTCCTTTCCCATTGATTCACAACTTGTTTAATTTACGTACTTGCTTTCGTTTACATCTTTTGGTTTAGCTTAGCTCGAATCTATATAATCTATTGCGTGAATTCTGGAGTTCTTGTGTTCGACCCCTACTTATACTACAACACTGCTTTAGTACTTTTTAGGGTATTAATTTGAGCATATCATTTGGCGGATCTCATCCAACTCGTTTAGCTGAATCAACCTTCTCTCAGATGCGGCTTTGATGTCGAAATTTAACAATTCACTGCCCATGCCGCCTTGTACTCGAGTTCCACTCGAAGGTGACACGGTTTTCCATAGACAAGATGAAATGGGGTTGTGCCAAGAGGTGTCTTGTAGGCGGTTCTGTACGCCCAGAGTGCGTCATCAAGCTTCACGGCCCAATCATTTCGTGTAATGCTCACCGTCTTCTGAAGTATGCTCTTTATCTCTCGGTTGGAGATTTCAACTTGCCCGCTCGTCTGAGGGTGATAAGGAGTGGCTACCTTATGCGTAACGCCATTCTTCTTCAAGAGCTTGTTGATGAAATGCGATCCTAAGGACCACATTGGAGTCGTTAGTCGGGCTCGTCATCTTGGAACTCCAAATCTCGGGAAAATGACAGATTTGAACATCTTAAGGACCACATTGGAGTCGTTAGTCGGGCTCGCCATTGCTTCGACCCATTTGGACACGTAGTCCACAGCAACAAGGATGTAATTATTCCCAAAAGAAGATGGAAAAGGACTCATGAAGTCGATTCCCCAACAGTCAAACACCTCAACTTCGAGAATAAAACTCTGAGGCATCTCGTTTTTTTTGCTGATGTTCCCTTGTCTTTGACATGCGTCACACTTGGAGACAAAAGCGTGAGCGTCACAGAACATGGTCGGCCACCAGAAGCCGGCCTGCAACACCTTAGACACAGTCTTGAAGGTAGCAAAATGTCCCGCATAATCCGAACCATGGCAATGAAACAGAATGCTCGGGACTTCTTCTTCCGAAACGCATCGCCTAAAGATGCCACATAACAATACAAGTACGGCTCATCCCATAAGTAACTCCTTATATCCCGCAAAAACTTCTTCTTTTTGTAACCCGCAAAACCCTCTCGCTTCACTTCTGCAGCAAGGTAATTGGCAATTTCACCAAACCAAGGGATTTCGGGAAACTTAGCGTCTCGAGGGGGCATGAATCTGTCTCCGCTCAACATCTATTGCATATACATTCTCTTCGGGGAGGTAGTCATTTATGTGGACTTCCTCGTCGACGCGCATTCTAGACAAATGATCGGCAACTCCATTCTCGATCCCTTTTTGTCCTTAATCTCGAGATCAAATTGTTGCAACAACAGCATCCATCGCAACAACCTCGGTTTTGTATCCTTCTTGCTAAGTAGATACCGTAATGCAGCGTGGTCAGTATGAACGATGACTTTAGAGCCCACTAGATATGTCCTGAACTTCTCAAATGCGTATACGACCGCGAGAAGCTCTTTCTCCGTTGTATCATACTTGTGTTGGGCGTCATCAAGAGTCCTGCTGGCATAGTAGATAACATGCACTCTCTTGTCTTTTCGCTGTCCCAAAACAGCGCCCACTGCGTAGTCACTGGCATCACACATCACCTCGAAAGGCAATTCCCAGTCTAGTGGTTGCACAATAGGTGCGCTAACAAGTGCCCCTTTAATCACGTGAAAGGCCGCCAAACACTCATCATTGAAATCAAACTTCACGTCTTTGCACAGCAGCTGCGTCAACGGTCTAGCAATTTTTGAGAAGTCCTTAATGAATCGCCTATAGAAACCAGCATGTCCAAGGAAACTCCTGATGCCTTTGACAGAAGTTGGTGGTTGCAAACTCGTCATCACCTCTATTTTGGCTTTGTCAACCTCGATTCCCTTCTCTGAAATCCTGTGGCCCAAAACAATTCCATCCTTTACAATGAAGTGGCATTTTTCCCAGTTCAAAACCAAGTGTTTCTCCTCACATCTCTTTAGTACCCTACACGGATTAGATAGATAATCAGCAAAGAGGATCCGTAGACAGAAAAATCGTCCATGAAAACCTTCATTATATCTTCGATCATGTCAGTGAAGATCGACATCATGCAGCGCTGGAATGTGGCTGGCGCATTACACAAACCAAATGGCATTATGCGATAAGCATAAGTGCCATAAGGACACGTGAATGTGGTTTTCTCCTGGTCATCTGGATGAATCGGGATCTGAAAGAAACCAGAATAACCATATAGAAAACAGTAGTAGGGGTGGTTAGCTAATCTCTCAAGCATTTGATCAATAAAAGGCAGAGGAAAATGATCTTTGCGAGTTGCAGCATTCAATTCCTATAATCGATGCACATTCTATGACTTGTGACAGTTCTAGTCGGGATTAACTCATTCCTATCGTTTGCAACTACTGTCAAACCACTCTTCTTAGGCACTACATGCACCAGACTCACCCATGTACTATCAGAGATAACGTATATGATACCAGCTTGATCTAGAAGTTTCATTATCTCTTTCTTTACAACATCTTTCAAATTTGGGTTTAACCGTCTCTGATGTTCTACAGAAGTCATCGATACAAAGATCCGGTGAGATTCCTGTAATGTCATCTAGAGAATAGCCTAGTGCTCTATGATATTTCCTCAATTCCCACATAAGTAAGGCAGTCTCAACATTGTTCAATTCAGTATTGATGATGACAAGATATGTGGAGTTAGAACCAAGAAATGCGTACCTTAGCCTTCTGGGTAGTGGTTTGAGCTCGAGTTTTGGAGCTTTCAGTTCGCTCCACGGATTGTCAGTACGTGCAGGAGGCTCATTTATTGGCGAATTCTCCTCAGTTCCGTCAAGTGCAATGTAAGCTACCATCTTCTCCATTATCTTGCTGGAATCGAGCATCTTTGCATAACCCGTTGTGTCCTCGCTCAAGTACCCAAATTCACCCTCGGGCCGTGTCAAAGCGATCTCAAGGGGATCATCCACTAGCATCTCATATGACACTCCCTCAGTGGCTTCAGAAACGCAGTCAATCCAAAATGTTTGACCATCGATGCTTGGCTTTTTCAGCATCATGTCCACTTCGAACTTCATTATCAGATCACCCAAGTGAAGATCGATCTTGCCTTTCTTCACATCAATAATAGCTCCAGCTGTGGCCAAGAAAGGTCGTCCCAAGATGAGAGGATCCTTTGGCTCTGTTTCTAGCTCAAAAACAACAAAATCCGCTGGAATGTAGCCATCTCCAATCTTCACCGGCAAGTCTTCCAAAATACCGAGTGGAATTTTCACAAAACAATCTGTGAACACCAACGACACTCTTGCTAGTTTGAATGATGTGAGACCAAGGCGCTTAGCAACGGAGTAGGGCATGAGGTTAACGCTAGCACCCAAATCGCAGAGGGAGTGCTCAAAGGTTAGAGGCCCAATTTGCACAGATAGTACGAATCTCCCTGGATCTTCAAGTTTATCGGGCATTCTACCTTGCAACACATCACTGCATTCTTTAGTAATCATCATCACACCTTCTTCACTTGTAATCTTGTTGGTGACCATGTCTTTCACATACTTCTTCAGGGCAGGAACCATCTGGACTGCATCAATAAAAAGAAGTCGCACCGAAAGTTCGTTCACTAGCGTCTTACACTTCGCTTGCTCAAGATCTCTTTGTGTCTTTTTCGCTGGACTGCATCAATAAAACTTAGTCTCAAGAAGAATCAAAATCCTAATGATTAATGCTAAACCCAAATGGCAACGGCGCCAAATTGATAACGGATATTTTCGTGTTCAATTATCTAAGTGTACTCATGTCATTGTAGCACTTGAGATGTCAATCCATAATGGGTTAAGATTAAACACTAAGAATACATAAAACTTCTCAATCTAAGTAATTCAAGAGGAGGTTTTCTAACAATCTAAGTTATATTGAAAACAAGCTCTATTTAACTAAAGTAAAATATAGAAACTCAAACTAAAACGCAAATTACGTTTTAAAACAATACTAAAAACGAATCCAAGGGTGAAGTATGCGATTGTTGGTAACTTTAGAGATTCACAATGATGTCAATATACTCAAGTAATGCTAATCCTTAGATTACAATCATTAAACAAGACTAACCCAACTCCTTGGAATTAGTCACTTTGGAAATTACCAAATCAATAACAAATTCTCATTTGTGATTTAATAAGTTTCAAGCATTAGAAACAAGATCATTTAATCAATAAACATCTTAGACAACTATTTCCATAAGCTAAGAATGTAATATCCTTTAATTAGTACATTGTGGAATTTCGTCAAACACCTTCCGGGCGAAAAATTCTCTATAATCTAAATCAACTTGATCAAGGTAAATTTAGCATTAAGAACACTAAACAAAGAAGGATCATTAATAATCTAGGTCCTAACATCATTGATTCACACTAAAATTACCTAAATCTATTTCACCCTAGAATTCTAGAAAACTACTCACAACCCATGTTTATCTCCACAAATCCCATAAAGAAAGTGTTTAGATTCATGGAAGATGATAAGAAAATATATAGATGATAGAATTAAACAAGAACTTGCATAAATCACTCAAGAATCTCTTACAATCTCCCTTTTTCTCTCTGAAGTCGAGTTTTATAAAGTCAAAAACAAGATAGATGCATAATTAGGTCTCTAATAATTTATACAAAGTTTGGTCGCATGAGTCACATCGGGGTGCATCTGGCCGATGCAGCACCCCGATGTGAGTTAGCCGAATTGTCCGGAGGAATCGCGTCGGTATGCTTCTCGCCGATGCATGATGCCGAGGATTCTCCTGTCTCGTCTGAGGGAAGCTGCATCGGTGTGCTGTTGCCTGATGCACGACACCGATGTGAGTTAGCCGAATGGTCCGGCAAGATCGCATCGGTATGCACCATACCGATGTGGCACCCCGAGGATTCTCCTGTATCTTCTTCTCTACTAGCGTCGGTGTACCTCGTACCGATACACGATCCCGAAATGACTTCTGTTTTTAAACAGAAGTCATTTCGGTATGCATCATGCCGATGCAGGACCCCAAAATGGCTTATGTTTTCATCTTCTCCTTGTATTTCTCTTCCTTTGGCGATTTCCTTTGCTCTTGATCCAAATGCCATCATCTCCAACTCCTAAATGCTTCAATAAGCACCTAGAAACACTCAAAACAATGCAAGACTCACTAGGACCTATTCTAAACTGACTAATGTCTCTTAGTTGATGGAATGTTAAGGAAATGCTACAAAAATGCATGCAAAAGACACAAAAGCCAAATGAAATGTACGTTAAAAAGAGGTAAAATATGCAAATATCACTGGGATAAGGAACCTTGGGCACGTAGACACGTGCTGGTGGGGCTACATGTGTCTCCTCGATTTCCTGTGGTTTGGATGAGGAACTTGCCTCATCAGCTGCATCATTATCTTCCACATCTATGATCTCGGGAATCTTCTCTTTTCCTTTAGACTCAACCATGGTTTCAATCTCCTTCCCACTTCTCAATGTGATTGCTTGGACAAGCTCATTATTTGGGTTTTGTTCCCCTTTTCCAGGAAGAACTCCACTAGGTCTTTTGATCGCTTCCGCCGTTTGAGCTACTTGAGTGTCAAGTTTCTTCACATGAGTTTGAATGGCCTTGAATTTGCTGTTGAGATCTTGATACATTCCATCTATCTCATCTTCGTACTCCGGTTCTTGTTCAACACTCTCCTGGTAGAGTCCTTCTTCTCTAGTGTCTTCACACGAGTTAATAGCCTTTTGATTTCCTTTAAGTAGTGCAGCAATACCATTGACCTTTGCAAAAAGCTCATCCATCCTTTGTGTCTCAACGCCGCTCACACGTCTTGCTCTGTCATACTCGGGATTGCGATGACTTGAACTCACAGAAAGATTCTCAATAAGCTCATAAGCTTGCTCTTTGGTATTTGTCATGAAGTTACCATTGCTGGCCGCATTTAGACAATTCTTGGAATCCCAATCTACTCCATCGTAGAAGATGTTCAACACTTGTTCGTCGGAATAGCCATGATGAGGGCATTCCCTCATATACTCTCTAAACCGCTCCCAAGCTTCATTGAAAGGTTCACCACAGTTTTGCTGAAACTGAGTGATTTTAATTCTGAGAGAAGTTGTCTTGGATTTGGTGTAGAACTGATCCAACAAGGCTGACTGGATTGCATCCCAAGAAGTCATAGAACCAGGCTCTAAGGATTTGAGCCATCTCGCTGCTCGATCAGCTAAAGAGAAAGAGAAGAGCTTAGTCCGCAGGGACTCCGTTTGAACATGTTGTGCTGCAAATCTCTTCGAACATTTCAATGTGGTCCATGGGATTTTCCGAAGCTTTCCCATAGAAAAGATGTCTCTCGACAAGAGCGATTATCTGAGGTTTGATCTCGAAGTTCTGCCTCTGAATAGGTGGTGGACGAATAGCGGTTATGTCCTGGTAGAATTGGTGAGGAGTGTCAATAGCCCTAATAGCTCTGTGTGGAGGCTATCTTTGATTCAACTGGTGTTGAGCAGCAGCAGCTTGCCTCCGAGCTTCAGCTCATCTATGGACATTAGCAGCAGCAGCTGCTTGGTTTGCATTGGCGTTTGGATCGCCATCGCCATCATGAGCAAGAGGAGGAGGGTTCAAGAGGTTCCCTTCCTCACCATACTCGTGATGATCATCTCCATCAACAGGCAGATTTTGATTGTCCGGTAAGTTAGCAATTTCTCTTCTTTGAAATCTAGCTCTGTTGTTTTCTCGTTCCACTCTTGCCAAATCTTTGTTGTTCAACTCAAGCAGATTTTCATAACCTTGGCTCCTGGTCATGTACCTGAGATGCACGGAAGAGAGCAACAATAAAACGAGTTAGTAATGACGAAAAGTATTTCTTAGTCTGAACTTTTTCCCAAGACTCATAGGCAACAATTGGTCCCCGGCAACGGCGCCAAAAAATTGATGAGCTCATGTTTTAACCCTATATGTAACTACCGCAAGTGCACAGCAATACGAAGTAGTAATGTAGAGATCGAATCCACAAGGACCAAGCGTTACGACTATGAGAATGCATGATGAAATTAAAGCTAAGACGAATGACAGATTTTTGTTGGTTTTATAGTTTCGAAACTAAGAATGACAACTAAAACGGTGTAAATTCAAATGAAGAGCGTTAAGCCTCGGGTGACATAACGGGAAATCACAAACAACAGTTAATGCATCTTAAACAGGGGATTGCATTAAGAATCGTCTAGAACTCAAATCTAATAATAGATTAAACTCCTCCCGGAGTATTAATCTATATGCTTAAAACCATGAAGACTAACTCTCATTGAATTCAAAGGTTCTAAGCATGCTTTTCTAGTCCGATTTGATAAGTTCACAAAAACGCCTTAACATCAACTCCCATTGGATAAGGACGCTTTGCTCATCTAGAATATTTACGGCATCTAAACAAACACTCACGTGCGTTAGATAACCTAAGATCATGAACTAAGTGATCAGTTTAATTCAAACATTAAGAACAACCTAGACGAAGAATCCAACAAAGAAATCCCCGTTTAATCTATCCTAAACCGTAAATCATGAAATCCCTTGGCACCCTTGGCCTAACTAAGAAACTACTCACTCATAATTGTAGAGAAAATACAAAGAGATGATGAACAACACCTGATTAACAAAACAGAAATAGAAAAGAGATTAAGAAAACTTCTTCAATATGTAGAATCAAAGATTTGCTTTCCAAGCTTACAAATCACCAAGATCAAAGCGAGTAGTAGAAAAATAGATAGATATGATACCCCTGGGCTCATACCCCTTATTTTCGAGTTTTACTCGTCAAAAGTCAGCAAATTATAGGTGAAATAGTACAAAACACGTTTTTACACTGTTTGCAGGGGTAGAACGATCGTTCCAGGAAGGGGAACGATCATTCCAGAAACTTATGATCGATCGCTCTCATCGATCCAGAAGCTCGAACTCGTTCCAAGATTTTACTCGTTCCGATCTTTTTGATTGGATCGGTCGATCAGGGTTGCTTTTCTACTCGTTCTGGAAACTTACGATTTGGTGGATCGATCGTTCCAATAGGGGGAACGATCGATCCCATCCTTTTTTTTGCTCGGTTTCACCGTTTTCCGCCTTAAGTCTCCAAACTCCGTCCCACCATGCCTTTGGACCTGAAAAGACTCTAAATGGACTAAAAGACTTGATAAAAACTCGAAATTATATACAAAACACGGGTTAGAATGCGTTAAAAACGCAACACATCACGCTGTGACCGTGAACACCACAGATCTGTCATCGGCCCTGATATGGGCGAGGAGTGTAGGGTATCTGTCGTGGTTGAGATTGTTGTTGCTGCCAGGTTTGATTCTCATGATTGTTTGACCTGTGTTGGTGATTGTTGTTGTTGCCTCTTTACGTCGCAGCATTTGCAGTAGCTGGGAAAGAAGAAGCAGGAACATCTGCAGCTTGGATTTTGGCTTCATGATTGATGAGCTTCTCAAGAAGTTTGGTTAACGAAGGAGGAGTGTCACGACCCTCGATCTGGTCTGTGACTGATTTGTAGTCGTCAGTTAGACCCCCAAGGATAAATTCAATTTGATCTTTGTGGTCGTATGGTTTTCCGAGAAGAGCAAGCTGATCAAATCGTGTTGTAAGATCTTGGAAGTATTCACTAATTGATTTGGTACCTTTGCTCCATTGTTTGATCTGAAGTCTCAGTTGTTGCATATTGCCTCGACTTGGCTTAGCATATGTGGAAGAGAGAGTATCCCAGATTTCAGCAGTAGTGGTGGCTTTCGAGAGGAGAGGCTGAATAGTGTTGGAAAGCGCACCGAGGAGAGCGTTGTAGATAAGTTTATCTTGTCTCTTCCGTAGAGTGTAGGCCCTGTTGGGTTGGACAACACCATTGGTGGTAATAGAGAGAGATCGTATCCATCGAGTAGTGCGTGAATCTGTTTGCTCCACATGAGTAAGTTTGAAGCATTGAGCTTGGTGACGTTGTTCATATTAACGTTGAGGAGAGCTGGAGCGGCGGAGACAGCGATGGTTTCTACGGATGATGTTGACATAATCGAGAGAAAAAAAAGAAGATAAGAAGAAAATTTGAAGGGAAGAATCAATGTGAGACTCTAAATCTCTAATACCATATACATGTAAAGGTTTTCTATATATTACATAAGAGAGAATTACAGAGATTATATACAAGTGATGAGAGGAATTCATGGAGTAAATACAGGCATAATATAAGGCTAAACTCAAGGAGATGATGAGGGAGTGAATGATAAAATTAACAGATTGTATGCAGTTATATTTGGAAGGTATATCTTCTACGGTTACAATCTATGATTAGTACAGACGGTGAGATGCGGGGAAATCGGCTGAACACGTGAAAATTTCCAACCATTTTGTTCGCACTACGTTTAATATATTTATTGACTTCGCGAAAATATACACACATGTGTAATTATACTAATACAATGTACGTATAACTGAAAATGGAGGAACGTGAAGCCGTTTACTTTAAAAGTCTATGTGCCATACAAAAATACAAACGCCATTGACTTCAATATATCCACTCTATGCTAAGTCAACCAAATAAGTTGGATTAAACTCAAAAGTCAATTCTTCTTCGTAAACAATCAAATTCCCAACAAATAAGTGACCGGTTCTTCATTACTTAAATAATTGCTCTAATTCGTAAAATATGGTCAGTGATTGTAGATTATATATTTTAACATATATAGTATTTTATCACGGTGAACACGGCCCAAAGAAAAAAGAAGATATGAATATTAGACACAAGCCCAAGCAATGGAATGCAAGCCCAAAAAATGAAGATAGAAGCCCATGTGTATTAGGGTTTATGAGCAAGATATGATTCATATAAATATATGTAATGACAATATGTGTGAATTTAACTTTGGCTACACAAATCGCAGCCTCATCTCTATCTCTTTATATCAATTTCAAATTTTGTGTTCTTGAAAACAAATTAAAATTTTCTCTTTTCTCTTCTAATTTCAGCTCTAAAATAAAGCTCTATGAGCTACTTATTTTATAATCTCATTTTTTGTTTCAATAAGCTCTAAAAAAGCTTGAATCTACTTGGTTTGAATCCGCTATCAATGTAGAAGTTAATTAATATAAATAAAAATATTTAGAGTTTACTAGACTTTTATATCATATTCGTGTTGTAAATATTTTATTTTTGTAAACTGATTTCTAACACACTACACAAACTAAAACACATGAATTAATAGATAGAATTACTTTATTCTAGGGTGTCGATTAAAAATCTGCTAACTCATCCGAAAAACCCGCAATTATAAGTGAGGGAAAAAAATGTGTCTCCTGCATAACATATTAAACTAGGATTTATCTCGCGCTATATAGCGCGGGGTAATTTTTTCTTAAAATTTGTTTTGAATTTAAGAAAAATTGTTTTGACATGTTTTGAATTTTATAATATGTCTAACTAATGATTATAGATAGAGCTGTCAAACCGGACTAGCCAATTTACTTAACCCGTTTTGCAGTGGACTAAAATATAAACTTAAACTTACACATACTCAAATAAAAATATAACAAACCATAGTTAACTTTTTTTAAAATCATATTATTTAGTAAATTGAGTATACCATCTATCTTTAAAACTAAAAACTAATATTTTGTGAGACCCGCTTTTGTGGGCATTTGAAATTAGAATCATAACTCGTCCATGACGGACTAACCCGTTTACTTTAACCCATTTTGCGGTGTCAAGTCAACTAGATATGGACAATACTTCATTTTATCTATATATTAGGTATGTCATATGTGTGCATGTAATTAAGTTAATATAGCTCGTTCGTTGATGATGACGGCGCTTCTTTCTCTCATCACTCTCTTCTCTCTCTCGGCCATAAACCTTTCAGTGGCAGAAAGTACGTACAAATATAAAACTCCTCTGTGGTTTGGTCAGCCTTCTTCACTCACAACGCTCTAGCTCCGCCTACGACCTGTGATGCAATCTTAATTTGGTCAATATCGCCAACTGATTTCTGGTATTGATCTATTGCTCGTTACTTCTGTTCTTCTTCACTCGATCGCTCGACTTGTATTCCTCCCTCTTGGTTTATTTCCCTTGTTGTTGAAATTTATTATCTCTGTCAATTGGCTTGTAATATCCTAACAATGTCCTCTTCTTTGAGGAAAGGAAAAGGAAAAAGAACAGAAAAGATGAATATAAGAGATACGGTTAAAGAAAAAAAAAAAAAAAACCCTCCCAACATTAATATTTTTCTTAATTTGACCCAAATTCAATTATCTTTAACTAACTAATCGTTTGTTTTTCTTTGTTTGATCATCATTAGATATAAGCATTGACTGTGGATCAACGAGATCCTACGTGGACTCCAACAATGTAACATGGGTCGGAGATGAAGGCTTCGTCACCACCGGCAAGTCCATGAACAATTCGGACGTCCTTACAAAGCCGCTCAACATCCTCCGGTACTTCCCATACCAACTGCTACACCAACATTCCGGTGACAAAACGCAAGAAAACACTCGTGAGGACGAAGTTTTACTACGAGAACTACGACGGGAACTTTTCGCCGCCATCTTTCGACTTGGTTTACGACGGGAAACACCGTGATTCCGTTGAAATCACCGTGTCTTCGCTCAACGACGACGGGTCATTCTATTACTCGGAGTTGATATTTGCTCCGGCGAATGAGAGTTTAGCGTATGACTCTTCCGTACGTCTCCATCCGATAACCCTTTTATATCGTCGATCCATTGAAGTTTACAGCTTAGACGTCGGCATGTACGCCGATCTTAGTCCCAACGAAGGTCTGATTACCCGACAAAGAACTACTTGCGGTGCCAAAGAGAGTATAAGGTATACACAGAGCCTTCTTTAACCAACAAAACAAAAAATTTGTTTGGGGTTTCAAAACATAAACTTGTTTCAGATAGTTTAAAAAAATATATATATAATTTAGTTTTCTAATTAAAGTGAAGCCCCGAAATTCCATTCACGATATGTTTTTTTTTATTTCTTAACGTTTAAAAATTTGGGGACCATTTACCAATCTTTCATTTTTGCATGTGATTTCGATCGTGGGTATATATATACATCATTTCTTAGTAACAGTTTATTTAGCTTCAAGCACATTTATTAGAATAGTTTTAATTAATTATAACTACTTTGGTTCAAGGTTATAGTATTAATCTATAATAATATCCGAATTAATTCTTGTATCTAATGTGGTTTTTTGGAAACTTATTTTAGCTACCCGTTAGATCTACGGTAGGCCATGGTACCCGTTAGGGTTCGACTACGCACTGACCGATCTATCGACCTCAACCCCTTCGATAGACATCACTGGGGTGTCGAACAAGCCGCTAGAGGTTGTTATGTCGAAGGCATCGTCATCATCGTTAGGAGAAAGCTTAAAACTTTCCAACCTGGCTCTCCCCTTAACCGGTCTACCGATATACTTGGCTCTTTATTTCTCAGAACCTCAGAGTCTAGGCCGGACCCAAAAACGATCGTTCAACGTTTTCTTGGACGACACACAAGTGGGTTCGGGTCCCATCATACCGGTTTTTGGGAAAGCGATTCAAGTCGTTCTGAGAGATGTAGTGGCCACGTCGGTGTCTCAAATAGTCTTTCAGTCCACTGATGGCTCGGTTTTGCCGCCCATCATCAATGGTTTGGAGCTGTATTTGATAAGTAATAGCGGAGGTTAGTTTTTTTATTTTTTTGAAATGAAGGTTATCTAATATTGAAATTTGAACCTATGTATATACTTTAGGGATAAAACTGATATATAATTTAGGATAATTTGTTTTTGTCAAGTAAATTCAACTAACCAAAAATGAAATCTTTTTACGTGCTTAATTCTAAAGTGTGAAATGCTTTGAATGATATTAATTATTTTCGTTTGGTATAATGGTAATTCATTAAGGTTCCGGTGAAACGAAACCAAGTGCCAAAAACGCTGTAGGAGGTTTGTACTCACAATCTGCATCCATTTTTTCTTCTAAATATTAAATTATGGAGTATATTGTAACAGTCAAAATATAGCATTAAATCGGATAGTCTTTCATTTACGTCATTACATTTAATTAGCAAATATATAGATAAAGATCCAATTAGTTTTTTTTTTTAAATAATGGCATATATTGTACGTGCCTTATTTTTTTTATATTATTGTTACACAAAAGAATTTTTGACATTTTTCTATTTCGGCTTTAGGTGGGGCAAAAAACAATGGAGGAAAGAAGAAGAAAAGCAAATTACCACTCATTCTTGGTCTAACGTTCGCCTCCGCATTTGCGATTTTCTCGTCAGCATTTGGAGCTATTTTCTTCAGAAAGCGTCAAAAGCCTAAGTCACGGTCCAACACAGCACCAACTACGTCCACAGGTATATATATATATATATATCGTTATTTAATCGTTACATATATTACTAATTAAATTATATATGTGAATATAGGTTACAAGTAATTAATATTGATTTTTGGTCTCTGGTATATATGTTTTGAAGGGCATGGAATAGGAACCGGAATGTCGCCTCTAGTTGGACAGCAACTTGCTAGTGACACGAATGATTCGTATGTTGTTCAAGATGATCATCATTGAGAACTTGATCCATTTGTTCTACATGTCCTTTCTTATTTATGATAATTTTTTTTTGGGAAAAATGTCATAAAAAACATAAACTTTCAAATTATGATCATTTAAAGCATGAACTTTTAAGTTGACATTTTAAAACATCAACTTCGTTGACGTTATTTTAAATACTAAAGTTTTGTTGACCATGCCAATTTAGGCACGACGTTAACCTGACGAACAGACGGATTAACGGACGTTAATCCTTCATTATTGATTCTCCGTTAAGCCCAAAACGACGCCCAAATCAGGCTCAAATTCAGGCTCATTATAGCCCTCATCTACTCCGAACTTTGATCGTCCTCGACGCCGTGGTGGAGCTTGAACTCTATCTCTGGCAACAGGCTATGATTCTCCTTGCCGCGGTGGTGCTCGAACTCCATCTCCAGTCTGTGCTTCGCCATGCCGCGGTGATGAAGCTTCAGTATGTGATTCACCTTGACGAGGTGATGAAACCCTCTTTAAGAATTTCTTAGTTCTCATTTTTGACAGAAATCGATTTTGTGAATTTTGTCAGAAATCGATTTTAGGGTTCTAAATCGATCGAATGAATTGGAGATTTTGTAAGGATTAGGATATAACCGTTGAAGCTAATATGGCGTCGTTTTGGGCTTAACGGAGAGTCAATAACGAAGGATTAACGTCCGTTAATCGGTCTGTTAGTTGGGTTAACGTCGTGCCTAAATTGGCCTGGTCAACAAAACTTTAGGATTTAAAATAAAGTCAACGAAAGTTAATGCTTTAAAATGTCAACTTAAAAGTTCATGCTTTAAATGGCCATAATTTGAAAATTCATGCTTTTTATGACATTTTTCCTTTTTTTTTTTTAATAAATAGTATTTTGTTTAATTTATATCCGACCAACAGTTGTCATAAAAGTAATGGGAAAAGGTAACTGAAAGCCGATACAAGAACTGATGCCGAAATCTAAAACGTTGTACACAATATTTTTTGGAAAGAGGTGTAACGGGTCTTCGAATTCGAATTCGGCCGATGAAAAGAAAGGAAACTATTCGCAAGCGTATTTCAATATCATGGTTTCCGATCCGAGGATACTATAATTAAGAGTTAATTAGCAAGTCGACCAATGATCTCTTGGTCATAAGAAATATACAGTCGACCAATGATTTCTGTAATAACCATATGGGCCTCATAACTTTTTTTCGCTTTATGACTAACAAAACAGATTTAGTCTAGAAGATCTTAAGCCGAATGATTGGCCGGTCTTTGCTACATAGTTGAGTGAATTCGAGATGACGTGGATGGTTTGTTCCACCCGCGGCCAAACCATGATCTGCCACGCCTGAGGGAGCTCCACCCGCGGCAAAGGTCATGTTCGCCGCGCCCAGAAAGGTCGCGACTGCGGCCACTCCATGCTGCGACCAAAGCGCTTCGTTATTTCACCCAAGGCTATAACCGGTCTTTTCACATTAAAACCTAAACGAAGTAAAGGTTATAAATACTCGTTTTAGGTCATTCCAAGAGGAGAATTCGTTTTTGAGACCAGAGAGAAGAGAGAGGCGGCACCAAGGAAGAGGAGGAGGCACAAGGAGATCATTCGACTTCTTTCTTCACCCATGTTCTTCGTTCTTACTTTCTTATCTCTTTGATTCTTCAATACCCTATTACTTTTGAGATATTTTGTTACAGTATGATTGAGTAGTTCCCTCGTTGGACATAGGGACCCCAAGGGGCTCTAATGAATCGAATTATTATTAAGCTATTGGAATAAGACTTTGATTAGGGTTCTTCGTTCTATCCTTGTTAATGTTTTTGCTTGATTATTCGTCTTTGCAATTGAACTTAGGTATTTTTAGAATTATGAAAGTACTTGATCCATATGCTTGACCTAGGGTAGACGAGCAATACCGTCACAAGATCTCGAAAGTATACTTGTGGAGGGATTGTGAGCGTTAACGACTTTTGAGTATAATCACTAACTTTTGCGCGGCCGGAGACGAAAACTACCGGTCGAGTACTAAAGTTGTAGGTGTGTAGGGTGTATGAAAATAGACTACACATAGTGTCCGTGCTCCAAGTTCGAGAACCCAAAGACAACAAGTAGTTGTCTTAAAAATCTTAGCTAATTGCTTATTGTATTCGATCATGATCCCTAAGGAATTCCCGAATGCCTAGCGCTCCGTTTAATTGCTTACAACCTCATTTATTTTATTCCTTAGTTTAGACTTTAGTGACACAAAACCAAACCCCAATTTATTTATGTTCAAGTTTGATTTAAGTATCCGATTGATTCGTATCAAAGAACTAAAATATATGTGGTTCGACCCCTAAGTACTACAACGCACGTCTGGGCACTTGCGGACATTTAGGGTTATAAAAATAAAACCTGAAGCTTAGTTACAATCTGTACACATCAAGTTTTTGGCGCCATTGCCGGGGATTTTGATTTTTTTTCTTGCGAATCTCTGCTTAAATCCATAGAACATTTTCTTACTTTTATTTATCTTTTGCATTTTCTTACTTTTCTTTAGGTACGACTCGATGGGGACCGAGATTTAGGTCCCGAGCCTCTCGGTGAACCGCCACTTTTGCACGATGGATATCCACATGATGACGAGCAGAATGATCCTTTCGATGACAGCAACGAAACGGTAGGCGAAATGGAATATGCCGAAGAAGGAGAGAAAAAATTGGCGAATCCGATGCGCCCTATAAATTTCTTTTGGATCGGAGGGCTATTCAACCATCCTCCCCCGAGGATGGCGACTCTGAAATCAAGGTAAACTATTTAACTATGGTTCAACAACCAATTTAGTGGTTACTCGACAGAACGTCTAATATATCATATCAAACTTTTCAAAGAAATTTGTTTAACCATAAAATCAAATAAAAACTACCATACGTGTAAACTCTTCTCGTTCTCCTTGAGCGGTAGAGCCAGTAAGTGGCTGAAAGCTTTGACATCCGCGTCTATCGCAATGTGGGAAGAATGTAGAATGGCTTTCCTAAGACATTTCTTCCCCAAAGCCCGTACTTATCTCTTTAGAGATAAGATACAAAACTTCCAACAAGAAGAGACGGAAACATTCTACTATGCTTGGGAGCGTTTCAGAGAATACGAAAGATACTGTCCGCACCACGGATTTCCCAAAGAACGCTTGATGGACATCTTTTATCAAGGCATCCACCCAAAATCACAAGAAGCACTTGATACTGCCATCAATGGGGATTTCGCCACTAAATCCGTAGAAGACGCTCGCACCCTTATAAATAACTTTGCAAGAAGTATCAACAATCGGGCGCAATTCGCCCAATTCCGGAGCGCCAAAGTGGAACGAGAGAAATCAAGGGAGCCGGGATGCCTCACACTAATGATAGATCATCTTGGTATAGAACGACCAGACGAGTCACGCGTAAGGCATCGCTTTGACGACTCGGGAGGTCCACATGACCCTCAAGGTTGGGAAGACATGAACTATCTCGAAGCACGAACAAACCATCTCAACAACAAGATGACGAACACAGTTGGAGCCTGCCAAATCCAAGAGCACGTGCAAAGGCCCATCGACCGCGGGTGGAACCTACTTACGAACCAATATCGGCTATCCAAACCCTACCAATGCTCCCTGCAAGTCCACCTATCTCTGATTTTGAAAGACTTGAGAAAATGATACGGGGACTTAAGAATCTCAATGTGAATTGAGCACCAAGGTGGATAGAACTTGCGAGGATTTGAACAGAAAAATAGACAGTCTCTTCGATGCTACCAAGGAGGCTAAGGATGAGTGGACAAGCACGAGTTCATTCGTGAAGGAGCTGCATGAACTTTCTTCCAAAAACACAGATGACTTACATGCTATCATGCTTAGGAGTGGTACGACCTACAAGGAACCGGAGTTCCCGACGAATCATGAAAAAGAGACTACGATAGAAAAAAGAAGAAGAAATAGTAGTTGAGGGAGAAGAAGAAGATGGAAGAGAGGAAGTTTCCCGAAAAATTCTCGAAGGGGATTTGAAACCTGCACCACCAGCTCGTGTTTACAAATTTAAACCATCATACCCAAGAGCCTTGAAGGCGCCAAAGAAGGAAAAAGAAAGAGCTAAGCTGAAGGAGTTAATCGAACAACTAACGGTTAGGTTACCTTTTGTAGAAGCTTGTGCAATGATCCCCCCTCTAAGAAAATTTATGAAGGGCATCCTAAGTAACACCATGACGCTTGAAGAAGGCGTTATGATGATCACTCACGAATGTAGTTCCATCTTGCAAAACATCATCCCGCAAAAGAGAGGAGACCCTGGAAGTTTCGTACTCTCATGCACTATCAAGGGAGTAACATTCAAGTGCTCTTTATGCAATTTGGGATCAAGCATAAACATGATGCCGCTATTAGTAGCAAGACGTTTGGGATACCACACTTTCCAACCGATTAAGATTTCACTGATTTTAGCGGATCGTTCGGTTCGACGACCAGTAGGCGTCCTCATCGATGTATCCATCATGATAGGAGAATGCTGCATTCCTACCGATTTCGTGGTACTCGAGCTAGAAAAAGAACATGCAGACCCCCTTATACTCGGCCGACCATTCCTATCTACCGCAGGGGCGATGATCAATGTCCCGAAAGGAAAAATTGATCTACACTTAGGCGATCTCGTGATGCGTTTCGATATGAAAGAAAGTCTCATTAAACCAACCCTAGACAGGCAAGTGTTTTGGCTCGATGAACTCGACAAAGTTACTGAAGAGTTCTATGAGGAAGTACTTCTCAGTGACCCGCTGAAAGCTATGCTTACAGACGGAGAATTTGAGTGCAGCTCCCTCGAAGAAACATTGAGAAATTTTGCAAAAATGCTCGACAAGGCTAAAATTTATAAAAAGGTGGTGAGCTACCTTGATTTAAAGGACGAAACAGATATCCCAACACCACCTAAGGACACTCCTACGGCAGTGAATGACCCATGGAGCGAGTTGAAAGCCCCTAAGGTGGAGCTAAAACCCCTCCCCGTCGGACTCAAATACACTTTCCTTGAACCGAATTCGACTTATCCTGTCATAATAAATTCTGGTCTGAGTGAAGCCGAAACGATGATGCTACTACGCGAATTGAAAAAGCATAGAAAGGCTATAGGGTATTCGCTTGATGACATACCATGGATCTCGCCGGATATTTGTATGCACAAGATCCATCTCTAGGATAACGACAAAAATTTGGTCGAGCCCCAAAGGAGATTGAACCCTAACTTAATGAACATTGTCAAGAAGGAAATTATGAAACTTTTAGAAGCAGGAATTATCTTCCCAATTTCGGATAGCCCTTGGGTTAGCCCAGTTCACGTTGTCCCTAAAAAGGGAGGAGTCACGGTAATCAAAAATGAAAAAGGCGAAATGATCGCCACAAGAACGGTCACCGGACATCGTATGTGTATCGACTACCGGAAGCTGAACGCAGCAACAATAAATGATCATTTTCCTCTGCCTTTCATCGACCAAATGCTAGAAAGGTTAGCTAACCATCAATACTATTGCTTCCTTGATGGATATTCAGGATTTTTCCAAATCCCTATCCGACTGGAAGATCAAGAAAAAACGACTTTTACTTGTCCTTATGGGACGTTCGCCTACAAGCAGATGCCATTTTGCTTGTGTAATGCGCCTGCGACTTTTCAAAGATGCATGATGTCAATATTCACAGATTTCATCGAAGACTTCATGGAAGTGTTCATGGATGATTTTTCCATCTACGGGTCTTCGTTCGAAGCATGTTTAGCGAACCTGGGAAAGGTTTTACAACGATGCGAAGAGAAACATCTTGTTTTAAATTGGTAAAAGTGTCATTTTATGGTACAAGACGGAATTGTGCTCGGACATAGGATTTCAGAAAAAGGAATCATAGTGGATAAGGCAAAAATTGAAGTGATGACGAGCCTACAACCACCTACAAACGTGAAAGGTATCCGAAGTTTTCTAGGACATGCCGGATTTTATAGGAGATTTCATTAAAGATTTTTCCCAAATTGCTAGACCCCTTACGCGTCTTTTGTGCAAAGAGACGAGCTTCAAATTCGATGATGAATGCCTAGCCGCGTTTAATAAATTAAAAGAGGCTCTTGTGTCCGCTCCAATCGTACAACCACCAGATTGGGAACAACCATTCAAGATTATGTGTGATGCAAGTGATTTTGTGGTTGGAGCAGTACTAGGTCAACGAAAAGACAAGAAACTGCACGCAATCTACTACGCGAGCAGGACGATGGGAGGCTCAATGCAATTATGCGACAACAGAAAAGGAACTTCTGGCTGTCATGTTTGCTTTTAAGAAATTTCGATCCTACCTGGTTAGATCTAAGGTAATAGTCCACACATACCATGCGGCAATAAAATACTTGATGTCTAAGAAAGATGCAAAACCTAGGCTAATAAGGTGGGTACTCCTATTGCAAGAATTCGACATTTAGATTAGAGATCGAAGAGGAACAGATAACGGAGTGGCAGATCACCTTTCGCGAATGCGAGTAGAAGACGAAGTGCCATTGAATGACAGTTTGCCAGATAATAACGTCTACGCAATAGATACGGTACCTCTAACCGCACATGCACGCGAAACAGCCCCGCGACCCCTTGCGCGACGGTCCGACGCTTTCAACACCTCGTGGTTCCGACACATAGCTAACTATCTAGCTGCAGAAATCGAACCGCCACAGTTCTTTAGTTACAGGAAGAAGAAATTCTTGCGAGAGATAAGACATTACTTTTGGGATGAGCCATACCTCTATAGGAGATGCGCGGACGGCCTTTAAAGACGATGCGTGGCTGAAGAGGAAATGAACGGAATATTGTTCGGATGTCATAGCTCACCTTATGCAGGCCATTTCGCTACTTTCAAAACTGTCTCTAAAGTTCTACAATCAGGTTTTTGGTGGCCCACTTTGTTTAAGGATGCACAAGCTTACATCTCGTGTTGTGATTCATGCCAACGTATGGGAAACTTTATTCTCAAAGTTGAAATTTTTGATGTATGAGGAATTGACTTCATGGGACCGTTCCCGACTTCCTTTGGGAATACATTCTTGTTGTTGTAGACTACGTCTCTAAATGGGTGGAGGCAAATGCCAGCCCCACGAATGACGCAAAGGTAGTTATTAAGATGTTCAAATCGATCATCTTTTCTCGTTTCGGAGTTCCTAGAGTCGTGATATGTGACGGGGTATCTCACTTCATTAACAAAGTCTTCGAGAACTTATTGAAAAAGAATGGAGTTACGCACAAAGTTGCCTCTCCATATCATCCTCAAACAAGCGGCCATAGGTCTCAAGTCTATTTTACGTTTGCGTTTACGTTTGCGTTTGCGTACTAAAAAATCATTTAAAAATTTTCACTTTCTTATCAATATTTCCTCAAATTGTAAACGCAAACGGATTTTTCTTCCATTTGCATTTACAGTTTACAAAATACAATTTCTTTTGACTAAAACGGTAGAAATTGATGTTTCATTTTAAATAAAACACACTATAACTATAATCGTGAACACCAAAAAAATACAGTTGAGACCTATGCTTGTTATGATTCCACGTTGGAAGATAGAACGATCTAAAATAATATAAGAGAAATGAACCAATACGTTCATTATCAAATCCGTTCAGTATAGATCCTATAAAACTTAATTAATGTTTATAGATCTTAAAGAGTAGTTGGATATAGATGGTACCTTCAGTTGTGCCATATGCAATTCATTGTTAGTAAAATAAACCTTCACCAGGACCGAGCTCGTCATACATGCGATCGGCCAAGTCGACAACTTCAATGGAGGATACAAAAGGGTTTGATGACGTAGACGTACGCACAAAACAAACGCTGGTCTCTCCACTGGCCGGAGCAAATATCAGCTCCAAAATGTAAGGTTCGAACGCCGAGGATATTGATACGGTGCCTCGGTGTTTACCTTCGAACACTACGCTGAAGGTTGGGGATGAGGACTTCCCGTCGTAGTTCCCATAGTAAAACATCGTTCGTACTAGGACTTTTCCACCTTTTGTAACCGGAATGTTGGAGTAGCAATTGGATTCACCGGTTGGAAAGTACCGAAGTGTGGTGAGGGATTTCTCAATGGTGGTGGAGGAAACCGTGGCCGACTCTCCATATGTGATGAAGTTTTGGTCTCCGACCCATTTTATATTGTTGTCGTCTACGCTTGACAATGACGTTCCACAGTCTATGTTTACGCCTGAAATTGATCAATGCATGCCATGAATCATAATGATGATGATAAGGATAGCTAAGGTTTACGAAAAAAATATATAATAAAAGATTTTCTCTAAATTAAATTAGCTAGTTTTATCGATCTATCGAGTAATTCAATAACTGCACCATATTGTAATCATTATGGAATTAGTGTATCCATTTAGTAAGAAGTTCGATGCAAAATCATCATATAGAAAACACTAAAAAATAGTCATTTGACTCGATCCACATGATTAAGAGACTCTTATAACGCTTTAG
>PKMM01045535.1:0-15421 GCA_002933915.1 Eutrema heterophyllum | reverse complement strand
GGCGTAAACATAGACTGTGGAACGTCATTGTCAAGCGTAGACGACAACAATATAAAATGGGTCGGAGACCAAAACTTCATCACATATGGAGAGTCGGCCACGGTTTCCTCCACCACCATTGAGAAATCCCTCACCACACTTCGGTACTTTCCAACCGGTGAATCCAATTGCTACTCCAACATTCCGGTTACAAAAGGTGGAAAAGTCCTAGTACGAACGATGTTTTACTATGGGAACTACGACGGGAAGTCCTCATCCCCAACCTTCAGCGTAGTGTTCGAAGGTAAACACCGAGGCACCGTATCAATATCCTCGGCGTTCGAACCTTACACTTTGGAGCTGATATTTGCTCCGGCCAGTGGAGAGACCAGCGTTTGTTTTGTGCGTACGTCTACGTCATCAAACCCTTTTGTATCCTCCATTGAAGTTGTCGACTTGGCCGATCGCATGTATGACGAGCTCGGTCCTGGTGAAGGTTTATTTTACTAACAATGAATTGCATATGGCACAACTGAAGGTACCATCTATATCCAACTACTCTTTAAGATCTATAAACATTAATTAAGTTTTATAGGATCTATACTGAACGGATTTGATAATGAACGTATTGGTTCATTTCTCTTATATTATTTTAGATCGTTCTATCTTCCAACGTGGAATCATAACAAGCATAGGTCTCAACTGTATTTTTTTGGTGTTCACGATTATAGTTATAGTGTGTTTTATTTAAAATGAAACATCAATTTCTACCGTTTTAGTCAAAAGAAATTGTATTTTGTAAACTGTAAATGCAAATGGAAGAAAAATCCGTTTGCGTTTACAATTTGAGGAAATATTGATAAGAAAGTGAAAATTTTTAAATGATTTTTTAGTACGTAAACGCAAACTTTTTTTGTTTTTGTTTTTTTTGTCAACACCTAAACGCAAACAGAATTGCCAAATTTAACAATAATCATGGCCATAATTTGACTAACCATAAATATGTAAATTGGCCCGGAACTTGATTAAATACAAGATTTAAACATATATTTACAAGTTAATAGCTTCTCGTGTATGGCTATTTAAGAATAATCTTGTTTTTTTAGATCGGATCTTTACGGTAGGTTCTGGCTTCCTTCCGAGATAAACATATTGTCGACAGGAATACCATCCTCGGCTGCATCCATCGATACATCTGGTGCATCAAACAAGCCGCCTGAGTCTATCCTCCGTATCTCTTGGAACGGTGAAAGCTTAACATTAGTCGACGCCCCTCTTCCTTCCGGAGGAGTTCCGGTTTACTTGGCTATGTATTTCTCCGAGCCTCTCCAGTCGAGTGTACGATCTTTCAACGTATTATTTGGCAGTAAGAAAGTTGGTAAAGGTCCAGTTGTGCCAGTCTTTGGAAAAGCTACCCAAGTGGTAGTGAGAGACGTCGTCGCCAGCTCGAGCTCTCAGCTAGTGTTCCAGTCCACAGCTAGTGCGATTTTACCGCCCATGTTAAATGCGTTGGAGCTTTATGTGATAAGTTCGGGTACTAGCGGAAGCGGAAACGGAAGCGGATCAGGAACAAGTGGTGGCAGTGGCGAAGGTAAGGTCAAAAATATAATATATAAACTATAATATAATTTATCAAAAACTTGAATATCTTTACTAAAAAAAGGAAAGAAATTAAGCAACCACACCGTTATGGAAAGGAAAAAAAATATAAACAACCGAACCTAAAAATTTATTAAAAATATTATTTGAGAAAGAAATGGATGTTCAAATAATGAAAAAGACAATAATAATAAATCAACAAGCTTTTAATGTTTTATGATGTCAAAAAAAAATAAGAACACGGAAGTTTCGAACAATTGACAATGGGGTCAAACCAATTTAACCAATTGACGATGGGTCAAACCATTGAATATTAACCAATTTTTCAGCATATTTTTTAGCTATATGAAATGAAATTTAAAAAGTGATGGGGTCAGCTAACCCCCTGCTTCTTCATTGCCTTTGACACTGGGTGGTGGTGGTGGAGGGTTTGGGGGCGGACCCTCAAACCAGTCTACGAATGAGACATACATGGGAGATATCGACGACCTGATTGGAGTGAACCAGTCGTATGTAACGCAATGACATTGAACTTGGACGCATCTCTATTCTTTTATTCTAATAACATGTATTTCAATTTATAGTTCTATAATTCTAAAATAGTAATTCTACTGAATAATTTAAAATTATGTTTTTAAGAAAAAGAAAAAAAAAATATGTTGGACTTTCTAAATTGAATAAGAAATAAATGTTAAACAAAAAACCAAACTAACAACTAAAATAAATATTGACTCGTTGACATTACTTGGCAAGGACGCCAGCTATTTGCAATAGAGACCAACAATGGCTTGGCGTCGATAATGATGGCCAATCATATATGATCTTATAAATATATAATTTGATATATTAGTTATGTTCGTTTGCCTGTCGCAGGAGGCTGCGGCTGTGACCTACGACCAAATGTTGTTCATTTGCCAGACGCAGACTTTTGCGGCCAAACACTGCGATTTGCGTTCGAAATTTCTGGTCGCTGAAGAAATTCAGCGTTGTGACTTGAACTGTTGCGACCAGTCGTAGAGATCAGTTGCGCGGCTGCCAAACGAACAAAAATCAGCAGCGTCTGGTCGCAGCGTCTAGACGCAGGTCGAAGCCGCAACCGCCGACATCCGGCAAACGAACAGACCCTCTGGTTGACCAAATGGTTAATTAATATTTCTACACCAGGAGGTCTGAGATTCGATTCCCAAAAAATGTGATTTCTGCACGTTAATGGAGACAAGCTTACAGATCTTCAGCGTGGTGCAATGAAAGTCGTTCATCGTGGTCCGAGTCTGCGTGGATTCTGGTGGAACGGATAGATTGTCAGTCGAAAAATTGTTCTTGTAATTGTTTTCCTAATTTGTAATAAAATTTAAGACGGCAACAAAAAAAAATTGCTTCTTCTTTATTTGATATCATTTTTCTAATTTGGATCAATATTTTGGTTGGATTATAATCAAAAAATTTATATTAAACTTTTTATTTTTAGAAGAATGATAATTGCATTATTTACCTCATTCATGCATTCATTTATATAGTTTTTTTTTTAATGTATTTAAGCATGCATTTGATAGTCTTCTTTAGGTTTGCATTCATGTTTTAGTGTGTCTTAGATTAGTCACAGAGAGTCTTGGAGCATTTTAGAGTGTTTTAGGTACCTTTGGGAGCTAAGGAGGCTTGAGGGAGTTAGGAGGAAGATCATGGACCAAGGGGAGTTTTTTGGAGGCAAGGAAAATGTCCAAGAAGAAGAGGAGAATCGGAGAGGTCCATACCGGTATGGCGGTAGCGGGATGAAGACATCGCTCCAAGCATTCTTCAATCACCAGCTTTTGTACCGGTATGGCGGTAGCGGGATGAAGACACCGATATAGCCGTAGCGGTTTGGTGGTATCGGTTTGGCGACACCGGTACAACTCCCCAACGCACGACCAGCTTTTGTACCGGTATGATGATAGTTGAACTTTTTACGGTTTGCACAATTACTCACTGTGCACAATGCCTCAATCTAATGGCATGTCATTGCAGCACTTAGGGATCGAATCCACATGGAAATAAGAATGACGCATTAAGAATACACGACGCTATCTAATCTAAGCGATAATTTGGTTTTGGTTTTGTATCGGACAAATCGAAACATACAAAAATAGAGAAATAAACAAGTAACGAAAGCTAAACATGTTTAATATCAAATTTAGACAAACGAATTATCGGGTAAATCTAACGACTCGGTGATTCTTAATCTATTCAAGATATTCAACCATTCAATCAATTGCTTCTTTAGGCCTTAGATCACTACTAAAGATTAATCCACGTCCATGGTATCAACCCCTCTCTTAGTCATCAACCGTCATAAACTTCCGTTCGCGATTCTATGACTAACAAGCATAAATAACAAGTCTAAATAGCCACAATTCACCTTAGACATCAACTCTCGTTGGCTAAGATATGAAAAGTACTCATAAATTCGTTCAAGAATTTCCAAGAACACCTTTCGGGTGGCAAAATTCTCTAGGTTCTAGATCAACTTTGTCAAGGCTAATCTAGCATTAAGAACATTTAATGAGATAGGATTCCAAGTAATGTAGCTCTTAAATATCAAGAACAAACCTAGAATCACCCAAAAATCCTAAAAGAACTACTCACACATGGCTAAATCACAGAAGTAAACCGTACAAAAGAAAGCCATAAGCAAGATAAACAGAAAAGTAGAAGAAGATTCAAGAAAACTTCTCTAGATCTTCCAGGGATTGCAAATCTTCAATCAAGAACAAGGTTTTCTTACAAGAGTTTTTATTAAAATTGATAAAAGATACTTAGATCTGGTCTAAAAACCAGTTATTAAAGAGTTTTGGTCGACCAAAGTCACCAAAAGTTTGGTGAAATAGTTACAAACACGTTTTTACACTGTTTCAGGAGGCGGTTTTCGGTTTGATACGTCTTCACTAAATCGGCCATAACTCTTGACGCACAGCTCGGAATAACTTGAAACCACTTCCATTGGCAAGTTAACTCAATTATCTACAACCTTTATGAAGATCTCTGAAGCTAAATCCAAATGAAAACCCTTCATCCGAGTCGATCTTTAAAGCACTTCGAGTGGTTTCGGCCCAGAAACTGATCAAAGTGTTGGATCGATCGATCCAGAGGGGATCGATCAATCTAAAAATTTGAGCGATCGATCTGAAAATTTGAGATCGGTCGTTCTAGGTCGTTCTGGGCGGTGAAACTCGTTCCAGAATTTTACGTTTTTGGTGGATCGATCGATCCAAGAGGGGATCGATCGATATGGCTATGTTTCCTCTACCTGCTTATTCTGCTCGCCAGACTGGGCTGTCATCACGAAAATTGGCATATATTTTGATCGCACCGTTGGAATTGCCTTAAATCACTTCCAAATGAACGCTAATCCATTTATCTATCTTGTGTTAAAATATGAGCTCAATCCATCGGTGGGAAGTGCTTCATTGAATGCCAAAATTTTGACGTCTCAACCTGATCATGCATCTCTGTATACCGCAATGACATTTTATGATGTTTATCCTTAATCCTCCAACTCCTCTGACTCCAAGAACACCTGAAAATGGCTCAAATAAGCCAAAAAGAATGCAAAGACAACCTAGGACATCTAAAATGCAATGAGACTCAATTGGACCCTAAATGCATGAAAATATCTCAAACCTATACAATGTGAGATCAAAACATATGAAAATAAAGCCCTCAAAACATGTAAAATATGGTTTTATCATATGAAGACACCGATATGAGCCGTCTCAGACCCAAAGACTCACTGGGTCAACCCAGTTTGTCTCGGGTTGACTTGATCGGATTTTGGGAGGATCATTTGGATCAATTTGATCGGATTTTTGGTATGGTGAAAATCAATGGGGTATCCGAGGATGGATTCAAGCTAAGGTTATTCCCATTCTCTCTCGAAGATAAGACATATTAATGGGAAATTTGTTTGCCTCAAGGTTCCATCACCTCTTGGGATCAATGCAAGAAGTCTTTATTGGCGAAGTTTTTCTCTACAACAAGACGGCAAGGTTGAGGAATGAGATCTCGAGCTTTGCACAAAAAGGTAATGAGTAAATTGACCCGGAATTTTATTAAATACAACATTTAAACATCTCTATATTATTATTTAATAAGTCATTTAAGAAAATGAACTTTATTTTGTAGGTTATTACATATTATGCCATTACAAATAACAAAAGATAATTGAAATAGGAAAAGACGTAATTGTCTTTTAAAATTATGGAAGAGAATTTAGAAAGTATTTGTTTTCCATTAAAGAGGTTACTAGGATTCAATCCGCGCTAGCTATATAGTTAAGAAAATAAATAGTAAAGAAAATAAATAGTAAATTAACATCTTTAATGAAAAATAAATATTTTCCATATTGATGCGGTCATCAAACCAATCATCGACCATGGAGCATACCGCAAGAAGCCGAGAAGAGCCTAGACGACCAAGGAAACCAAACCGAAGCCAAAGAAGCCAACCCATGGCCAGCCAATGATGAAACTAAAGCCAAGCACCCCTGGAGAAATGAAAGTATGAGAGACAATAGCCCATGAGCAGTCCATTAAGAGATATATATATGGCCGAGATCCATTAACTCTCGGCGAAAGCACGTTCAGCCCACCCGAGAAGACCCATGTGCCTTGTTCAGCCCAAATGAAGACCAATATCAACTGTTCCAGCCCAACGACCACTTGAATTACATTCTTAGCTCATCCAGAGCACGGCTCGAAGTGGAATCAGTCCAATCGGAGTTCAGACGATGGAGTTATTCAGTTTACAAATCGGGTGATCCCCAATTTACCCGATTTGGACAAACACGCATTAATGAGAGGTTTCCGACCAAACCTGGAGAAATTAAGCTACAAAACGACTTGGTATGGAATTTTGATCCATCAAAGACAAATAGAGAATTTGATTCACCTCAAAACCGGTTCAGACTTGGAAGTTATTGATTTTACATATCAATGGACCTATTTCGAACCCAATCCCGCGACTAGGCCAAAGATCGTGCTATACAGCCCAACTCAGCAGCGGTCTTGACCCAGAACCACTTGGATAACATTATTGGGTCTCTTATGGTTCCAACAAGCCCAAGATCGTAAGAAATGTCCATCGTATCCTCAAGATACTCCCCATTTTCCAAAATGGGTCGACTTGGTTCTATACATGGAAAGTTCTAGACCACATGGTTTAGGAGCTTTCAGACTTATGTGTGGTGACCATGAGAGATTATTAGACGTCTAAGGGAGTCCGAAATCATCTTCCCATGCACCATACCTCACTTGATCAGGGGGATCAAGTTTAAACCAAACTTTCCATATTCGGACCCGTTTGTCATTAAAATCCAACGGCTCCTTTCTCACCAAGACTACTGCATTTTAGGAGACTTCTATGATGACTAGAATGTTCCAGAGAAGCTTATCTATCCTGATATAAGATTGGAATCCACTAAATCTTATTGATCACAAGATGTCAAAGTTGACAAACTTGAAGGTGGGTTGAGGATCGCCACAAAGGTCAGTGGAATTCCCTTTGATAAGATCACAAATCAAGTCTATGTGAATTCATATATTATACTATGATTCACACTTGTATTTTAGAATTAATCCAAAAACTTAAATAGACAAGCAAATACGAGAACAAATGAATCCACCTATGAACTCTAATGAAGAACACAAAGACGAACTTTGTAAGAAAAACTTTACGTATATATTTCAATTCAAAGAAAGGGTGATTTGTACAATGAGTTTACTTGAACTTATATAGACTCAAATATAAGCACTTACCCGTTTTTACATTAATGTAAAAGAGAAAAATTAGCTAAAATTAATGATGATCTTTAACTCTTTTAATTTAGCCATTAATCTTTAATGGAAAGCTTCTCTTGTGGAGTATGATCAAAGGTGAGATATTTCTTGATACTTTGATGCTCTCAAGATGTCTAGAATCTTTTAGAATAAATGGAGGGTCAAGGATTTCCAGCACACAATCAGCCTTGGTAGTTAATACGTATTTGACCAACCCGAATAAGAAAATCTTCTTTAATTCTGACAATTCTTCCTCTGGTTCGATTGGTTTAAGTGCTGGTTTGATGACCTCATCATACTCTCCCTCTTGACAAGGTTTTGTCCTCAAAACCAAGGTACTCAACTCGTTATTGAGGTGTGTATATGAAGGTTGTTCCTTAATTTCGGCACACATTGCTTGAGCTTCATCAAATTGTAGCAGCTTGATCATTTGAAATAGAGAATTTTGGCTAGTCATCCTTGGGTTGGTGGAAAATAGCAAAAACGAAAGGAAAACAAATGTTCTCTTATTTTTTTTGTTTTTAGTAGGAAAATTGATAAAAAATCAGAAATAAATGGTAACAATTTTTTTTGTTCAATGGAAAAAAATCAAAACTATAAGAAAAAAAAAAGAAAACAATTTTGTATGGTTTTTAAATTTTATAAAATCAAAGAACAAAAACAGAAAACTTTTTTTTGGATTTTTCGATAAAAATATGAAACAAAAACAAAACAGAAATAAAAACAATAGATGATAGGAGCTTTTAGCTCTAATACCAAATGATATAAGATTGAAATCCACCAAATCTTATTGATCACAAGATGTCAAAGTTGAAAAGCTTGAAGGTGGGTTAAGGATCGCCACAAAGGGTTGCAGAGTTCCCTTTGATAAGATCACGAATCAAGTCTACGTGAATCCACACATTATAATATGATCTTCACTTGTATTTTAGAATTAATCCAAAAAATTAAATAGACAAGCAAACAAGAGAACAAAGGAATCCACCTATGAACTCTAATGAAGAACACAAAGACGAACTTTGTTAGAAAAACTTTATGTATATATTTTAATTCAAAGAAAGGGTGATTTGTACAATGAGTTTACTTGAGCTTATATAGGCTCAAATATAAGCACTTACATGTTTTTTTTACATTAATGTAAAAGACAAAAATTAGCTAAAATAAATGATGGTCTCCAACTCCTTTAATTTAGCCATTAATCTTTAATGGAAAACTTCTCTTGTGGAGTATGATCAAAGGTGAGATATTTCTTGATACTTTGATTCTCTCAAGATGTCTAGAATCTTCTAGAATAAATGGAGGGTCAAGGATTTCCAGCACACAATCAGCCTTGGTAGTTAATACGTATTTGACCAACCCGAATAAGAAAATCTTCTTTAGTTCTGACAATTCTTCCTCTGGTTCGATTGGTTTAAGTGTTGGTTTGATGACCTCATCATATTCCCTCAAACCGTCCAGGTACAAAGGCGACCTCACTTCCCTTGTTTTGGTCGATCTCGTCATAATAGCCCCAACGGCTATACTCTTTAATGTTACAATTTCTTTTCTTGTTTCTTAGACATTAACCGTTGATAATATTCTTGTAAAAGCTCTATATAAAGCTCAGTAGATCATTTGTACAAATCACCTTTCAATCAAGATTAATACAAAGTTTCTCGTTTTCTTTCAAAGTTGTGTCTTTGAATATTGTTCTTGTTCTTTTGAATACAAGTGTGTGATTCACTTCTATTCTTTAGAAGCCACGAATTAAGTAGTTCGTGTGACTCAAATAACTTGTTCGTTCACCGATTGAGAGAGTCAATCAACCCACCACCATCTCATCTCTACCATCATCCCCACTTCTGCGTATACATAGCTTGTTGTCTTTGACAAACCTTGTGATCAATAAGCTTGTGTGACTCCGAGTCTTATATCACATATTCTCATCAATAATTTTAAAAGACAATTATATTATTTCCTATTTCAATTATCTTTTATTATTTGTAATTGCATAATGTGTAATAAGTTACAAAATAAAGGTCGGAATAAGGAGACTATTCATTCGGGGTAACCCGCAATCCAAACTGATGAACCCTATTAAAATTAAACCCGTTCATCAAAAGAAAAGAAAGTGTTATGAAAATTTCCACACAATTCTCAGTATTTTTTACTTGTAAAGAACTTTTTATGCGTCAAACTACATTTCCTTTCAAGGAATAAAACCTTTCCTCCATCTATATGATCCTATAACCGTTTTGTAGTAAGATGATCATAGGAATGCCAAAAGTGACAAGGTTTTCTTCTAAAATATATATATTCTACAAACAGTAACATGAAATTGTGGATACATACCTTCTGGATCCTGAGCTTGAACAAAGTGAACTATAGCGAACGTTGCTATAAATGCAACCAACAAAAGCCCATGGGAATTCTCCATATTCTCTTATTTTCCAAAAAAAATCAAGAGAGTTCAGAACATAAATGAAGTTTATAAGCCAGGGGCACAAAACTCCTTTGGACATTTCAAGCAAAAAACCAAAACAAGTACCAAGTCAGTCCTCTGAAAACGTGAGTACATGTATTGTTATTTGCAAGTGTGCAACTTGTATTACTATAAAGAACCTATTAATTATAGGATTTATATAATTTTTAATAGCAACCAGAATGTATAGTTTTCAAAATGGGTTGTCCACGCCCATTTGGACATGTCCAATATTGACCATTTTGATTGCGGACAAATAATGACTATGTTCATTAACGACCATGTCCATTAACGACCATGTCCAAATGGGCTATCCATTGGTCAGAATAGAACATATTGTTTAAAAGGTAACAAAAATTGAACACGAAAACGTAATTTTGGCAAGAAAACGCGATTTTGCAGTTTTTGCATGAAAACACAATTTTACGGTTTTTCGCGAAAAAACACGATTTCGCGATTTTGGCGGGAAAATGCAATTTTGCGGTTTTGAAGAGAAAACACGATTTTGCAGGTTTAGTGGGAAAACATGATTTTATGGTTTTGGCAGGCAAACACGATTTTACGGTTTTGGCGGGAAAACGTGATTTTACGGTTTTGGCGGGTGATATTCTCATATTTTACCCTCCAATGGTAATTTGTATAGGTCTTCATGGAATTTGTATAGGAAGGAGTTAGCTGTCGACAGGAGTTTGAATCAAGTCATTCGAACGTGTGGTTTGAGAGATATGGCTGATTTACCAGAGACATGTCCGCCTGGCCGAAAAGGTTTCTTCAGGGGACTACACCGAGTCCACTGGTCGGTGTAGCTGCTCGGTGTGACAACAGAAGCAAAAGTCCTTAGCACCGATCTATTGCACCGATCCGTGACGGTGGTGTAAGTGCCATTGACCAGAGTTGACCCAGTTTGACCAGAGTTGACCCAGTTTGACTCATTTCACTATTTAAGCCCAAAAACCCTATTTTCTTGGAGGATCTCTTTTCTTATTCCTTTTCTTAAGCTAAAAACCTTGTTCTTGTGATTTGTAACAGAGATCCATTTACTTTTTATGCAATCTAAGTTTATTTTCATTGATTTCCATCTTTTACTTTCTATTTACTAATCATCCAATCATTTGATTATGGGTTTTTACATTTCTTCTATGAGGTTTGTTAAAACCATGGTGTGAGTAGTCTTTTAGGATTTGAGGATTTGGTAGATTTTGGGTGATTCAATGGGTGATTAATGATGTCTATGATTAGATTATTAGATATCCCTTCTTGATTAGTGATCTTAAAGCTAGATTAGGCTTGAGAAAGCTTGTTTAGATCAAAGGGCATTTCACACCCACAAGGTGTTCGATGAAATGTTTTGATGAACTTTTCAAGAGATATTCATTTCTAGCCTAAGGGATTAGTTGCCTAGAGTGTTTATTTGGTTGATCATGAATGTTTAGACTTAATGCTTGCTAATTATGGATTCACAAATGAGAATTTGATCTTGGATTAGTAATTAGCAAAGTAATTAATGTCTTGAGAGACGATTAGTTAAGATTAGGGATCTTTGCCTAGGAATTAGTCTTCTTTGAGTATTGGACATCATTAATTAGCCATGGACCACCTTAAATCAATTACCTTATCCTTGAATTCTCCTTATATCATTGTTTTATTCACCGTTTAGTGTCTTTAGCTCTTGTTACTTATCTTTTATTTGATAGTTCACTAGCTTAATCACCAAAACCTCTTTGTTAGCTTAACTTAAGGAGTTATATGTATTCTTGGTGCATTGAATGAAACCCATTTGGATTCGATACCTCATATACTACATACTATGTTGAGTAATTGACTCAAAGACTTGCAAAAGTCGACTATCAATTTGGCGCCATTGCCGATTGGGTTTTGATTCAACATTAGGATTTTATATCTTCTTGAGATTAAGCCTTTTCTTTTACTTTCTTTGTTACTAATCTCTCTTTCTAGTTCTCTCTTGTCTTTGTAGGTGCATGAACACAAGGTCTAGAGGCGGAGCAAATCTTGTTGAGCCTAGGGACAACATCCACCTTCTCAACCAAGGCACTAGAGCAAGAAGAGAGAGAGAACGAGCTACTCACTTAACAAGGCTTGGTATGGCGAACATGCAAGAGCACCCACTTGATCCCAACCATGAGGACGTTGCTCATGCTCAAGCACAAGGTGGTAATGGAAACCACCAAGGCCAAGAGGGCCACGTCCAGCACCCAAACCCACACGGCAATAACCCACACCCACCCGCCCAAAACGTTAGAGCTCCAATCCATCCTCAACGAGCTCAAGACTTGGTTGAAGCGGGTGATGCGGCCAACGCTCATGTCAACCGCCAAGGTATTCGAGCACCACCTTTTGAGAATACCAACTTTGAGGTCAAAGCCAGCCTCCTCACCATTTTGCAAGGAAACAAATTTCATGGCTTGCCGGTGGAAGACCCTTTAGACCACTTGGATCATTTTGATAGGGTTTGTGACCTTACAAAGACAAATGGGGTCTCCGAGGATGGATTCACGCTAAGACTCTTCCCGTTCTCTCTAGGAGATAAAGCTCACCAATGGGAAAAGAGCCTCCTTCAAGGTTCAATCAGTACTTGGGATGCGTGTAAAAGAGCTTTTCTTGCGAAATTCTTCTCTCCTTCAAGAACCGCTAGGTTGAGGAATGAGATAGCTAGCTTCACACAACGTGGCAATGAGTCTTTCAACAAGGCTTGGGAGAGGTTTATGAGCTATACCACTCAATGCCCACATCATGGATTCTCCAATGCGTCCCTATTGAGTACTCTCTACCGCGGTGCATTACCCAAGATAAGGATGCTACTTGATACGGCCTCCAACGGGAACTTCTTGGCCAAGAATGTGGATGAAGCCATGGAGCTAGTAGAAAATCTTGCTCAAAGTGACAGGACTTGTGTGGATAATTATGATAGAGCAATGCGAACCACTAGCGATTTCGACGAGCAAAAGAGGTCTAAGGAGATGAAGACACTCAATGATAATTAAGTTGGACAAGCTCCTTAATGCCTCTCAGTCATCGATTACCTTTGTTGAAGACATTGCCACAAACCAAGGGCATATTGAAGGTGACATGGCTGTAACTAACCAAGCGAAGGTGAATTATGTTGGATACCAAAGAGGTTATCAAAGGGGCTTCAACAACAACCAACAACCAAGCTTCGTCCCTCAAAATCATTTTCAAGGGAACCAAAGAGGCTACCCCAACAAAGCTCCCTTCTTACATCAAGCTCAAGGTAACAACTCCACTCCTCAAGACCTAGATATGCAAATAGTCCAACAACTTCTTCAAGGACAAGCTAGTGGAGCAATGGATATAAGCAAAAAGATGGAGGAAATCCATACCAAAGTGGCTTGCTCCTACAATGATCTACACAAGAAGCTTGAGGCATTGAGCTCCAAAGTGAACTAAATGGAGAACAAGAGCACAACTTCCTCACCTCAAAGCTCTTTACCCGGAAAAGCCAAACAAGTCTCAAAGGAGTATTGCAACACCATATCCTACATTGATGAGAATGAATGCATAATTGAGGAGTTCCTAGGGCTATTCTCTAGTCCCAACGATTTTGACCTTCCATCTAGAGAGCTCTCCTCAAATCTCAATGAGGACATTGAGCAACAAGGCGGGGAGGTGACCATTGGGAGTGAGAATGATATGGTGTTGGTTGAAGAGAAGGGTAACAAGGTTGAGAAGTCCATCAAGGATGTGGTTAAAGAGAAAAACGTGGAGACACTTATTGGGTCAAAGAAAGAGGCTATTTGCACTAGACCTTCCCCATATGAGCCTCCACTTCCATTTCCCGGTCGTTTCCTCACTAAGGCACAAAAGAAAGTGCTTTCAAGCTTCAAGGCAAACATGGACAAGATTGGAGCACCGTTGCCTAGTGAGAGTGATTTGTCTCAAGTTCCACAACACCAAAAGTTCATCAAGAGCATACTTGAGAACCGATAGAAAGTGGAAGATCTTATGGCGGTTTTTGCCTCACCAAGCAGAACAAGGATCGAGCCTAAGACTCTCCCCAAGCTTGGAAACCCCGGTAAGTTCTCCATATCTTGCACTCTTGGGAACTTGGAGATTAAAGATGCTTTGTGTGACTCAGGTTCGAGCGTGAATGTCATGCCCTTGGAGATGGCCAAGAGTCTCGGGATCAACAATATGGTAGATTACCCCTCCACAATCACATTTGGAGACTCTTCCTCAAGGAAACCTCTAGGCTTGGTTGAAGATTACCTTCTCATGATCGGGGAGTGTCTTGTGCCGACTGACTTCGTGATCATGAAAATGGCACAAAACAAGAGGCTTCCTCTACTTCTCGGGACTCCATTCCTCAACACCACCGGTGCACACGTGGACTTCATCAACAAGGAAGTTGTGCTCAAGAACGTGAATGACAAGGTGTTTTACACAATGATGCCTTCTTCCACCGTGATTTGTGGCACCATTATTTGTGAGGACAATGAAGTCCGAGCCCTAAAGGTTGAGTATGTGGGTGTTTGTGCAACGGTGAGTCATGGGAACGATGAAGAAGCTCTTGGATTGGACCGTGATTGTTTAGCTTCCCTTTTCCACACCGCGATAGAGAATGAGGTTGAAAGTGGTAAGGTTGCTAAGAAGAGGACAAAGACTAAGTCCAAGGAGAGGAAACCAAGCATGCTCAATGGGATTTAACCCTTGCTAGACCAACCTTCTACTGTAACTCTCACCCCATGGAAACATGAAGAAGGGGTGATTGAGTACAAGGTCAAGTGTCGGGGACGTTCCAAGCCTTTTGCCAAGGCCAAAGCAATCCTCACACCGGAGGTTAGAGAGAAGAGTCAAGCCGGCCTTCAAAGCTTAATGAGTAAAGTTCTCAAACTCGAGCTAAAGGAACCACCCGGGAGCGCTCACACTCCTCTCTTGCCCGCCTAAAAGGGTAGCCAGCGTCAAACTTAGCGACGTTAAACAAAGTGCTCTTGGGAGACACCCAAAGTTTATCATTGTACATACTCCATTTTTATGCTTTTTTATCTTTTCTTGTTCTTTTTAATGGGTTTGCTTAGTGTCAGTAGGGTTCTTGACGGTCTAAGAGACGGTGGTTTGCAAACGGGAGCATGTAGAGTGGGAACATGGCCGAATTTGGAACTCCATGGTGGCCACCTTCTTCTCCATCTCCAAACGTCCAAGGTAACACTCCAAACTTTCACTACAAGAAGAAAGCCGATTCCCGACGGCCATATCGGTCGGGAAACCATCGGAAAATGGCTTTCCGGACAGATTTCCCACCAATTTGTCCCGTCGGAACTAGAGCATCGGGAATCAAAATTTGTCGGAAATTGGTCGGAAATTTCCGACCAATTTCCGACCACCGTATTTCCTGATCGGAGTCCGACCACCATATTTCCCGACGATTTCCCGACGAGACGAAATTCCCGACTAATTCCCGATGGGAATAAGCGTTAGAAATTCCCGACAGTATTCCGACTTAATTCCGAGGACAAATTTCCGACCAATTCCGGACCGGTTAATTTCCGACCAATTCCGGACTGGATATTTCCGACCATTTTCCGACGGGTAATAA
>PKMM01045476.1:207820-222552 GCA_002933915.1 Eutrema heterophyllum | reverse complement strand
TAGGATTTTAAACAATCACCGTTTAAAATAAATTCATATTTGCCAAATATAAAAATGAAAAACGTCAAAAACGACAAATAATAGAAATTACTCAAAATCGATTTTTTTTTCCTTTTTACGTACATTGTGTAAATACGTTATTTTTATTTCATTAACTTTAGAAGTTTTAGCATTTCAAAAAATCAAATACATTAGATATTCGTTCATTTATATTTTGATATTCAATTATGTTTTCTGAAAATCGGGTGATTTCGGTCCAAAATACAGACTAATCTCCAAAAATTATAAAATTTGGATATTTTTGTCATTTAAAAGCATCCACTATAACCAACCATGATTAATATCAAAATAAAAGCAATCGAACCATAGTTCCCTACTACTATATGAATTCTCCAACCAATAAACAACATGAGTTGATTGGATGTTCAAATTTTCGAAGTCCAAGATTCTCAAATCCGGCAGAACAAAGAACAAGAGAAAGCGAGAGAGAGTAACCCTAGAATAGCTAGCTTGTAAGTGAAATTTTATCCTAAACTTTTTTTTGATGACAATATGAACATGAATATACATCTACTTATATACAATAAATCTAAGTTTCCTAAACTAAAAATATAAAACTTTATGGAGATAACAAAAAGGTAAACTTTAGCTCTAAACTAAAATAGTAACAAATATCAACGATATTTCCATTATGGAACGAATTTAAATAAATGGAAATAATAATACAAAGGTAAAATCTTTAAACTAAAATATTAACAAATATCACCCATATTTTCCATTATCGAAATCGCGATCTCCCAACAATATTTACAATTGAGCCAATCTCGAAAGAATTAATTAAAGATATGTAGAGCCGTACATATTTATGTAATTTTCAAACTCTTTCATTATTCAGCAGCTTTGGAAGAGAGTTTAATTTCTCAAATTAAGCGCTACGTTCCTTGGCCATGGCCCCTCCGGCTCCGACAGACGCGCAGACAGTACTCACACGACATGTCCAGCAGTTGGCAACGGCGGTGCAAGCTCTCGCCATCCAGCAGGAGGGTTACATCAATGTCCAGCCACAAGAAGAATCCGATCATGATGAATACAATCCGTTCGCAGAAGACCATGAAGATCTGCGGTGGGAGCAAGCGTTCAAGTTTGATATTCCGGAATTTCATGGCGAACAATCGGCCGAAGAGCTCCTCGATTGGATGGTCACGGTCGAAGAGACTCTTGAGTTCGGACGGGTACCTTTGAATCGATGCGTTCCCATGATTGCGATGCGATTCCGCGGCAGAGCAGCAGCTTGGTGGTCGTCACTAAAGGCCTCGCGGGCACGTTTGGGTAAACCTAGAATCTTGTCGTGGGATAAGTTGAAAAAAAAGATACGTAGAACGTTCTTACCATTCAACTATGATCAACTGATGCTCCAACGCTTGCACTTGTTGCGACAAGGAGACCGATCAGTAGAAGAATATTATACCGAATTTTTTTCACTATTGACGCGTGTTGATCTGCAGGAGTCGGACCAACAGATTGTGGCTCGTTTCGTTTGCGGCTTGCGGAAAAAGATCCGAGACCATCTTAACTTGTTGAACCCTCTCACTCTTGCAGAAGCACATCAACAGGCCCTCACCGTTGAACCTAAGAAGACAAGTTTAATGAAGGCACTTTTAGGGGTTGTTGCAATGTGGTTTACGTTCGTCGGTGGTATTGATGTCCTATGCATGCTAACAGATCGTTGAGATAGTACTATACTAGTTTTTTTTTATGTTTTAGAGAAGACTTTTACTTTGTGTCCAAAGCCAATCCGTGGCTTCTTGTTAGGCCGATTTAAATAAGCTTAATGTTTTGTATTTTTTCTTGGGAAAACTGCCTAAAAAAACATCAACTTACAAATTATGGTCAATAAAAGCATCAACTATCGAGTCGGCTATTTAAATCATCGTATTTTGTTGACTTCAAATTTAAACCCTGAATTTTTGTTGACTCGGCCAAAAAGAGCATGACGTTAAATCCGTAAACGGAACTACTAAACGGTGTTACAACTCCGTTTTAATTCACAATTTAATATAACGATGTAGTTTTATTCTAGATCTAAAAATTAAAAAAAATCAAGTTGATGCTTTTAATTTACACGATCACTATTCATCTTCTCTTTCACTATTTCTTTTTCAAAAAAATCCCCAATTCATGTGAAGAACCCTAAATCACAAACCAGATGGATCAAGCTTCGTCTTGGCCGAATATTGAGGAAATCAATTTTTTTGTTTTCAGACATTTCCAGAAATCAGAAAAAGAAGAAGAAATATGTAGTGAATCCATTTTAGAAAGGGATTAAGAAATTACAATCGAACCAATTGTATATTAACACAATATTAAATCATCTTCTTTTTTTTTGTTCGAACACAGTATTAAACAATCGAACCAAAGACTCGTCGACTTCTTCCCCACCTGATTCATCACCGCCGCCGGCGATCATCCAATCCGCCGCCTCCACCGCCAGATTCCTCACCTCCACCTCCCCGGATGCTCTACCTCCAATCCGCCGCCTCCACCACCGGAGAATCAGAACCATCCTCTCCGTCTCTGTCGTTGGTTCTCGAGCTTCGCCTTCTCCATTTCTCTCTCCTTCTTGCTCCGACATCTCAGCCACTTCACTCTCTGCTTATCCATCTCCACCGCCTCCCACTCGTAACCAACCTTCCTCTCCTCAAGCTCCAACGCTTTTCTCCTCATCCACTCCTTCTCCCAAGCGCTCTTCCCCGCGTCCTCCAATACACGCGCCGCCTCCTCCCTCATCCGCTTCACCACCGGCGATACTCCTTCCACTTTCCCCCTCGTCTCTTCCTCCTCCTCCGTATCCTCCATCTCCGAAATCCCATTAAGCTTTCTACTGAATGGAGTTGTTCACATGAATTGGAGATTTTTTTGGGAAAGAAATTGTGAAAGAGAAGATGAATTAAAAGCATCAACTATCAAGTCGAAGAAGAAGAAAAAGACGAGGGGGAAACGAAGGTGGATAGAAGAAGAAGAAGAACGGAGAGAGAAGGAGAGAAGGAAATGAAGACGGAGACAGTGGAGCTGAGGGAGAGTGACACGTGATTTTTTTTTACTTTTAGATCTAGAATAAAACGACGTCGTTTTATTAAATTGTTGATTAAAACGGAGTTGTAAAACCGTTTATTAGTTCCTTTTACGGATTTAACGTCATGCTCTTTTTGGCCGAGTCAACAAAAATTCAGGGTTTAAATTTGAAGTCAACAAAATACGATGATTTAAATGGCCGACTCGATAGTTGATACTTTTAATGGCCATAATTTGTAAGTTGATGCTTTTTTATGCAGTTTTCTCATTTTTTCTTTCTTTTTTTGCTAAAAGGTTAATTTATAGTTTTTTGTTTCTTTCATTATTCAGCAGCTTTGTTTTTTCTCAAAACCTTGACTCGATAATACTCTTTGAATCAGCTAGAGTCACTCACAAAATCTCCAGCCAAGTATTCATTTATGATACACGTCAAGCGCTTCTCCGTCATCTAACTAAACGTTGACACTGCACTTAGACTACTTACAATGGAGTGTTGAATTTTTTTATTCAACAGTTGAAGAATTGCAATGGGTTGTTGAGTTTTTTGTTGAAGATGATATGGCTTCAAACATGTTTGATAAATTCAAGGGTTTATGATGGAAAATCCCCTCAACTAAAGATGAATCAGGTAGAAATCTCTCAACTAAGTTTGTAATGTAAAAACCTTTCAACTAAGTTTCACTAATGATTTAACCCCTCAACTAAGTTTTGTTAATGATTTAACCCCTCCATCAAAAAACGACATGCATACTAAATTAAATGGCACGCATTTTATTAATATACAAAAAAATTTAATGAACAAAACCCTCAACTAAAGATGAATCGGATAAAAACCCCTCAACTACATTAGTAATGTAGAAATCCATCAAGTAAATTGCCATAATAATTTAACCTCCCGGTCAACAGTGCCACTAAATCAAAACGAAGCGTTTTGTTTTTGTCAAAAACGGCATTAACAGTGATCAACTCATTACCCAAATTGATTGTTTTTGTTATAGATTTTGTTCAGTCACAGTCTTAATGTCTTCCACTCTCCAACAGTCATACAAAATCAACATTAATCGTACAAGATTGTAACAGAACATAATCTAGAACAAAAACAATTTTGTATCGAGAATCGATCTGAATCGGCATATTAATGAATAGAAATCGATTTACCAGATTTTAGTACAATTAATGTTGATTTTGTATGACTGTTGGAGAGTGGAAGACATTAAAACCGTGATTAAACAAAATCTATAACAAAAATAATCAATTTGTTTAATGAGTTGAGCACTATTAATGTCGTTTTTGACAAAAACGAAACGCTCTATTTTGATTTAAGGGCACTCTTGACCGAGGGGTTAAATTATTATGGCAATTTACTTGAGGAGTTTCTACATTACTAATGTAGTTGAGAGGTTTTTATCCGATTCATCTTTAGTTGAGGGTTTTGTTCATTAAAAAATTATAAAATGCGTGTCATTTAAATCAGTATGCATGTCGTTTTTTTACGAAGGGGTTAAATCATTAACAAAACTTAGTTGAATGGTTTCTATCCGATTCATCTTTAGTTGAGGGGTTTTTCCGTCATAAACCCTAAATTCAACATGTTGAAACCGTGAGGATGGAACCCAAGAACGCCATGTGGTGCTCATTGATTGGACACATAAATTGGTTGTAGAATAAAATATGTATTGGGACACATGTTGTGTTTTTATTGGCTGCTGAGATTCGTGATATATTTTTTTCACCCGAATTATTTGAAATCAATTATTTCATAATAATTTTTTTTTAATTTATTTTATACCAAAATTCATCATTTTCATACTCTATAAATATAAACTTGTTTCATTTGATTTGAACACAGAAAAACCGTCTTTTTTTACTATATTTTTCTATTACTTTCTAATAAACTCTTGTTTTTAACTTTAAACATCAGTACATCACGAAATGCAAACAGATTTAGTCAAACACATATGGACAAAATTCGGAATGTTCCATGATTAAAGAAAATTTAAAGTCTATGTGTGTGACTAAGAACTTTATTGTTTGTGAGTTGTGTCTATTGTACTAATTAACTTATGTGTGTTTTATTAGTTGTGTTGTGTGCTTATTCGTGTATTGTATTGTATTTTAAGTTTTTTGTAATTATTTTTGTTTTTGGAGTGACTACCTCTATTTTTCGTTTTTATTACTTGAAAAAAAGAATGTAGTTCAAATAATAAATTTAAAAAGAAAAAAAACATTTTAATAAAAAATCACTCTTAAATATTTTAATTTAATTTCATTGAGAATTGTTATTAATTTGTAATCACAAATACAAAACATAAAAGAAAATAAGAATATGAAATAAAAATAGTTGGACATGGTGTTGAATTTTATTAAACAAAATTAATGTAGAGTGTAAAGATTGAGTGGCTGTTAAATTATGAGGTGGAAGAGAGATAAGATGATGTGAAGTGTTAAAATAGAAAAAGTAGGATGTTGAAAAAAAAAACAATTGTACATAGTTTTAGTGACCAACGTGTACTTAACGGCATTTTCGCCGACAGAAACTCAGTTAGCTTTATCAACGAGATTGATATAAGCCGGACAACGAACATATAGATGATACTTCCCGGTGATAAGAGTCCCAACAGTTTAAGCGCGTATAATAAACGCGACGAACCCACAGTTCTCCTCGTCGCCGAGAGCGACGGCGTTGTAAGGAGCGATGGGGACGGCGTTTCCCTAGATAGATAAAAGGAGACCAAACGTTGTCTTCATTATGTCCTTGGTACGTCGGAGGAATGGCCGTACTGAGAGTGATTTGCTGGTTCCGGTAAGTAGGTAACCCTTATAGCACTTGAACTGCCTGATCTTCATCACTCACTTCGATGTTCAGGCTTTCCAGTTCATCCACCAACCTTAGAAACACATTCATATTCTTGATGTGTTGCGTTTTTGATGTTTTCCAATTCGCGTTTTTTGTACATAATCGAGTCTTTTTCGATTGTTTTAGTCTTCTAGGAGTCATTTCAGGTGTAAAGGCATTTCGGGACGGAGTCCGGAGGCCTAGAACGGAAAAACGGCGAAACCGAGTCGAAAAAGATGGGATCGATCGATCCTCCTTACTGGATCGAGCTCTGATTGAGGCAGACCGATCGATCCAAAGAAAAAGATGGGATCAATCGATCCACATACCTGGATCGATCGATCCAGCTTCTGTTAATAGTGTAAAAACGTGTTTTGAACTATTTCACCTAATTTTGTCTCTCTCTTTGACGAAAAACACTCGAAAATAAGGGGTCTAATCTCATATGTATCATACTCTCTTCTCTTTGTACTCCTCTCTTTGATCTTGGTGATTTGTAAGTTTGGAAAGCAAACCTTTGATTCTACATATTGGAGAAGTTTTCTTAATCTCTCTTCTATTTCTGTTTGTTAATCATGTGTTCTTCATCACTTCTCTGTATTTGTTCTGCAATTATGAGTGAGTAGTTTCTTAGTTAAGCCAAGGGTGTTAAGGGATTTCATGATTTAACGGTTTAGGATAGATTAAACAGGGGTTTATTCGGTGGATTCTTCGTCTAGAGTGTTCTTATTGCTTGAATTAAACTGATCACTTGGTTCTTGATCTTAGGTTATCTAGCGCACGGGAGTGTTTGTCTAGATGCCGGAATTATCCTAGATGAGCAAAACGTCCTTATCCAACGGGAGTTGATGTTAAGGCGTTCTTGTGAACTTATCAAATCGAACTAGAAAAGCATGCTTAGAACATTTGAATTCAACGGGAGTTAGTCTTCATAGTTTTAAGCATAGGGATTAATACTCCGGGAGGAGGTTAATCTATTATTAGGTTTGAGTTCTAGACGTTTCTTAATGCAAACCCCTGTTTAAGATGCATTAACCGTTATTCGTGATTTCCCGCAACGTCACCCGAGGCTTAACGCTTTCTTTATTTGAATTTACACCGTTTTAGTTGTCGTTCTTAGTTTCGAAACCATAAAACCAACAAAAAATCTGTCATTCGTCTTAGCTTTAATTTCATCATGCATTCTCATAGTCGTAACATTGATCTCTGTTGATTCGATCATAAAGTGCTACAATCGACAACCGTTATGATTGCGGTATAGTGTGCACTCTAGTTATTAATTGACTTGGTGAAACCACTCAAATAAATTATCCTCGATACTTTTGTGCTTTTCCATCTTGTAGCTAGCAAATCTTTGCTTTAAGTTGATTCTGTTAGGAAGTGTTTTAGTCTGATAATTATCCTCCAATGCCTTCCAAACACCAGCAGCCGTAGTGTTCTTAATTACCTTTCGCATAACCATATTGGTGAGGCTTGAACAGATCAGGTTCCTTGCCCTCACATCCTTTTCTTTCTTTTGTTCCTCAGTCAAGACTACTTCAGATTTTGAATCGGCTGCAACCTCTTCCTTTTCTTTCCCTTTATCTGTTGATGTTGCTTCACCAGTGATCTCTTTAATCAGTTTCCCGAAACCTTTAAGCTCTAATTGCATTATCATCTTGAACTTCCACATACCGAAATCACCTTTTCCATTAAACTTCTCCATCTCAAACTTCTGTACTGGATCCATCTTTCCTTGCGTGTTACGCTACTAGAGATGACCAAGATTCTTCAACAGTTACACAAAACAACACGATCAAAAAAACACCTCAGCCTCTAACCCAGATCTTATCGCACCTGATTAGTGGACCGTAATCCCACCTGCGCTTCAACGTGGCTCTGATACCACTTGTTGAGATTTAACTTGTGCAAATTCAATCTTTATCTTCAATTCAGTTTTAGATTCAATTTGGTTGAGGTTATCGATCTTGCGGATTAAAACTCGAAAAGTAAAGACACAATACTTTGTTCACCCAGTTCCCGTGAGTTACCTCTGGGGGTGGAACGAAACCACCATGCATTCACTATATCGAGGATGATACAAGTGAATTAATTGCTTCTTCTTGCAGCTATATGAGAAAAAAGCTTGCTTCAATTAGCCGGAGGGAGTTCTTTGCCGAGAGGGAAGAAGGAGATCTAGCCAGCAATCGCCGTCGGAGACCTTGTACCAAGCAATCCGATCACTCCACCGTCGATCGCAACCGGAGAATATCTTGAAGCTTTACGCGAGAAGACTTCTCTCTCTTGCTCTGTTTCTGTTTCTCTCTTTCTCTCCTTTCTGTTTCGTCACACGAAGAAGACGAGTCAAGGCAGCTGACTTTTTAACCTTTGGTCTTGGGCCATTTTGTTGTAAGGCCCAAAGACTTTGTAATCGTAATAGATTTGATGCGAAGCTCAATTGCTTTTTTAGTTTAACCCGATCCAAGCTTTGACCCGCGTGTAACCCGGCTCAGCTAAAACGACAACACTCCTCACAAGAAAGAATAAGTCCAATTGAATCAAAATTTACAAGCATTGAATTAAGAGAGAATATGTGCCATCAAAGATAATATTTCCGAGGGAGGAGAGACTCTTGGGTGACCTATTACAAATGTCTCTCTCTATAAGAAGCTTACGTGTTAATTATTGCATTTTATATTGACTATTAAATTTAGATTTTTGCTTACGTATCAACTTTTCATAACACAAAAATGATGATGTGTCATTTTATTACGAGATACTCCCTTAGATTTTTCCTGTTATTGATGCATAAATGGGAGGTATTATGTTAAAACTTTAAAATAAACAACGGCGAGGATCCTACCGTTCCGACAGCTTTTAGATTCAAAAGCGCACGCGAGATACACTTTAATCTTCTTTTTTCTTTGCAAACGAAAGACTTTTCTGAAAAGCGGAAAATAGTAAAACAATTTGAAATAAAATAAATTAAATTCTTGGAGAAAAAGAAAAGACAAATACATAAACATAATACAGAGAAAAGAACAGAAAAGAATCACTGTGATGAGTTTCAGTATCCTAAGAATCTCCCATTTCCCACTCCCTAATTTGGTTAATCAAAAAATACGAGAACCCACAAATTTTACAAACCAACCCCAAGATTTTTCAAAACTAACAATAAAAAAAAAACACCCACAATCTTAAAATACACACATCTTTTACAAAATGAAAATGTAAACTAGGTAGGTACATCACACAAAGAAGCAAAGATCCTAAAACCCAATTAGTTCTTGCAACACGTTCACACGGTTTCTATGCTCTTGCTCAGCTCCTCCAGCTTCTTCATCCTCAACTTCTCGCTTTCTCCTACCAACTGTTCCATCTCCCCAAGGAAGAAAACCAAACACCATTTATGTATAATAAGCGATAAAAAGCGATACGGGTTTCTTGTTTCCCGTATTTTCTGTAAAACTAGGAATTTAGATGAGAGCTCGGAACTAACCTCCATGAGTTTGGTGATCAGCTGTACTTTCTCCCGGTTCTTCTCGTTGAATGTATCAAGAGCTTCTTTGTATTCCCTTTCCTGTTTCATTCCATTACGAAAACATCCCGGTTTTTCGGGGTTTTGTTCAGTCTCTCCACAAATGCACATATATAGTCCAATTGTTTAAGTTTCTGGCTCTAGGGATTCAGTTGGTTGCCTAAAGCTCAAATCTTTGGTGTGTATATATAGATCAATTCCAAACGCTTCTTAGACTAGTTATGATGGATGATGCTAAAAACCGAAATGAAATCAATATTACGAAAGAGTGTATGTTTTTTTTTTTCACCTTCTTTTGAACAGTGGAACCTAAAGGTTTGAGTTCTTTGTTAACACTATCAATCTTCTTACGAACCACAGAAACTTCTTTCCTCATAGGATCTGCCATAGACTCAAGCTCCTGTAGAAGAAACAACGAAATCACCATCTTTGCCTTGGAAACAGAACATAATCCCATCAAATCAAGTAAAAACAACTGTTCATGCCCAAAGAAAAAAAGTCAAAACATTTCTTCCCACTTGACCAATCCTAGATCTTGAAAACCCTTTAAACAGAGAAGCAGAAACATACATCGAATCTCTACACAGACAAAAAGATATACACAGACAATTCCTCTGATTTGAGAAGAGAAGAGAGTAAAATCAAACCTCACGAATAGTGGAGAGGCGTTTGGTTTCTTCCTCGACCCGACCCAACTGAGCCTGGATCCGTTGACGAACTTCCATCCTCCTCTTCTCAATCTCATCCTCTTTAGCCCTAAACGCAGAAAGCGCAGAACGAGTCATCTCTTCGTCTTCTCTCGACATGTGGCTGCTGAAACTCAAGCTTCCAGTGTGAAGCACCATCTCGTTGCTCTGAGGCTGCGGCTGAGGAGCCTCCGTCGTCGCGGCGGCTCCGGTTCCAGCTCCGGCGTTAGTCTGAGTCATTTTCGGCTTCTCTTTCTGGTTTTTGCTGTTCCTCTTCCTTAAACCAAAGCAGGAACTCGAATCCTCGGTGGAATTACGGTGGGGTTCTTCGGTTAACCCTATTTTTGCTGATTTGAGATTGTTGAAGCTTTTTTTCAAAGAGGTGTTTTAATGGCGGAGGCGTCTCTGTTTTTGGGTGATTTGTTTGCTGGATTGTTAGTGGGTTTCGGTGGTCTTTGTGTAAAGCTGTTTTGATTTTAAATAATTATAATTATGCACAACGTTATCATTAACCTAATCTTTCACTATTTAATTGTCTTCTCTTCTGTATTAGTGTTTTTTATTTGTACGGCAGATTTTTAAGGAATCGAATTATTGTTTGTAAATTTCAGTTTTTGAATTATTATTATTTTATAGTATGTAGTTTTTTTTTTTTTTTTTTTTTTTTAAAATGGAATGCTACATCTTTCAGAAAAAAAGGGGGCTGCCCTGTAAAGCAAAAGCAGAGATGTGCCAATGCATCAAATATATAAATAAGAATTATAGAAAAAAATTAAACTATAGATATTTTGGAATACAATTTTGGTAATGACGTTATACAGTTGTAAATATTACAGACTGTTTTTGTTCTTTGAATTAAAATAAGCAAAGCCAAGAATATGACCTAAGTGACAACCATATCCAACCAATCATATGTGAAACATTTGTTGTACTTTTTTTTTTTAGTATACATGTATTTTATAATATAATCAAATGTAAAATGTTCTCTTGATAAAGATCTATAAATGAATCTTTAGCATACCACCAGAAACCAAAATATCTTAAAACCAAATTCAAGACCAATCACTTTGATTTGGATTAAACAATACAAACGTCATAGCTGTAGAAACAAAGCAAAGAAGACTCATCAAATCCTCTTAGCTTTATACGATTACTTCAACCACTTTCCATCTCATCGAAAGATATTTTAATCGAGTCTTTAGTAGTATTATTCGACGGTAATTTTGAAAATGGGTGTTACAAAACGTTAATAAATGGTTTATTGATGCAACTCATATTATTCCCATAAAGTCGAACTCTTGTATAGAGTGCTCTTCAAGTTTTCAATATGCGGAGTCCGTAGATATCAGATGGTAATAGTGGACAAAAATATTGTTTTCATAATTAGATAAATCATCAGATGGTAATAATGGACAAAAAAATGTTTTCATAATTAGATAAATCATGAGGTGTTGGTTGAGTGGTGTTGGACTGGCTATGTGGCCGTCTCCTTTCGGTTTCGATTTCTGTTGGTCACCCAATCATGTTATTAAGTCAAGTCTTAGGTTTGCATGAAAAGGATGTTGGGCCAAAAAAGAATTAGTCAGTGCCTCTCCATGGATCTGAGATTATCTCCGAATTAAAAAAAAAAAAAAAAAATTAGATAAATCATGAGACGAAACTTTTATTAAATTTGAAAATATATGTAAAGTTTAGTTGACCAACATAAAAACATAATGGATGAGTATAGTCTACTATCCGAAAATTGACTTGACCAAAGCTATTACGTCCAAAGACTTTTCTTTCAAATCCATTGCATGTCCAATCTAAATACTGTATATTATCACTAGACTCAACAACGTAAACTAATCAAAATAATCCCAAGCAAGTCAAAATCATATGGATGATGGAATTTTCGAGTTGATAAAAATGTAAATAAAGCTTTAACTAAACTAACGATCTGAAATTATGCCTTCCTGGTATAACTGCCAAAAGAAAATAAACTTGAAGAAAGATGGAAGTAATTTCGGCTTAATCCCATGCCCACTAATGTGTTAATGGGGTACTCGTGTTTACATTTTGATATCTGAAAGGGCATTTTGTTGGGCCTTAACAAAGGTTGTATAATAGGATACAAAGAGACAAATATTTGTTGGATTCCTTTATGACTTAAGTAGTGGGCTGTCTTGGGCTATATTAGCAAGAAACTTTTGTTGCGTTTAAGTTTGAGTAAAGATGGTTTGATTGAGCTAAAAAAAAAATAATAATAGATAACACATATTCTCCCTGTTTTTAATTACTGATAAGTGAGAACATTAGAACATGTGCATCCGGTGTCTCAAAACACCCACCATTCAATAAATGAAAAATAATAGAAAAACTAGAGAGAATGTATGTTTCAAATGAGACACTCATAAGATACTATTAAACCACATATCTTTTTATTATTGGTTCAATTCTTTTTTAAAATTGAAATTTAATAATAAAATCAAATTCTTTTAAAATATTAATATTACTTTGTTGAGAGACTCTTTTTGAGACCCTCACCATTGTTGATGCTCTTACACTCTGATGACAGAATGAAATCTTAAACAACTTTTTCACACTTGAAAATCAGAGCTAATAAGGATTGGCACTAATGACTAATCCAATCAACGTCAGACATATAAGAAACATTTTCAAATTAGATCTCTTGACTGGATATTGCTACATAAAATAATATACTACTCGCCGGTTTTTAAGTTCGAGTGAAGAGTTTTTGTTTGCTTAATACAATGGATAATCAGATTTTTTTGTTGTTTAACTTTTTATATATATTTTTTTAGAATTTTTATGGATAATTCTCTAAAATGACACCAATTAATTTTAGGAGTGTTTTAAGTTTGAAACAAAACCTATTTTTGTGCTTTTTTGTAACTATAATGCAATAAGTATTAGGATTTTTTGTGTTTTTTTATGGTATATCTTAATTTTTTTAAACGATAAGCATATTTTTAACATCATTTGAGTCAAAATAATGAATCATTACGAGTTCAGCTAGCAAGTCGATCTTCTGAAGCGAGAACTTAAGATGCATGATGCATCATCTTATATCGAAATACTTGCTCTTACGTACCTAAGTTTTGAAAATCGGTTTTGTTTTTTTTTTGGAGATTTAAGTTTTGAAAATCTTGAGAGCTTTCTCGCTTGGTAATAGCGGACCTACTAAGTAAGATACGGGTTCATATGACACCCTATATAATTGAATTTTCTTTGTAATGTTTTTAGATTTGTTAACAATGACACCAGTCCAAATTTTTGGACATATGTGTACGTATTTATCGATAAGATCTGCACAATAGAATATAATTCCCATCGTTAAGTAAACATTAATATTTAATAACCGTTTAAAAGCTACAATTAGTATATATATTAAATTCATCATTATCTCAAACTTAAAAAAAAAAAAAACTCAAGTTAAACAAGACTCGTTTGTTTGCATGGGTGAAGACGTTATATCAAACATAAGTAAAATCATATGAAAAAGGTATTATATAGAATTTTTTGTAAGAATGACAATTTTTTTTACATGCAACCCCAATATTTATAAATTAAAAACAAAAACATCCACAAATATCACATTCTACAAAAGAAGAAAGATGATACATTACAGTTCGTCACGCAAAGAACCAAGACCCAAACCCAATTAGTTCTTGATTAATCTTTGCCATGTGTTTGTGAATTGCCACACTCACTAAATGCTCTTGCTTAGCTCCTCGAGCTTCTTCAACCTCAGATTCTCGCTTTCTCCACCCAACTGTTCAATCTCCTCAGTGAGAAAATAGACACCGTTTATGCAAAATATACAAATCGACGAGTCATTAACTTAGATAAGAGCACGAAACTAACCTCCATGAGTTTGAGTAATACTAATTTGTTTTGTTGATTTGGGTTTAGAACACCTAAGCCTTTCAGGTGGTATTTTAATGGCCGAGGCGGCTATCGGGGTGATTGTTAGAGAGTAGATCATTATTTAATTAGAGTATTTTATTTTAATGGTGATTTTAGAAAACAAAGCCTAAAAAGTTGTATCTTTGTAAATTTCCAAAGAAGGGACGAATAAAATACGTGGTGAACATGGTGGAATTTTATTATTATATATAAGAAGATGATGTAAAATGTAGCAGAATGAGTTTTTATTTAGCTTTCTTTTTCTAAAATAATTCCAAGTAAGAAAAACTGATATACATCTTTTGGATAGAAGAAGGCTAGAGAACAAAAGCCACAAACGTGTAAAATGCATAAAAATAAGAACACTAATTATTAAACCATATAGTCTAAGTTTTGCTGTTTAATTTGCTACGGCATGTATTATGTCAATAAACAGATCCTGTTTGATTTATAAAATTTATAGAAAGTCAAAAAAAATGACCGAACTACGTACTAATTGTGCCACCCAATCCCAACCAACCGTATGTGCAAAATATATTGATTTTGTTTCTCTCTTCTCAAGTAAAATACAAACAGCTCTGTCAGCTTCAGATATTCAAAACATAGGACATCTAATATCAAGACAATCATCTGACAATGTATACATTATGAACAACTGTTAAATAACATCTATATTACACTTCTGATAACGAATCCTACGTCATCCCCCCCC
>PKMM01045476.1:104417-207750 GCA_002933915.1 Eutrema heterophyllum | reverse complement strand
TTTTTTTTTTTTTTTTGGGTTGAAATGTGAAATCATATAAATCAACAAAAAAAAAAAAATAGTCTTAGGCTCTTAGCCTTTCTTGGCCTGACGGCTGACGTCCGTGACGCGTAAAAGTTTTCTTCCACCTTGAGGACAAGCTGGTTCTTCACGGCGGGATTATTGATACGGTTCGAGATTGGGAAATTGGGCCTCGTTGGGCCAATTAACATTATCTCTTTTATTTATGCTTTTAAGCCCATTTACAAGGATTATATGTAACCAAGACTCTATTTCTCTATATTAGAGAGAGTATGTGATGAAAACCTCTGTCTTTCGATTTTACCTCTCAAAATTGTTCTTAGTACGGAGCCGCCATTGAAGGACCTCCATCCAAAGCTCGCTGGTCCTCTGTTATAATTAAAAGGCTCACTGGAAAATGTCGTCGGCTAAGTGGCGAGCTCTCCAGCATCGCCATCGTTACACTTACAGTGCCATCGTGTTCCCAAGCTCATTCACGGCTTCTTTGAGCCAATCTAGTTTGTCTCAGTGTTTTCCCAAGTTTTACTCCAACATTGGAGAATTGGTTTCGTTGAATTCAATCTACGCGCAAGTCAATCACGCCAAGAAAGTTGTTGCGTCGTTCGGAGAGGTACTCGCGAAGACCCATGAAAATGAAGGCGAGAGAGAGGCAGTTTTTGTACGGGAAGCTATTAGGTTTTATCTATTTTTGGTTAAAAGCATGTACACAGAGCATCTTGCATTAACTTCACCATGCGAATTCTCAACAAAGTTTTAATCTCAAGTCAACTACAACTTTATAGTAGTGTTTAAAAAGGATGTCAGATTTCTAGCTCTTTAAAAGTTTAAAACAAGCAATGCATGTAAAACATAGTATGTGGGTGAGTTACTCGAGCTTCTTATACCGAATCCTACGTCATCCCCCCCCAAAAAAAAAGGTTATATGATTAAATCCCCTCTAAATAAAGTGACCTCATTCCTAGTTGCATCACCATATATACATCCAAGTTCTTTTTTTTTTCCATGAAGCATCTTCCTTTTCCATTAGAATAAACCGTTTTTTACAAAGCTTTAAACAGACATATTTAGTACAGATACATATTTAGTACAGATACATATTGAGCAGCAGACAGAAGACAACAATTGTGAATAGATAACCGCATAAAATATAATCCAAATTCAACGACAATGTGAACCCTCTAGTGAGTAGAACAAGTTAATTATGGTAATAAAACGTACACTAATGATGAATATATATTATGTTTCAATTTTATGAGGAGAGAAAGTGGATTATAAAAATCTGTGAAAACAAAACAAAATCTGTGGACAAAGTATTCTTAAAAAGAAAAGACAAGATTGATAATACTAGGTCGAAGAATTCGGTTGTGTAAGGAACCAAACAGAAACTTCCAAACATTCAAAACAAAGGAATTAGAAATGAAATTAAAGGTATAAAAATTTAGGGAAAATTGGAAAAAAAGACAAAAACCCTCACCTATTGTTTTTTTAATACTTTCTCACTAAGCATTGTCCTATTAAAATTTATATTAATGGAAATACTAAATTACCCTTAAATAATCTAAACAAATATATTATTTATAAACTTTAAAAAACCTTATTAAAATAACTTTGATCCAAAAAAAAAAAACTAATCCACATAAAAATAAGACACGTACTCTCCGTCAAAGTTCACTCGCCGGTGTCGTCCTCTCCGTCGCCTCGCCAACTCCGGCGAGTGAAATTTCGCCGGCTTTCCTCCTTTTCCAAATCTTGTGCAACAATCGCTCCACCAATCGTGCACTCTCTAAAATTGTCTCAGGAGAAACAGTTGTTCTAAGACACAAACCCTGAAGCATGTCCAAGATAGCGGTAATACGCAACAAAGCAAAACGATGTCACTTCATCTGTTGCTGAAGTTAGAGCTGCGAGTGGGCCTACAAATCAACAGAATATGGGCCACAATATCGTGAAGACCTCAATTCACCCCACATCGCAACAGCAACGGTCATCTCTCCCAGAACAAAAGGACAAACATTCAGCAAAAGCAGAAGCAGCGATGAAGAAACTTATCCAAAACCGTACAGTCGTGAATCCAGTTAAGAATCCAGTAAAGGTTCAAAACCGATTTGATGCGCTCTCAACCTTATCACAATGATTAGAGCTGTGCTCAGATTGTGACAGGTGTTACTAGGGTTTTTGTGTATCCATTTCTAGCTTTTGTATAAATAGGTACTCAATGTATAATACAGAGCTTAAGCGTTTTATGAATAAGAAATAAATTCAGCTTCACCTCGAGTTTCAAAATCCTTTCAAGCGGATCCCTGGAATCCACCACCAGGGAAACAATCTGAATCTTCCAACAAAGCATATAACTCTTCATTACGAGGATCATGTAAAACAGATGGCCATATAAGAGGACCATTTACAGTTGGAACAAACTCTAGGTTCTGCAATTCTTCCCTCACGTATCACTCCTCCAAACAAAGTTGTTGAAGATTCTGCAAAATAGAAATCATCACCTGATCACGAATCTCAGGTTACAAAACTTCAATTCCGTTGAAAACTTTCTGTCAATAGAAATTACTTTTCTTTCATTCTCAATGCCATAGTACCTCGACAAAACATCTTCCTCGCTGCCATGGAAACTTAGAATAAACTCACATCCTAGAAGACAGGCAGGCACATCGAACAGAGGTAAGTACTTTGAAAGATTAATAAGATCAGAATAATTGGATTCTTGAGCACATGCTTCTCCATACACACGATAAATGGCCAAAATCTTGCAGATTCTGAGGTATAGATCGCCAATTTGATTTCCTATGTGCCATTTTGGTTCCAAAAGAAACCACAAAGTTCATCCTTCTCTTGAGCATTCAAATTGTGTACTGCATCCATATCCGAAGAGGCAACATCAAAAACGGATTCTAAGACACATGTATAACTAGTTTCCGGAAAAAAGGACAAGTCTGAATGTTCAACTTTAAAATTGTTGTTTAATAACTTGCTACCAATCTTCTCTAAGACATTTCTGACTGCATCGGGAAGCTTCTCCACATTGATCAATTTTGATTGCGAAGAGGCTATATACAACTAGCCAGATGTGGATAGCAAGATTGGCCAATCACAGAATAATTGGCTCCGACACTGTTCTCAATATACTGCCACAAGAGAACAAACCATGATGACGATGGATGGCCTGGGTTGGAGTCTGGATGCCAGGAAATCTTGCTTCTGTATTTCCATTCAGCAGGTACAAGCCTAGGAAATAACTGAAGCATATGCTCATTCGTGAAAATAAAAGTTGAAGAAACGGAGAAGAAGAGAGAATGAATATCGTGGAAGCACAGAGAAACCGTGAAAAAACTGATAAAAAAACGTGAAAAAATAAATTTTCTTAGGTTTTACATTTTTGGTAATTAACTAGATATATCCTAGATTTTTTCACATATTTTTAACTATTTTGGCAGAATACAAATTCTACAGTCCGTAGAACAATAAAAGAACTGTAGAATATATATTCTAACACTATGTAGAACATAGAGCACATGGTAGAATATATATTCGATGTTTGGTAGAACATAGAACAAATGGTAGAATATATATTCTAGGTTTGGTAGAACATAGAGTAAATGGTAGAATATATATTCTAGGTTTGGTAGAATATAGAGCAAATAGTAGAATATATATTCTAGGTTTAGTAGAACATAGAGCAAATGGTAGAATATATAATCTACCAAAATCGTGGATTTATAATATGTATTCTGGATTTCGTAGAACAAAGTATAAAAATATTTTTTCAATCTAGATTTTTCCAAAAATGATTTTTCAAAATATATTTATTTCCTTATATGTATTTATCTGTATTTTTCGAGAATGTTATAGATTTTTTAAATTTTTTAATGAATTTATTACATTTAATTTATGGGTAGTTTAGTCAAAAAGTGACAAAAGTGAAGAAAGTCTTCATGTGAGTTTTTTTGTCCTTTTTTTCCAATTTCCCCAAAAACTTATGAATATAATGATGTGGATATTTGAAAATGGAAGTAACAATAAAAACTTTTAACAAAAATCTTGACTAAAGAAACTAATTAAATTTATGCCTTCATTGTAGAACTCATTATTCGAAAGAAAAAAAATACTCAGGGTTTTACCAGAAAAGAAGAAAATCATGCTAAAGGTGGAAACAATTTGGACCTAAACAAATGCCAATTAATTTCAAATGGCCATTCACACTGATACTAGTGGGTTAGACGCGTTTCGCGCGGTATTTTATATTATTGTTTTTTATGTAGTTATAGAAAAAATCGGCAATAATAAAATTTAGTATTTCACGAAAATTATTTTTAGTAATTATTTAGTATATCTAGGCATACCCTCCTCTATAGATGAGACGCGCCATAAAAACTACTCAACTTCGTTGGAGTTATCAGCGTGAAGTCATATACGCCGAAACATCCTACACTTGGACATCTAATACTCATAGCTAAACACAACTCAAACCAACCACCAAATTTGGTCTACTTATCTAGATCAGTTAAATCCTTTGAAAATCCCTACATTTCACACAATGAAAAAGGAGAATAAATTTCCAAGGGTTCAAAACCCACGTTAGAGACTAATTGATACATATACTTCATTTTCTCAAATATGGGTCGAATGTCCATTCATCTGACATCTCATTTCAAAAACATCTGACATCTTTCGGAGATGCATTCATAATTCTCTCTCTCTATCTATCTATCTATCTCTCTCTCTCTCTCTCTCTCTCTCTCTCTCTCTCTCTCTCGCTCTCTCTCTCTTATACACACCAATGCGGAAAATTGAACCACAAAACACATTTTGCCTGATTTAAATCTAACATTCACTATCTTTCTCCCGTTTCCCCTTTTTTCTTGTGAGTTTCGATGTCTCCATTCTGAATTGAGCATTGGAAATTTTTTGCAAAGACTTCAACCATTCGTCCTCTCAGTGATTGGCTTAAAAATGTTATCATTTTGGGATACCACAGTTTGTCTATCATGACATGCATTCTTGCATACCCATCAAATACTCATAATTCTCATTCAAGCTTCTGGAAACTCATGCAAGTATTCATTTGTTCAATGATTCCTCGTGTATGAACACTAATTTCTAACCATCGAAATGATTTGTTTTAATTATTCTCTATAAAAATCAATTGACAGGATCACGGAAGTTGGTCCTAAACTATGATTAATTAGTATTTTTTTGTTTTTTCTAATTATAATTCTTTAAGCAATAAGTTTTAAAATTCATATACATTTCATTTGGAATTAATCCATATTGATTGTTTCAAGTTATATTTCACAACATTTGTTTGATTTTATTTAGAAAAAGTTTAATCCATATTTTATAAACACTAAATTCTATAGTTTTCCTTAAACTATATCTATAAACGGATAAAACTAAAATTATTAAATTATAATTTCTTTAGATCAATAATATATAAGCTATCTTTTATTCAAAAAAAATTATTATTTCAAGTTCCATGGAAAACTATTATATTAGTGGATGGTAATTATTATGAGAATTTAAACATAATTACACAAAATATAATAAATCAACTAAAGTAGTTACTAAATAACTTAAAATAAACAATATATATGAGGCAGCATGAGAAGACAGTTTATTCTACTTTATATATATAAATATCTCAAAAGCATATATCTATACTATTAAAACAGGGAACATTTTGTAATCAAACAAGGAAAACTTTCATTTTAGTCTATTCATATCCTGGATAACTATTATTCCCTTTATTTTATTCATGTTGTCAAACAGAATTTTTTTTTTTTTAAATTACAAAATTAATTATATTTGTCAAATCTTACCAAATCTTTAATTATATACTATTTTCGAAATTATAGCAAAATCTTACCAAATCTTTAATTATTTACTATTTACGAAAACATAGATATAATATCTTTACAAAAATATTCTTTAGTTTGGATTTTTTTTTGGATTTAAAAATAATTCCGAAAATTCAAATTTTAAATTAGATTAGTTTGGATTTAATTAAATATAGGTTATATTAATTATCAAAAATTATAAAAATCAGTTGTTATTATATCTTTACAAAAATAATAAACCGGTTATTAATTTAGAATTAATTTAAATATTCAAATTTAAACAATATTCTCATAATGACGGAGATGATAAACGATACTCCCTCCGTTTTTTTTAAGTGTCGTTTTAGGATTTTAATTTTGTTTCATTTTAAGTGTCGTTTTACATTTTCAATGCAGATTTTAAATAAATTTTCCAGTTTTATCCCTATTCTTTCAGCTCATTAATGAGTGTGAACACATTATATAACGCATTAATAAGGGGCAAAACAGAGAATTGTATTATTTTATTAATATGTGTGAAAAAACTTTAAACGACACTCAAAAAGCGGAGGGAGTATGTTATTGTATATTTTTATCATAATTAATCAGCCTAAAATTTTAAATATTTGAAATTAGTAAATATTTATATTGTACGGTAATATAAACGGGCGGGTTAGAATTATTTTTTTATAATCACGGTCATATTTAATACTAGAAAAAATTAAATATACAAAAAGAAATTATATCTAAACACAAAATAAATCTTTGTCACTTATTAGAAAAATTATATCTTTTTTTTACATCAAGAAAGATTATACCTAAATACAAAAAAAAACAAAACAAATTATATTACAAAATTTGGCTATTTTTTTGTTGATAACTACTATTCCAGTTGCCGAACAAGTCAATTTAGTACAATATTAATAAAAAATATATTTTAATTTATATTTAAAAATAATTCCAAAAATTCAAATTTTAATTTACCTATTTTCTTTATTTAGAGTATACAAAATAAAACATTAAACATATTTTTGTTAAATCTTAAACAAACTTTGCATATCTTACCCGTACTATGCAAGATTTGGAAGTAAAGTATTAGTTAAGCTAATTGAAATCGATTATGGAATTTTTTGCAAAATAAATGAATCCAGTAATGTTAAAAAAATACATATATGGAAAATGTGATCAACAAATAAATTATTTATAAATACAATATTCTCCAAAAAATCCCACATATAATTAGTAGCCATACATGAAGCTATGATGATTAGCTTACCTAAACGATTTGACCATCAAGCAAAAATTATACATAAAATATTTTCCACATGATTTGTTACGATTTAGAAATACGAATTAAATTCTTTCTAAAACTTGAAATCCATATTATTTTCTTTCTTTTTAAAATTAAAGGATATCCTAGTTAATTTTTTTGTAACTTAGATAGATGCAAATCTTTTAAATTTTTTTTTGGAACTTATCAATAAATTTCCGTTCCTAAATATCCTATTTACAATTTATTAACTAATCTAATTAATCACAAATCTCTATCAATATCTTAATTTTATGAAGATTTTCAACTATTGGAAAGATTTTGTTGGTGATTACGATCAATTATTATATTCAAAACTAAAATATTGCAAACCCTATAATTTAGTCTTCTTCTCCTATAACTATTGCAAATTCCCTTGGCCAATCTCACACCACAAATTCCATTCAAAGATCGATTACTCTTTCAAACGAATATTACTACTTTCATAACATATTCTAATGGTTTTGTTATATGTTGAAAGCTGTTTCAAGTCTCAATCCATCCAAATATGAATAGCGGTTCCATTTGAATTGAAGGTACTACTAATTTCAAAACTTTAAAACTCAAACTCCAATCGTTGTTCATGAATGTTGCTTTTTGTTATAATTATGTTTGAAATATCAGTATATGTCAATTTCAGTTGCAGGTGGAGACCAACAACGAAGGAAGTTGGTGTTGCACCGCCTGGACAAACGAAGAGAGTAAAGTAGTTTATTCGATTATACATCAGAAAGAGAGAGAAAACTTTAAACAATTTGTACGTTATTCATTGCAAGTTTCGTGAATCTATATGTATGTTTCAAGCATTTCTCATTTTCTGGTATTGAAGAATTAATTGTAGTCTTTTAAATCCGTGTGCGGGTATAGAATTGTAGTCTTTTAAACAATTGTGTCCCCCTTCACTTCAAGAAAATGTTGTAGAGAATTTGATTTTAAAATAAGGGAGAATTGTTAAAATAGTACATTATGGTGCTGCGGTTTGACAGGGGGGTACACCCATAGAGAAAATTGTGAAAATAGTACACCTCTTTAGGTCTATTACAACATACCCCTCTCATTTGAAAATAATAACAAGAATGTCATTACTTCTTACTTTTTTGGAGTTTTCTTTTCCCTCAACCTTTTATCAGGTGTTAAAAAAAGTGAAAATATTTTAGTAAAAGTATAGAATACTAAAATGATACTATATTATCAACATATATAATTATAACATTAGTCAACTTTTTATAATATAGTCAATATATCATAAGAGCGGATAGCTGGTAACCTTTCTATTACATATACGTATTGTTATTGGTATGTAAACACAAAATAAATATGTATCTCATATTCCTAATATTAAATCTACAAAAACAAATTATAACTAAACACAAAATAAATTTGTGTTTCATATTACAAAAATTAAAACTACAAAAACAAATTATATTACAAAGTTTCATAAAAAAAATAAAAAAATTCTCGTGCGGGCTCACGGGTTATAATCTAGTTAAGACTTAAACAGAGGTACTCTTATTGCCTATTATGGACTAAGCTTCAATAGAAAAGTTATGTAGTGGATTGGGCTGTTCACTAAGAAACCTTTAGGCTTTTCCGGTGAAGGCTCAAATCTCTGTAAGTGGGCCCAAAATGAGTACATTCATTATCAATCTATACTCTCAAAACCCAAATAAGTTATCGTTAATTAAAAGGATGAGTTCCGATTAAGCCGGTCCAGCTCATATGGTTTACACCCAAATAAGCTTTAACCACATGGTTTTACCCATCATAGTATATGTTTTTGGCTCAAATTGGGTAAGACAATATGAACAATCTTTTTCTTAGTTGACGATATCTCATATGTGAGATTCGAATTGGTATTTCTGTACGCAACTCATAACATTAACCGTCTTGAGTCAATTTTCTATAATTTGTATACAAGACAAAAAAAAACTAAGAACAAAACTATGTAACGACTAACCTCAATGCAATAATATAATTTTCATTCTCAAACCACAATATTCATAAAGTTTATAGCTCAAATCAATGTTTTAAAAAAATTCAATTTAAGTAACTTTACCGATGTACTAAGGAACCTTTCAAACAGAATACGCTTCAAGGTTTTATGTACGAGGCTCGCTGCAAGAGAGTAAATTAATCAACCTGCTCTTATTTCTAATCTGACTGAAGTACGGGTCTAATGCGCAAAACCTCTTTGTAAACAAAAGAAAACAAAATTAATGTTCTTTTGGAATAAATTCACATGATAATTTCTATTTAGAAACCTCAAGTAGAGCTACTAGATGGTTGATCTTATTGAAAACAACTTGTTTTAGTATACTGATTTAATAAATAAATAAAAATACAGAGATTGGGATGACATGAAGGCAAAGTAGTCTTTACATTGGATTCTTTTGATTTTTTTAAACATATAAAAATATCAAACTATTTAAAAGATCGCATGTTGACACGTGCGTGCGCTCATGCCCTTTAGATACCTTGTGTCAATGTGTGTTGTGTGTTGTGTGTGTGTGCTCTCAGTGACCAGAAAGATCTATTCTTTCCTTTTTTCCTTTTCGTTTCTTTTTAATACTTTTGTTTTCTTAAAATTATTTAAAAAAAATAGGTTCCGGTCCAAGTTTGGTTAGTAGCCTTTTTTTGGTGTGTGGTTAAATTTATATAACCAATAGCGAGATGGGAATTTACACATTTACAAGTCTAGGCATATGCTGCTTATGTAATGTAAATGTTACGGCTTAAATAAATATTTCCAATCACGTGATTCTATATCTATGGTATTGAAAGCATTAGTGGACCGCTTTACAAATGTTTTTGCAGGCGTCTAGATTCGTCTTTTGCAATTACAATCACAAAGATAAAAAATAAACACGTGAGAAGAAGAAAAAAAACACAAAATTTTGCAAAACAAAAAGAAATTTTTGACAAGAAGAAAAATTGAATTACAGTATTTAGCAAACTAGAAAAAGCAAAGAAAATGGGGAAGCATAAGCGAGAGAGGGAATAATAAAGCACGTGGGATCACGTGAGGCCTCGCGTGCCGGCGTGACTTGCCTTTTACTACAAAAGATAATAAAAATTTTGTTACAAAGGAAAAAAATGGGACCTACGTGGACTGACTCTGGCCCTTCTGTTGTAATATTGACATAATATACGTTTCTTTCTCATACAACAAAAACAAAAATTTTAATTAAAAATTGGTCTGAAAATAAAAATAGTTTAAAAAAATTTAGTCTGACAGATTGTGTCAGAAAAACGTATTTGTCTTCTCTTGGACATGTGAACTCTCGCCCTCCTTTGCCTCTTCCTTCTTATTCTCTGTCCTTGTTCCTCAATTTTATATATTTTACGATTTCGTTTCAGATTTGTTGTATTAACTCGTTTGTAATTTCGTCCACAATTTCTGAAATAAATTAGATTTAAGGGCAGGAAAGTACGACATATATAACTTGTCTTGCCGACGTAAAAAAAATGAAAACTACTCTTTCCAAACTTTTTATTTTGTTACGATTTATTTTATAGAATACAAAATATTGATTTGTTATATTACATGAACGATGGTTTTTTAATTGAAAGATCTTATTTGCTCCATAGTAAGAATAAATCGCAAAAAGGTAGAATGTAAGAAAACCCCCAATGGAATGATTCTAGGTTCGGCTTGAGATGAGTTGATGATTTTTTTTACATTTTTTTGGGTCTTAGGGAAATGTGATGAGGATTTTTAAAGGTTAAAACGTAAAAAATAAAAATAGTGAAAATGGAGGGTAAAAGTGAAAAAAAGAAGAAGAAGTACTATGAGTAGTCAAATCAAAGATGAGTCACAGCCAAAAACAAAAAAGAATAGAGAAACCCTCACCACCAACTTGTGTTACTCACTTTTATGCTTTTCACTTCCGAGTTTCTGACACAGCCCACCTGCTTCTCTTTTCTCATTATTACTTCTCCCTCTCTCCACTTCATTGAGTTGTGAATTTTTTGATATTGAGTCTAACCGAATGTAAACCTAATTCAAAACTTTAAAAAATGAATTGTATACAACAAAATTGAATAGAACACAAAATCAAACCGTTGACAAATCAATACAAAAATTGAACCAAAAAGTTTGCCACACGTAACCTATGACGCTGGTTTTTGGTTCCAAAAATGGCAACTGCATAAAGAGTAGTAGTAGTAACTGACTTATATCGTGTTGCATAAAAAGTAACTCACATAACTCAAATGGGGCGCCATGAAACAAATGATTTTTTGTTTTCTCTCTTCATTCGGAACTCAATGCCCTTTTATAGGCAATTGTGTGTGATAGAACGGAAGTGACGATAAACAGTTTAACCAATTGATTCAAATAACCGATTGAGACCTCCCAAGATCAACCAAAGAATTCGAAAAAATCTCCTGTTTATGACCAATTTTTTGAATTCGTTGAGATTTCGATAGATATACAGAAAACAATGGATAAAGAAAAAACTCTTTATTAAAAATCAAAAACTGAAAAATACATTAATCCTAAAAGACTATAGGAAAACATAAAAACTCTATAAAACCCTAAAATAACATTTAATATAAATTAAATAAACTATTTAATAAATATATTAAATACAAATATTTAATAAATATATTAAATATACGTTGCATCAGTGTGTATTCAAGATCATATACTGCAGTGTGAGTTTTTAACTTTTATCGATCTTCTATCTCCGGCATAACCACGTTTAGAATCAACTTTAAAAAGGGATTGAATGGATATTTGTTGTATCTATTCGTAAAATGCGCAAATTCTTGATCTCCTGTATCCATCAAAGCTAGTAATGTTTTCGTGGACTACGGCAAAGAGATGTATTACGCCTTGCTTTTCATCATGGATATGCAAGCTTTTTAATCAAATGTTTTACTCATTCGAGTCTGGTAATATTGACTATCACATTTTAAGTGTTTATTTTTCCCCAGCCATTTCTGTATATGTTTTCAATTTTTTCAACTGATTCCACCAATAATTCAGCCAATTCCACCAAAATTAATGTTACTATCTAAGGTCGTCTTACGTCTAGACTCTAGATCTGTGGATATATATGGACGTTGGTACAAAATTTAAAGGTCAAAATAGAAAATAGAGTGGAAAGTACATTCAGTGCCGTACATGACTAAATAAGAATTTAACGAATTTTTTACTAACTCAAATTTAAAGTAGTTCGGTTTGTCACCAATGCTCACCTCATTAAATAATCTTCAAACAAATCACTTCTATATCAGATGGTATCTGATTTTTTTTTTTTTTTTTTTTTTTGACAAAAGACTCTATTATTGTCATTTGTCACTAATTAAATGTCTCCTTGTAGGCTTTTGTTTACTCAATAAACTAAATAAAATGGGAGATATATGCAAGTGCTATTTCCAAGGCAGCGAGACAGAAAAACTGCAGGTTATTATCTCTCCATCTTCATCTTGCAGAGTGGTTCTTTCTGGGTTTTCTGACTTGTTTTTGTTTTTGTTTTTGTTTTTGTTTATATTAATACAGAAACCATAGTTTAATAATCTGAGATTAATGACGATATGTGAACCCAATTAATAAAGTTATATAGTTGTTCTCTAGTCTTTAACTGTATAGTTTTCTCCCCATCTGTCTTGTCTCTCACTGTGTTTTTCTCTCAAGTCTCAAGTGCCCTAATAAAAACCTCTTTCCTCCCTCTCTGTCTTCTCTCTCTCTCTCTCTGCAGAAGAAGCTCAGATACAGAAACTGACTGCAAAGAACAAAGCTTTTTCTAAGAGGGAAAAAAAGTTGGTTCTTTTCTTCTTTTGCTCTTCACAACCCCAACAAGACTTTGCTGTTGTTGCCATATCCATTAAATCAGACCCTGAAAACCATTTATCCCAAAAGCAGCCAACACACTCTCTCTCTCTCTCTGCCATGGATTTGCAACTGAAACAATGGAGAAACCAGCAGGTGCAGCAGCAGCAGACAGAGTCAGAAGAACAACCTTCTGCAGCTAAGATACCAAAACATGTCTTTGATCAGATTCAATCCCATACTGCAACTTCTACTGCTCTTCCACTCTTTGCCCCTGAGCCTACCTCTTCTAAACTCTCCTCTTTGTCTCCTGATTCTTCTTCCAGGTTCCCTAGTGAGTCTTTTCTTCCCCCCTCCGTTTCTCTTATATTTCTGAAATTTTAGAGATGGACTTTTCAGTCAAATCAGTGATACGAGTGTTGTTGATTTTTATGTGGGTTTTGTAGAGATGGGGAGCTTCTTTAGCTGGGCACAGTGGCAAGAGCTTGAACTACAGGCACTGATCTACAGGTACATGTTGGCTGGAGCTGCTGTTCCTCAAGAGCTCCTCTTACCCATCAAGAAAAGTCTTCTCCATCTATCTCCTTCCTACTTTCTTCACCACCCTCTTCAACACCTCCCTCATTACCAGCCTGCCTGTGAGTCTCTTTCTTGGTTTCATCATGGGAATATGCTTTCTCCTTGTTTGAAGAGAAAGCCAATCTGTTTTAATTAATTGGGATGCATGGGTTTTGTGCTGTTGTCGTTGGAGTTGTGTTCCCAAGATCCAGACTTTCGATTTAGTATTATCTTGTTTTTGCAAATCTTCAAGAGGCATGTGATGGGTGTCTAATTTAATCTTAAACAACTTTGCTGCTCCTTAAATGTCGTGCCCTTATTGGAGATCTTACATCTATGTTTGGAATGAAAGTATAGTTTATAGAATCTCTGTTCTTGATCTGATCTGTGATGTGTGAAAAAAACAGGGTATTTGGGGAGGGCGGCGATGGATCCTGAGCCAGGGAGGTGCAGGAGAACGGACGGGAAGAAGTGGAGATGTTCAAGGGACGTCTTCGCCGGCCACAAGTATTGCGAGCGCCACATGCACCGTGGCCGCAACCGTTCAAGAAAGCCTGTGGAAACTCCCACCGTCAATGCCACCAACACTTCCATGGCTGCAGCCGCACCCACCGCAACAACGTCTTCTTTTGCTTTCGGTGGTGAGGAAGTGGGTCAAGGAGGATCTTCTTGTTTCTTCTTCTCTGGCTCTTCCAATTCTTCATCTGAACTTCTCCACCTTAGTCAAAGGTAATAAAAGACTGTTTTTCTGTCTGTTGATCTTGTTGGTCAAAGCAAACACATTGACTTTTTCTTTCTTTAGTTTTAAGCCAATAAGATTTTGGTTGACACTTGAGACAATTGTTTTGAATAATAATAATGAGTCAAAATTTATCTCTTGCAATTGATTTTCACCTTAAGATTTAGAGGAAAGCAAAACTGATACTGATATTTAACTATGAAACTGATGACACACAACTTGGGTTTGTATGCAAGTGATGTTGTGGAGAGAGGGGTAATGTTGGAAATTGAGAGACACAACCTTATCTTTTCTAGGGTTTTTGTTTGTTTGTTGGCATAAATATCTCTTATTTTCTGTTGAGAGATAATGATAACATTGGATTTGATAGAATCTATTTTTTGAAGCTAAGGTGTGAGACTTTTCAAACAGAGATATTAGAAAGAGAGAGAAAGAGAGTTAGATACATAACAGTGAAATGGTAGGACCTTAGTGAAAGCTGACCCATATATGTCTCATATCCTGCAGAAAAGTTAAAAGCTTTTAGATTCTTCTACACCCACCTCCCCTATCCACACACTCACATGATACAAAAACTCGTACATAATAATCTATTTCTATCAACTACTTAATCAATTTTTAAAAACCTGCATTAAATGGTGCTTTTAAAGCCTAATAAGAACATAAAAGGGTTCCAACTATGTTGCTGTTGAACCTAATTGTGGAATCTCTGTTTTTTTTTATGAGTTTGATCTCCTTCGCTACTGTGACTCAAATCATGAGATGTGGATTCTTTTAACAGTTGTTCAGAGATGAAGCAAGAAAGCAACAACAACAACAAGAGGCCATACGAATCCCATAATGGATTCGGCAACAACAGATCAGACGGAGGCCACATCCTGAGGCACTTCTTTGACGACTGGCCTCGCTCTGAAGCCGACAATAGTTCAAGCCCCATGAGCTCAGCCACTTGTCTCTCCATCTCCATGCCAGGAAACTCTTCCTCTGACGTCTCTCTGAAGCTGTCCACTGGCAACGAAGAGGAAGCTAGGAGCAACAACAATGGGAGGGACCAGCAAAACATGAGCTGGTGGAGCGGTGGAGGTACCCACCACAACCACCACCACATGGGCGGACCGTTGGCCGAAGCACTGAGATCTTCCTCCTCGTCTTCTCCTACCAGTGTTCTTCATCAGCTCGGTGTCTCTACACAAGCCTTTCATTGAACAGTGTAAAACCAATACAACATTGCGGTTTTATGACTGTTTGTTTTGGTTTTTTTTATATATTCAAATTTTCGCTGTATAAAGAGGGGAGGCTTTTGTCGTCCACTTCCCCCTTTTTTAAGCTTTTCCTGTTTCTGTAACCCTTCTCTGCAGTTTTTCCCCTCAAAGATTTATGTTTTTGGTACTCTTACATCTTAAGCAAGTGTTCATATCACTAAGTAGAATCTGTGATGAAACATATGAAGCTTGAGATAATGTAGAAGTGCTGCGACTTTTATTTCCTTTTAAAGTTATTATGATGCTGCAAGTGAAACTAAAGGAGATGGAGATAAAGAGTAAGTCGTTGTAGTACAAAGAAGCTTACAGTAGGTAAACTCGGACGTTCTTCTCTTCTTAGACATCTTCGGGTACAAGGCTTATGGGCACAAGAGAAGAATCTTCATCACCCTCTACTGCAGCGTAAACCACAGCGGTTCTGCATGGCGCATACACCATGAAGGAGCAAGGCCTATCATCGTACCTTCCATTCTGCATAGCAGTTTGTCAGTTTCTTTGTAATTGACTTTGGATAAAAGAAAATTTTCGTTCTCAGTTTAGTTAATGGGCTTACAGAGGTGAAGAATTCGGCGGAGTCATCTAGCCGATTGAAGCCTTCGAATAAAGAGTTATCAGAGTCCAAAACAATCTTGTACTTTCCGGGAACAGAGCAACCGATACGGTAGTCAGAGTAACTGTTGGTCCAGTGGAAGTTGAAGACAAAGACCAAATTACCTCTCTCGAATACAATGACTCTGTCTCCTTCATCCTTGCGTGATATGTACTGGTGCTCTGAAGTCATGAAACCATAATTCTCCTCGAGATGTTGCATTGCCCGATCAAACTCTTGCAGTCCATGGTATCTAAGATATTCTGCATCTCCCAGATCAAACCTACGTCGGCATTTATCATAACTACCATTATTCCCAGGGATGACTCTGCCATCAGGAAGGTGCTGGTCAGTCCTCGGGAAGTCGATCCATTCTGGGTGTCCAAATTCGTTTCCCATGAAATTGAGGTATCCTTCTCCACCTAATCCCATCGTAATGAGACGGATCATTTTGTGTAAGGCGATCCCACGGTCTACACGCGGAGTGGCCTGTTTATCCACGGCCATGAAATCATACATGTCCTACAGAATCAGGTAAAAAAAAAAGAGAAAATTGAGTCGAACAATCTATCTGAATACAACCTGACTTCAGAGTTCCAAGACAGTAAGATGTTGGTTATGCTGTTTGCTGAGTCTTATCAGTAATGAAATTGGTACCTTGTCCATTAGCCAGAACGCAATTGTTTTGTCTCCAACAAGGGCTTGATCATGACTTTCCGCATAGACGACACATTTTTCTCCCCACCTCCTGTTGGTAAGCGTGAAAACTATATCACCAACCTGCCAATCCTCGTCTCTCTTCCTATAATTATTACAACACGAAAATCAGTTCAATTTTTTTTTATTTTTTAGAAAGTCCTCTTCCTAATTATTGAAAGGCCAAGACTTCCTGAGGACATACTTGAGAAGCTCAATCCATTTATCAGCCACTGCCATGTGCAGACGGTAGTCAAAACCCACACCACCGTCTTGGACAGGAATGCAAAAAGCTGGCATCCCGCTAACCTGTAACAAAACCAATTGAGAGAATGGAAGAGAGGGAGGTATCAAGTATACTTTAGTATCACTAAACGAAAGTGCATAGGACTTACATCTTCGCCGACAACAATAGCCTCAGGGTATAGCCCATGAATCATATCGTTCACCAGCATTAGATAGACCACAGCGTCAACATCAGTAGAATATCCAAAGTACTCATTGTAATTCCCAGTAAATTCGACCTGCCACATACAAGAGCAGTTAGCTTGCAGAAAGCCATATATTTGGTATCAGCATATTTGTATGCGTAAAGGATAGTTACTGTCATCATATCTTGGCCTAACGAACAAAATTTATCCCATACAAGAAAATATCACCTGCAGTCCATGATGAGTGTACATCATGGAAGTCACGCCATCAAATCTGAACCCATCAAACTTGTATTCTTCCAGCCACCATCTCGCGTTGGACAGAAGATACCGAAGCACCTAAACAAGGACGAAACGTTAATACCGGACAGGCGTATCCACCAACATGGTGGTGCACTAAAAGACTTTCCCATTAATATTGCAATATCGACTGTAGGAAGAGAGACATACCTCCCAGCTTCCGTAATTGAAAAGACGAGAATCCCACATCCAATGATAACCCCGCGTACCAGAGTGGAAATACTGACCATCAGTGCCATCAAACATGTTCAGGCCATCCAGTGTGTTTTTTGATGCATGGCTGGTTTAATTTAAGACAATGATGATTATCCAATAAAAAGTCCATTTTCAATTGATTCCAGGATAAAATTTAACTGATGTAAGATGATTCTGGAGAAGTCTGTTAACTGGAGGCCAATACCTGTGCACAATATCCATCAGAACAACCAGACCCAGCTCATGAGCTTTGTCTATCAAAGATTTAAGGTCATCAGGTGTTCCAAAGCGGCTGCTAGGGGCGTAAAAATTTGTTACATGATACCTGCATTGCACATAGCAAAGTCACATGCTCATTCATCAAGGTGAACAAAAGGTTTTAACAGGAATGCGTTATAGACAAGCTATATCTTGGAGAGGAAGATACCCAAAGCTGGCATAGTAGGAATGCTCTTGAATGGCCATTATCTGAACAGCATTATAGCCTAGTTTTTTTATACGGGGAAGTACATCATCTCTAAAGTTGGCATATGTATTTATCATTGGTTCCTGCAGATAAAAGATAACGTTACTCATTATCATATTGTCAAAAGTGAAAGTCTTCTGCATTCAAGAAACTGGAACGAAAAAAGAGCTATTAATTTTTCATTTGCATTCTTATATTGAAACTATACATTCTCTAAGATGACTGAGCCAACAAGCAACTATGAGAGTCATATTGTTCAAAAAGACTAGTTCCGTAGTTCCCAAATTCTCTTAAAATGCCTAGACCAAACTTCCACTATCCTCAAGAAGCGCCTACAAGAATTGTCCTGTCATATGTAGTTTATGCACTCTGCATAACTTCTACCTCTGTCAGTGATATTTTAACACTAATTGCAGTGATTACCAATCCAAGAAAAGAGGGAAGAAACGGACCGTACTACTCATTCCAACATGTGATTCATATATACGTAGTGATGTGGGTCTCCTTGGACGAGGATGTTTGAACACATATTTATCCTGAAACAATGAATTACTCTTTAGGCCTTTAACGAAATCATCGGACCAGAAAAACGAGACATATATGAACCCACATATACACTTACATAATGCTGGAAACAAGTTATGAATTAAATACTAAATATAATGTTTTTCCTTGGATATCTACATCTTGAAAGAGTTTAGATCAAAATCGAAGGTAAAGTGAGTACTGGTTTGTACCTCCTCAGCAGGGTCATAATATACTCCATTGTATGGGATCTCGCCTGGTGCCTGGACGGAGTACTTGATCCAAGCTGGAATAGAGTCTTTAATACCAGATGGGGTATCCATGCGAATCTACCAATGCATGAAATAAAATAAAATTATGAAACAGAGTTGCAACGCTTTTCGCATGAGATCATTGGAAATGCACACAATAATCATAACTCTAAAAGTCCACTTGGAATGTAAGCTGTCTAGTTGTCTATTGTAAATAAGATGTTTCTTTCTATATTTTCTGACAACTGCAAATAAATGAGGAAAGGGACGTGGATTTCCTCCTGAAACTGATATAGAGAATGGGCAGCAGCAGTAAGTTGTAATGGAAAAAGTTTTATACATCTGAACAATGACTTGAAAACTATTAACATGTTACCTTCACGCGGGAGCCATGGGGAATTGCTGGCGAGCCATCAGCATCATTTGGCAGAAATATTTCCCACACACCAAACTCGTTCTGCTCAAATTTCAGTGAAAAGACTGTCTTAGATCCAAATTCCAGAAAGGAACAGAATGATAGCAGAGCAAAGCATGACGCCAACAAGAATCACTGAAGGTTGTAGTAAAATTTAACTACTAGCTTAACTATCAGCTTGGATGGAAGATTAAACAATAAATCTCAAAATAGAGTGTAACAGCATACCCGAGTCATGACATCAGCTTTAGTGTTCCAGTTATTAAAATCTCCAATCAGTGATGCTGCCTGGAAAGGTAAAATTCATGCAAATAACTTGTTAGGATAAACAGTAATCTAGATATTCAATCAGGTGCAGATACATGCATGGAATAAAAAGCAAAGGACAAAACCGATGTCACGATAATAGGGCACTACTCTACTTTCATGCTTGAGACCGTGTATAGTGAGCTGTGAGCCCAGGCTGAACATTCATACTTATGCTAAATAGAAAACCCCTTGACAAGTTCTGAAATCTGGAACCCCAACAACTCAAAGAAAAAAATTTCACCACCACAAAAATTTCTGTATGTTAGCAATAGGTGTACATCACATAATTAATCGGATCGAATGTGGGAGTACATGAGTTTCAGTCCATGATGCAAATAATACACGAGAGTAAATTCACACAGGATTCTGAAATTCTAATGACGGCACAAAAATAAAACAAATTCAATAAAAATCCAATTATTTGGTAGAGAATTGAGATTAAACAAACCTTAGCTCCCGGTGCCCATTCCCGGTAAGTGATACCAGTGGTGCTGATAAAATAGTAGATTTATAATTAGCAATTGCAATACCTCCTATCTGTAGAGTATTTGCTAAACTTTTACCGTGACTAGGGGTGCTGAAAATGCAATAATTATTGAAAATGAAGCCAAATATTTTTGCTAATAATAATTTACTGGTTTACCTTCGAGTGAAGCCAAATATTTCGTAACCACGAGAAAATGCCTCTAGACCACCTTCATTCTTGTCGATTTCTTCACGCAGTTTTCTGTACTGCCCATATCTGCAACGGCATGCTGGGTAATTAGAATATATGAAAGAATATAAACATAAGTTGTTTAAGCCAGGAGAAGGATGAATATCAAGATGACATAAAACTTGCACGTCCCGCCAAAAAAAAAAAATTCATTGTTTACTAGTTTGGTGAGGAAAACCATTATGAGAGACTTTTACTCTCTGCAAGAAAGTTAACGTATATAATATATTGTTTACCGATAATCAAGATGACCATGATAACTGTTCAACATAGGATCAATGTCATATATCTTCTTCCCATCTCCAGGAGGTGGAATCCTCCTCTGTCCAGCTTCTTGGACGAAAGACTCTGACATACTTGCAATATTTGCTTTATAATTCTGGCCTCCAGATGTTGAAAGTGCGGAAGTTTGATCCTGCACCTAATAATAAACATTTGAGAACAGTAGAGGGTAGAAATGTATTCTATCATGAGCATGTAAATGCAAGAAACAATGTAAGTGCATTTGAAAGAAGAATCTCATCCAGGATTCAGACACGTTTTATGAGAGATTCTTGAATAATATAACAAATAGGCTGCTATTCGATTCAACTTCTATTCGATTTTAATTTGTAGGAAAGATCCATTTATCCGAACAATAACGTGTTCACAAGTTGGTCCACATGAAAAAGAAAAAAGCATGATTCCTATAATTTTTTTCATAATTATGTGTCGCCAAACCATTACTTCAACTTCGTTTCTGGTTCCCATAACATAACTTCATTAGTGATCATACACACTAACTAGCAGTCAACATAGTAAGTATATTATTCCAAGGTCATATAGTGTAGTTACATAAGTAGAAAACCGAGTAGACGAGATAACAAACCTGAGTATCTTCAGTGACAGTTTCCCGAAGTTCTACTTGATCAGTGAGAGCTGAAGAGCTATCACTCTGATGGCCACCGAGCTTCTCAGATGCAGTGGTAGCTAGGGAAGAAGATTCAGAATCATGGGATGGCTTCCGAGCAAAAATCTTGCCTAATAAATTCGCAAAATCGATGTCAAAAAGAAGACAAATAGCAGAATCAAATTCAGATTTAAAGGATAAGCAGGCACCCAAAATGAAGATAAGTATCATTCCACAGAGCAATCAGAACAGTAGTAACAAGACACTTGTACAATTATCAAACTTCTAGATTTGAACAAACGTAACTGATAGAAGACCATCCAACTGGAAAATCTCTGGATGCAAAGGTCGTCCATTAAGTCGAAATTCCGTCTCATAAACCAAAGTTCCTAATTCCACCAAAATCCCAGAGACGAACATTTCATTGTAGAAACCCAAAAACTATCATCATCTAGTAAACTTTCCTCAAGCCTAATCCATCTAATTATGCACCAAATCACAGAACAAAACATCATCCAAGCAATTGCAGATAAAAAGAATATTTCAGAACGAAAAATCCCCAGGATAAAAAACGAAATCCACACATTGACTCCATGGAAATCACCAATCTAGAAACCCGTGATTAAAAAAGGAAACAAGAGATGGAGTAGTACCAGAAGAACGAGCCTCCTTCCTCAGAGGGAAGGAAACGGCGTTGCTTCTCCGATCTTCATTGAAATTGGGGAGAGACGAGCTCTTAAGCGATGGAAGACGAGGGAAACGTACGCCTGATATCGTGTAACCCATTGCGAGTGAGAGAGAGAGAGAGGAGAGTTTTGCAGAGGAACTTGGGAGAGTGAGGAGCGAAAAGCTGAAAGGAATAAAATCTAAAAAAAGATGATAAATAAATTAAAAATGAAAACACTAAACGACAAAAAAATGAAAAGTTAAGAAAATTAATCAAAATCACACGGAGCTATTTAGGGACGGAGCATAGTGTGCCACGTGTATGATGTAAGATATTTAAATTGGGACCCATCTCGAACCAAAAATATAAAATATGATTTTATAATTTTGTGCGGTCACTTGTCAGATCCAGACTCGTAACCGAAAAAGTTACAAAACTTTTTTTCTTTTTGGGGATGAGTCCAAAGCTTACACAAGTATCAATCCAATAAGGATCGTTAGAGAATATAGAAATATACCAAGTGTAATAATTCTGAAAAATAATAATAATAGTATCAAAGTATATAATTTGTAATTTGGAAACTAAAAGAAAATTTACATCAAGTCAACAACTTTCAACACTAATTCTACAAAGATTTTCAACACTAATAATCTATTAAGGCTCTTTCTTGTTCACCTTCTTTGGAAGTTGAGGAACTTGATACCATAAGCGAAGACAAAGACAAAGACCAGGATCCATGCGATGTGGACAGCAGCTACAACTGCTAAGAAGTCATGTTCGAACCCGAATCCATCTTTAAGCAACGTTTTGAGACTCATGTCTCCGACTCCAGTTATGTGCACCATCGAATCTTTGTCTCCTACTTGAGATGTGACGATTCCGTACAATGTCCAAGCCACTGGTGTTGCCCAGTAGTACCATCTCCACCATATTGGTATTTGCTGCATTTTCCCCAAAACAAAACTTGAAGTTAGTTAGCTCTAAAAAACAACTTTTGTATCATGTTATCAAATGGAAGTTGCTTACCGGTCTGGAGATGAGGAAACCGGAGAAGAGATTCCAGAGACTGAGGAAGAAGGACATGCAGATTCCGGCGATTTGATAGTTTGGTGTCAAGGCCACAAGCATCATACCGTATAGCGTGAAGTAGATGAAGCTTGTGAGCATGTAGTAGTAGAACCAGAAGAATTTGGCCACAGTCCAGTCGTATCCTATCATTGAGTAAATGATTAGCGTGTAAACTCCGGTTTGTAGGGCGTTGTACATGATTTCTACTGCCACCTGCACCATTTTTTTAAATTCGTTTAAGCCCTTTTGGTTAAGTTCTGATTGTGTGGTCTAACCATTTATAGCTAACTGCTATACAAAAATATTAGAATGGTTATGGTTACCTGAGAAATTGCATAGGGAATAGCTGAGTACATTCCAGCGGCTCTTTCGCGGTAGAAAACTGTTCGCTCGATGGCGACTACGGGCTGAACTGTTGCAGCGTTGGTGGCACCGAGGAAGAAAACGGCAGCGTACATGGCTCCAAAGAAATTATTCAGGTCTTGTTCTTTCTCTCTGTTTTTGTTTTTGATTTTTGGATGAATTACTCATGTTTGATAAGATCATAGTTTAATAAATGGAATAGAGAAAACTCTATTAGAAAGAAAAGGCTTACATTTTTGTTCCTGTTTGCCAGAAAATTAGACCAAACAAGACACCAATGACTGTTGTCATGAGAAACCGGATGGCATTGTACTGAGGATGTCTCCAGTTTGACCAATACTGTTTCCAGAAGCAAGCTTTGGTTTGAGTAGAAAACGGTTGCGAGTACTTGGTTCGGAAGTAGAGATCCTTTGATCCCGGTGGTGGAGTACTAAGCTCTTTGATGAGTTCCTGATTTCCTCTGAGTATACATCGAGGAGAATAGATTAGAAAAAAAGACAGTGCAACACTCTGGTCTAGTAGAAGCATTTTTCTCTTAAAACATACCGATAGAGAGAGGAGTTGGCGAATATCTGAGCAAAGTCCACGCTTATTTGTGACTCCATTGATGGAGTGGTTACGTCAAGCATCCACGTCGCAGGATTGAATCCGTCCTTGATCCTCGAAACCCCTTCAACAGCCTGCAAGTAGTGTTCTAGCTATAGTTACTTCCATGGATACATAACACAAATTTATAGGACCAAGAGATGGGAAAAAACCTCAAAGTATTCTATAAGTTTTTGTGAGTGATGTCCTAGACATCCAGCATATATAACTTGGCCTCCTCGTTTCATCAACAGAAGCTGCATTAAACCAAAGATAGTCGTTAATTTTATTCTGGTTTTGGGACTCAAAAAGTAGTGTTCCGGAGGCAAACTTCATCAAAGGATTCGAAAATGTCGATGCTGGGCTGGTGAATTGTACAAACAACAGTTCTCCCTGTATCAACGGTATTTCTAACAGTGCGCATAACAATGGCGGCAGCTCTTGCATCAAGACCAGACGTAGGCTCGTCCATGAAGATTATCGATGGATTAGCAACCAATTCAACTGCAATAGTAAGCCTCTTCCTCTGTTCTGTTGAAAGACCATCTACTCCAGGAAGGCCAACTATAGAGTTTCTAAGGGGCTTGAGCTCCACTAACTCCATCACTTCTTCAACAAACATCTATTAATCCCAAAAACAGGCAATAGAGGTTACCAGTTTATAAAATCTTGCTAGTGATTATGAGAAAACAGTGATACTTTATGCATAGTAATACTTACCTCTCGTGTTTTGGCATCTATATCGGCGGAAAGACGAAGCCAGGCTGAATAGATGAGGGATTCATAAACAGTAACATGTGGAGAATGGATATCATTCTGTTCACAGTAACCAGTTACTCGGGCAAATGTTGCTTGGTTCTTCGGGTAACCAGATATGCTAATACTCCCTTCAATGTACCCTCCTGTTTTCCTGCCGGCCAAGACATCCATTAAGGTTGTCTTACCTGCACCACTGACACCGACCAATGCAGTCAAAATGCCTGGCCTGAAAGCTCCACCAACGTCTCTTAGTAGTTGAAGACGATCGCCTTCAACTCCTTGAGCCTTCATTTCCTGAAATATTTAAAGGAACAACAGGTGAAACTTAAGGTGCATTTGTAAAAGCGATACACAACGGAATTGGTCAAGAGTAAATATAAAACCAAGTATGACATGCAGTTACTTACTGCAGGCATATCCACGTAGTAATTCACATTGCTGAATGCAAGAGAAAGTGGTTGGAAAGGTAGAACCATTCCTTTCTTTGGCCCATGATTTGAAAGACTATTGAGTTCCACAGGATAACCTGCCACTTCTCAGAAGAGTCAGAAACAAGACGTAGAGTCCTTGGCACATAGTCTAGTGTGAAGAGACAGAACAATCAAACAGATAAGATAGCTGGGAATTAAAGAGGCAACTTTTTTCACCTTCTGCTCCACGGTTGTTCCCTTTCTGTTTGTCTTTACCTTCTTCCACAACTGTAGCTTTGGAGTTACCAAGAGCTGAAGAAACAAATTTCAAGACCTTGTCAACTAGAAAAAAGATTGTCGTTCAAATTCCAGAATAGCAGGAAATTTGACATAAGAGCACTTACGGTTCAAATACATCAAGGCTATTATGTAAAAGAGATTGAACAACAAAGAAAACCCAAGTAGTGCCACAATACAGATCCAAAACCAATATGGCTCTGTAAAGAAGCCCCGGCTCTTCAGAAGGACTTCTCCAACTGTTTTCGCGTCGATGCGGGTATCATTGTTGGGCTGCAGCATGTAACATAACAGATTTTTGCATCACAATTGGGCAAAGAGAAGTCGATCAGATGAGAACTTAGTGGAATCTTACCGCGCCCCATCGCTCATCCAGAAACTCATTCATAACAATAGCAGTCTGTCCATACATCATGGGGGATATATAATAGGCCCAAGTCATCCATGGCGGGATATCATCTGTGGAGAAAAATATAAAATATGTTTTCACTTAACAATCTCATAGAGAGAGAAGCCGAAAATGATATGTTTGATTCTGCCGTTCAAACAGATTCTATATGTTCTGTAATAAGATATGTGATCTCGAAGGACTTCACCGTATCCACTCAAATGTTTCACTATCCGCTAAAAACTTTGTATAGTTTCTTTTCCTTAGTTCCTTCGTTAAAAGGGATCATCTGCTTACCTTTAGCAATAATGAAGCCTCCAAGAACAAATACAATTAGCAATGTGAAGGTCCCGACTGAGTTGGAGATTACTTCTGTTCTTCCAACGGCTCCAAGGAATCTAAACAAGGAAAGGGCCATCTGATTCACACAGAAGTATGCCAGCAACTGCCGAAAAAACCTAATGTCACCAGTTTGGTTAGTTCAAGAAAATGAAAATAGAAGAATATAAAGAAAGTTCCTTAGTGATATTCATGAGCACTAGAAGCAAGCAAATGTACCTGGCAGCAGAAGGAGCAAAACCGATAGTGTAATATGTAAGAACGATCCATATTCCTGATTCAATAAGAGATAGTGGAATCTTTAGAAGCCACGCTGGTAACGCGAAAGCCCATGGAGGGTAGAATAAAAAGTCCCTCTGCTTGTAGAAAACCGGGAGCCTCATCACCGTGAATGCTAGTTCAGCCATTCCATTAAACATTATATTGATCAAGCTGAAAAAGAGAGCACCATAAAACTTTTGACCATCTTGTACTGTGCCTACATGCATTTCTGTCCTAAGATATACCGTCATGGTAATCAAAGACATGATGGTTATCTGCACGGTCTTGAACACATACACAAATGAGTTACGTTTCATAAGCAGCCATTCTCTATCAAAGCATGCCTTGAACAACTCCCAGTTCGATATACCGTACTTTTGTGTCACTAGTGCAGCGGGATGGGTTTTAGCTTTGTCATAGGGAGCCCTGATATCTGAAGCAAGTTGTTGCCCGGTGTGAAAAGAAGTGAAGCCCCTTGAAAATTCACTCACGGACACGTATCTGTAAGGTTGTTCTCTCTTGTTCCAATACTGTTCTTGGTCCTTCTTAGATGTAACTTCTTGCAGAAAGTCTGCAACACCTTTCCTTTCAGGACATTGGAAACCCATGTACTCAAAGAACTCAAGAACATTGTCCCTTGGGCCCTGGTAGACAATTTGGCCCTCTGAGAGCAGGATAATGTCGTCGAAAAGCTCAAATGTCTCTGGCGCAGGTTGTAGAAGCGAAATTATCATCGTAACATCCGAGATATGAACTAATTGCCTCATGAACTTGCAAATTTGGAATGTTGTGGAGCTATCCAACCCTGTTGATATTTCATCCATGAAAAGAGCTGTCGCTGGTCCTACCAACATCTCTCCTGCTCAGTTTAGACAAGAGTCATCCGAGTTATGAACACTGTAATGAATCATGGGGATATCAAAGTGAACATATGTAATACTCAAAGTTTTACCTGTTGTTAGACGCTTCCGCTGTCCACCAGAAACACCTCGTCTCATCACATCTCCAACAAGTATGTCAGCACAAATGTCAAGACTAAGTATCTGTCAAGTGGCATTTACCAAAGATGAGCCTAAAACACTATTTTTCACTTTGCTAGTACTAAGAAGACACAAAAAGGCTGTACCTTAAGTACATAGTCTGTAACCAAACTAGTTTCTTGTCCTGATATCGCAATGGATTTCATGAATGCATCAATTTCAGGGTCTGGCTTTATCCCCGCTTCTCTCTCCCTCCTTGAGAGCTCAGTCAGCAACTGGTATCGAGTCCCAACACCTAGACAGCGTCCCGAGAAATCCAGTGTCTCTCTCACCGTCATTTCTCCAAAGTGAAGATCATGCTGACTAATGTAGGCACACGTCTTTTGAGGAACGAATTCGTGAAACTCATGACCGCAGTAAGTTATCCTCCCTGACATCTGTTTGCCATTTCCGAATTAAGATAATAATATAGACTCGGGCAATGTTAAGCTCATATATAAATATGATAGAGAACAAACCTGGAGGGTGTCATCGAGCTTCCCAGCCAAAGCTTGTAACAAAGTTGTTTTCCCTGAACTTGGTGGACCAAGTAGTAAGGTCATCCTGCAAATGTGCAATAACAATGTAACTCAACATATTATCCTTTCTTTTAAAAGTTTCCAGGTAGAGATATGATATAGCAAAGACCATTGTAGCACTCGCTTTAAAGTACCTTGATGGTTTGACAATGCCACTGATATCTTTAAGTATCTGAATCTTTCTCTTTTTAGATGGAAGGAGGTGGAAGAGTCCAAGAATGCTCTATATATACCAAATAACAGAAGAATCTTTAAGTAAAGCTTCATCATTGTTTATATAATGCTTCGAAATCAACAACAACAAAAAGATAGTAAAGAGTAACCAAATGAATTTGATTATTCGCCCATCACACGTAAAGTTTGAATTTTTTTATAGATAACATAATTTGGACCGATAAGACCAAATCTCAAAAAGGGAAGTATTTATGCCCAAGACGCGAAAAGCCGTAAAGTTAGGTTTTTTCTTCTTTCTTATTTTTATGAAACTTTTTGATATTTTATTTTCTCGACGACATCGAACAAGACAAAGTTACCAAAAAAAAAAAAAAAAAAAAAAAAGTCAGAACCTCGATTGTATTCAGAGTGACATTGAAGAGAGTCGGAAGCGCTCTGCTTGCACTACGCACATCTCCTTCCACTGACATGTTCTCATACCTTACTTCAATCTTTGGAACTTCGATTCCCACTCTGTTTTTTCCATCGGAAAACAAAAAAAAAAAATCCAAATTTGTTCAGACCAATGACCAAAAAAAATTTAAATTTGTATTAGTGTTGTCGTTGTACCATTCTTACCTGTCTGTTCTTTCTCTCAATCGACGGAGAAACTTGTCGTTATCTTCCTCAACGAATTTCAATATTATTTCCATGAGGTGTTTCTTCTCCTTAGGTGCGAGCTTCGTGAGGTCAACTTCCTCGAGCCCGATCTTCCCGTTGATCGCCGTTTGTTGCGGCAACATCCCTTTTCGTAGCCGATCGTACGTCGGCAATCTCTCAAGCGCCGCCCACCGGAGCTCCACGTCATCTTCCTCACGCCGGTCGCTTCTCCCGAAAACCTCGTCCCCCGGAGGAACAAACACATCTCTGAAGCTTTTCGAAGCTCCGGCCAAATTACGGTGACTTGTGGAGGCCAAACTCCCTCTCCCGCTCATCGTTCCCACCAGATCTTCGTCTCGTCCTAACATCGCCGACACTGTTGACGAGTCGTCCGGTTTGAGTTACGAGGAAGGAGGCGGATTGTGCTAGTTGAGATTCGAAATCTCAGGTCGATTCGTTTCCGTCCGGCATTAAATAGGAGAGAGAGAAGAGGCGGGTGAAGTCTTGTGGATTTTTCTTTCTCCATTTCTTTTGAAGCATAATAAATATAAGATTTTGCAATAAAAGAAATTAGTATTTGTATATTTCAGAAATTGTAAAATGTCAATTTGAAACTGCCATTTTTTGTAAAAATTGCGACTTTATCATTTGTCTTCAACTATTTATCATTTATGTAAAACAATAAAATCTAGAGAAAATTAAGAGAAATGTGACTATATATTTAGGGGTGGGCATTCAAATATTCGGTTTGAGTTTTTCGGGTTTCATATTTTCGGGTGTTAGAAAACATGTCACATTCCAAATTAAATTACAGTTCGGTTCAGGTTTTTTTGTGTTCTAGAAAATAAATCCTACTCGTAATCAAATTATATTGTTGTTTGGTTTGGTTTGTTTGGTGCAATGACAAAAAATTATAGTAAAATAAAAAAATTAATTTATTGTAATTAAGCTTGTAATTTTTTGATGTCTTTTATATATTTAATTAAAAATATTATTTCTTTTAAGTTTGGGTTCAAGAATGGTTATAATTCGGTTCAGATTTAGGTACGAAAATTTTGGTTTGGGTTCAAGAATTTTGGCTCGGTTCTGAAATTTTGCTGATGTTAATTATATTTATCACTTCAAACAAAAAGATTAGATGAAGAATGAAAAAAAAACGGAGAAATAGAATGAAAAAAGTTGGAGAAAAAGAAAGAAACCAAAAAGAGAATAATAGATAAATTTATTTATTTGTGGATCTTTTGTGGTGTAAATATTATTATTTCTTGTGAAATCGGTTTGAGAAATGGTTTGATGTGTTTTTAAATGCATTAGTAAATTAATTTTTTCATCATGAATGATAAAATTATCAAGGACTACAAAAGTGAAGAGTAAACGACACTACTAATTATGCAATCACCACCATTATCTTTTCAATGTGATCACCATCATCTTTGTGGACATATCACTGCATTCAATGGTCATTTAATTGCATAATTAAAAATCGGTGATGGTCCAAATCAAATACTCCGTAGGAGTATGTTAATATACGGATTTAACGTGTTTGTCATGTCCGATTCCGTGGTGATGTAATTGCGTGTGTCATAAATCAAATAATAAGCTCGAAAATAAATCAAAGTTTATAGGGGAAAGAAAAACAATCGAAGTCCTTTTTCTTTATGATTATGAGATTGGACCGAGGTTCATATACCAAACACCCGAAATCAAAGCATATAATATAGTTTTGTTCGAATTGTCATTTGACTTCTACATTTTGCCTACACTGCCTATGATAATTTTTGTTGATCTAACAACATTTAGTAACACAAGATATTTTAGTGACAGGTGTCAATTAAAGAGATGATGATTTCATTATAATTTTAAATCTTTTCTATGCCACACAACAGGAGCGGAATCTTCTTTTTTATGGAGATCAAATTTGCAAGAAGTTCTCTTCAAAGACAGTTTGGAATGTAATAAGGGAAATGCGTCCCCTTGTTTCGTTGCATGAAAGCAGCCATTTCAAAACATGTCACGACTTCATAGTTGTTCACTTTTGATAGAAATTATATGCTGGTTCGTTTAATCTCGTGGGGTGTGGATGTGGAAGGTACATGTAACGCCCCCGAACCGTTCTAGGCCAGCCTGGCCAAAGACGGGCCGGAGTCGTTACGGGTTGACACTCGCGGCCGGCCAGCCGAGGTTTCCAAAACCAATTCTTTCGCCCCAGCCGTCCAGACATGAGCGTCTAACCTCTCGATCATGGCCAAAAGCTTTTCAACCCGTACCGTGACTGAGAGTTGTGTTAGTCCGGACAAGACTAATATCACTAGTACACAAGACTTTGTAAGAAAACTCATTTTTATTCAATTTAAAATCAAGTACTTACAAAGCGTTTGACGCCAGGGTCTACTACCCATATCGAGTCATACATTGAATCTACAAATTCCATCTTTACAAAGACAACAAACACTACACCGGGTTCCTAACGTCTGTGTTCCCTCTAAGGTTTCCCACTATGGTTACCTGCAAAACAGTTTAACAACGGGAATGAGCGCTACTCGCTCAATGAGTCCAGGCTCCCCTAAACATGCAGTAACCCATCCCGGAAATCCCAAATAACATGCAATATGCAATGCACGCAACCAAGCAAGCAATGCAATAACCAAGTATACTACCCCGAGTATACGCATGCGGAAGCTATAACAACATACTAAGCATGTATGCAACACAACAACATAATTCTAACGTAGCATGCTACTACAGCCAAATCCTCATGGCACACGGCCAAATCCTCATGGCACACGGCCAAATCCTCTTGGCACACGGCGATTCTGATTTCCCCTCAGGCAATGTCTCTCCTGCCATTAGCCACAAAGTCTAATCTGGCTACATTCCTGTTAGTCCTCCTTGGACCCTTCACTACACCGTCATGTAGGTTCGACTGGTTGCGAGCCAGCCCGAACAATGGGACAATCAAGACATCACCCTCTCGTTAGTTAATTATGCAATAACCTCTAGTTAAATTGCATACCCTTAACTAACCAATTCGAGTAAAACGATTGTCTCACCATGACAACAATACTCAAAAATATTCATCAAGCAATACCATGCAAGCATGAATTCAGCAAAGCATAAATGTTCAATAACCTGAGTAACCTATACTCAATCCAAGCTTTACGCAATAATTCTCATAAATTACGCAAGCAAAATTAATCAAGCCTAGGTCTACGCAAAACCTCACGCAAGATTAATATATATAAAAACAAAGACAATTTACGACATGGCCGAACCATATGGCACATGATCGCACATGAAACAAGCATCACCGGAACTCACCTTGGCTTGGTTAAACGAAAGACTACTCTCGGGCAGCCTACACCGAACTCGATCCGACCAAGCTTCTTCAACGTGGGTTAGACGATGAATTCTAAAGCTTTGGACCGGTATAACTCTTAGAAAGGTATTCTAAAAGCACAAATAAGCTAAGGGTAGAAGGCGCTTACCGACCAACCAGACTCTCAACTTGGCCTCCGATCACCTAGCGAACCTACCCGACATGTTTCCCGACGGCCCAAGGTTTACTCTCTATGGTTTCCTCACATTTTCGAATGCTAAAACTAAGCACTAGGGCTGTGTATTTATAGGAGTTCAAGGGCGGTTATGGCAAGCACAAGGTGGCATCGAAGCTTTATGGCGCGACACTTGCAACACATGCAACAACCTGAAGACACTAATCCATTCATGTTGTCCGACACATGTCCTTGATCTTATCCATGGCCTAAATTTGCGGACTTCCTTAGTCTTATCCAAATGATTCTCATGTTTATCCACAATTTCATGCTTATCCACAACTTCATGCTTATCCACAACTTTATGCTTATCCACAACTTCATGCTTATCCGCGGTTTATCCCAATTCGCAAATATTTCTTTCTCTCGGTGCCTCGCTTCTGATCCTTTCCCGCACTAGTCTCCTCGACCCGCGGTTTAGCCATCCTTGGCCATAAATAGTCCGCACGATTGTCGAGCAATTCCACTTGGCCCAAACATTTTCCTCTCGACCAAAATACTTAATTTCTCCTGATTATATTTTAGGTCGAGACCATGGTCATTACGGTACATGTCTCTTTTGTGGTTCGTGTGTGGAATCTAGAAACCACTTGTATTTCGAATGCTCCTATTCTTTGGAAATCTGGAAGGGTTTTCTTCTTCAATTACATTTTTTGGGTTATCCAATGTCATGGAAACAAATACTTCAAATGAGCTGTAAATGGCTCTTCGTCAAGGCTGGAAAACATGTATTTATGAGATTTGGAAGGAGAGAAATCGGCGTTTTCATGATGGAAAAACTCTTCTTTCTCATATAATTTTGAAACAGATATTGATGGTGGTCAAAAACAAAGCTATAGCATTGACAAATCTGGGCTCAAGGATGGGACCATGTCTTCTTCGTTACTGGTCAACATGATGACATGTATCCCTTCAAACTGATCTTTCTCTCCCTCTTTCACTCTTATGTAATCGTTTGTGTTTGCAAATGTATTATTTCCCTCTCTTTCTAGCTGCCCCTTTACTTTTAATGGTTGTTGGTTTTTGTTTGTTTATTTGTAAGCATTTTTTATTTTATTGAAGGCCTTTTAACAAAAAAAAATTAATTAATTTCTAATACTAAGATATGACAATATGATAAAAGTTTGTTTAACTACAAATATAAAACATGAAAGTCTAAAAGCGCATTACTATATCCGATCTGGATCAGTTTCTAAATCATTTTGTTAAGTTGTGAAATCTAATCTCGCGGGCACGCTTTTGAATAATCAAAGAATGTGCATGACGTTAATCGATCCAAGTGTTGCATCTCTTGGCGAAAATTGTAACTAAAGGTGTTCATTGATTATATATCAAATATTTCAGACATGTATTCGTTTTCTCTATATTTTATCTTAATTATTCTTTATATCCGTTAGAGGTAGAACGAAAAGAGAAGGAAAAAAGTTGTAAACTTCCGATTTTGTTAAAGAAAAAAACGTCCGATTTTTGACCATAATAAAATCTGCAGCAGTAAAAAATAGACGTAACTCTTATGTAAAGAAGGAACCATTATTAATCGTTTTGTGTCTTTATCTATCGGCTGTAAATTATTTTAGGAGAATCGAAGTTGAGATCCAGATGCACTCGGCAATCTTGTGTTTGTTTTCGACATTACGTTTGATAGTGCATTTGCTAGACTAAAAATGACAAAACATGAACTCAAATGCGTTCTCAGCTTGAATATATTGAGGTGTCAGGCACCTTGAGCTTTTTTTGACTTTGTGTAACAATGTTTTTGTGGAACACCAGTTTTGACCGATTACATCATTGTCTAATAATGAAAGTGAATTTAATGTCATCGTCTCATCGATATACTATTCATATAAGAGTTGTGTTCTTTTTCATCGTTCGCTGTAATGAAATATGGATACTCGTTATAGCAAATTAGTTAAGGTTTGGCTTAAAATTCTCTCTAAATCTGTATTCGAATTTTGACTATGATAACTTTTTCAATTAATTTAGGATTCAATGTTCATCACGAAAAATTGATATATTTTTCTTTATCACAATCACAATGATAAGATATTTAAGAGGACATATATGGATACTGAAAGCACATACATGGATATTGAAAGGGAACATGTGATCACAAATCTTTTATATAGATTGATATCAGGTTTGATTTAGGATACAAAGCGGTTAGAAAAATAAATACAAAGCGGTAACGGTAACCAAATAATTATAGTTTTCATTTCGATACATAACCTTTACGCTGCATAAAAGTTATGAATCAAAACTATCATTTGATCTCAAATACAATAAACTAAGCGGGGACAGAGCATATCTTTGAAGATTTCAAACTTTGAAGGGAATCCGTATAGATGTTAAAAAAAAAGAAGGGAATCCGTATTTAATATTAAAAAAAACGATGAACTTGGTTTTGTTTGTGTCTTTGCGTGCAAGTATTTAGAACGATTTATATTTTTTGTTACAGAAGATCGAATTTAATACTCTTTATGTTCTATAAGATTGATCATGTAGAGTTTTCACACAAATTAATAAACAATTAATGTTTAATCATAAACATATTATTTCTTTCACTAAACACTTCTCCATAACTATGAACCAACATTAATTCAACAATCTCAATTAATATCTCTTAATGTTTACTCCATCTGTTTCCGAAAATTTGATTTTTTTTGCATTTTTCACACATATTAAGAAACAATCAATATTTAATCATAAATACATTATTTTTTCTCACTAAACATTTTTCCATGACTATGAAGTATGAATTCATCAAATTCAAATATTCTCAATTAATCACTTTTATGGTAAATCTTTTATTAACATTAATCAATAAAAAGTAGATAAAATTTTTAGAAAATCAATCTGTGTGAAACAAAATAAAAACTTAGAAAATCAAATTTTCTGAAACGGAGGTAGTATCATTTATTAACATTACCTAATAAAAAACTTAGAAAATCAATTTTTGTGGAACGAGATAAAAATTTAGAAAATTATTCTTTTAGAAACAAAGACAAAATGAAAAACTGAAGCTAGTTTTTAACATAAATAAAAAAATTTAATTTAAGACTAACTTTAGTAAAATCATAGGGCGATCTAGACAGATGTATTGTTTGGTAATCAATAGAAATGAACGTTCAAGAAATAACGATCGAGATACCGCAGCCCACGAAGTAAGGGATTTTCATCACATGACAACAGTCTTCGTTTGGCTATTCCCCATGCAATCCATTGATACAATAATAATGACAAGTAGAGTGGAGTATCTTTTTTTGTTGGTATAATACAATAATAATGATGAGTGGCATCAGAACTACAATCATTAATAATAGTAGTTAATAATCAAATTCAAAGCATTTAAGATTAGAGAGTTCCCAAAACGTTTCATTATTTGTTTACTAAAGGAAATATTTGCAGCAAAACAGCCATGTGCTCAACTAAATGGTGATCAATTAGTTGTCTTCTAAGTATGTTCAAGTTCTGTCTCGCTTAATGGTGTATGTTCTACACTAAACGCATCGAACAAGTTTTGGAACCTTCACAACCTTAATTTTGAAAGAAAACATTTATAAGTTAAACCAAATATGACAGGAAAAGAAACGACGAGTTGGCCTAGTGGTTAAGCCTTTGGATTATCGAAAACGTAGGGATTTTGGAGATCACGAGTTAGATTTGCGTGGAAAACTAACAACTTAACTTGAACTAAAATATCCACCTGATCTAATTAATTTTGTATGGGAAAGGAAAGGAGTATAGCAGACGGCGAGGAGATCTGGAGGAAGATACGAAATTTCCCGACCTGGCGAAATTGGAGGCGGCAGAGGAGGAGAAGGGGTAGGAGGAAAAGCCTCGCTGGAATCAGCCATGGAGAGATAAAGAAAGGGAAGAAGGAGGAGAGAAATTCTCGACTTGAAGCGTGAGGCTTCAAAGTCGGCGGCGGCCAGGAACGAAAACCCTAGATCGCCTTGGAGTCGTCTTGTACGGAGAGCACTCGACCTCGGTTTCAATTCGTCGGCCGAATTTTATCTTGGAATTTGCTCTTCGTCTGGTTTTATCTCGGAATTTGCTCCTCCGCCAGCCGCGAAGGTCGACCCCATCCCGATTGAAGCTTTTTCTCTTCCGCCGACATCATCACTCCCATCTTAAAACTCTACTCCAATCCCTGCAAAACCCCAGCTTTGGGCTTCGAAGTTCAAATCCTCTCTTAGGAATCTTAGGAAGGTCGCAGATCCCACTTTTCTTGAAGATGGCGCGCCGTTTGTTCTCGCTCCAGACTTCGTTGTTCTTCAATCATCTGTTATTTGGGAAAATCACCTTGTTGCTCATTTCCATGGTTCCATTCCATATGCTGGTAAAGTTTTCATGGATTTAAACCCCATTTGGGGAGGAATTGGGCGTATCTCTATTCACCGACAATCAAGCCGAACATACTTCATCTTTATTCCATCTGAGGAAACTAGGAAATGGGTGCTTGATGTTGGCTTTTGGCAGTCAGGGAATTGTGGCTTCTCGGTCTCCATGTGGTCACCTACCATTGATCTATCTCCGAAGAAGCTTGTTTCTGCTCCAGTTTGGGTCGATATTTCAAAGGTTCCAACTCAAATATTTGATCTCGAGGGTCTTAGTACAATTGCTTCGGGAATTGGCGATCCATTATACACTGAAAAATCTCATCTAGTCTACAATCCTCGAGGCTTTGTAAAAGTCAAGGTTCATGCTATCTTGGATAAGTCTCATCCACCGTTGGTCTGTGTGAAAGACAAGATGGGTACTTCGGTGACTGTTATAGCTTCTTACCCAAATCTTCCTCCCAAGTCTGAAGTCTGCGGTGAGTTTGGACATCGATTGTTGCGTTGTCCTGATTCTCAGATCAAGACTTCTATTCCAATCCGCACTACAAGAAAACACAGTTTTTGCGACCCCCAAAAAGAGTCTCAAAATGATCGCAAATGACTCATTTGCGACCATTTTGGGACCAAAAATAGTAGTCGCAAATATTTGGTCGCTAAATAAAGTGGTCACAAAAACAGTCGTTTTTTTTGCGACTAATATGTGACTCCCACTATCAGTCGTAATTTTAAGACTAATATGTGACTCTCAATATCAGTCATAATTTAAAAACTGATATGTGACTCCCAATATCAGTCCTAATTTAGAGATTGATTTACGACTACCAGTAAAAGCAAAAGAAAAAAAAATTAAAATTTCTATTCAATATCCAAAAAATTAAAATTCCAATTCAGTATTCAAAATATCAAAAACCAAAATATACAAAAATATCAAAAAACAATTCCGATATCGTCGACTTCAACTCCGCCTCCATCTTGTACTTCCTTCGGGCATCTTTCCTCCTCTTCGAATCGTTCTTGGCTCGGATTATCCTTATTGCTTTGAATATAGGTTTCGGCACGTGCATGTGTCTGTATTTCACATCACCCAAAACGTTAATGTTAATCTTTTGACAATCTCCAAAGTTGGAAACATAAGAAAAAACACATCCATTTTTTCTGGTCTTGTACCTGACAATGCGCTTGATCTTAGGAAGATGCTTGTACCAATTCTTCACAGCCTCGTGGTACTCATGCTTCTTATGTTCCCTTGGAAGAATCTGTAGCCTGCGTAGGAACAAATAGTTTTAGCAGACAAAAGAAAATATATTTTTTCTCGTAAGATCTGAAATTGGCTCATTTCTTTCTTAATACATAATCAATGTTGACTGCTGGTGCATACTTATCGGTTTGTGTTTTCTCTTTGTGGAGAAGGAAATAGACTCTAGTATCGACTTTAGATGTCTCGTGCCACGACTTCACAACTGTTTCCATAGTCTCAACAAGAAAAGAAAACATCTCTTTCCAGCAGTCTTCAGTTCCATAGTTTGCAGTCTGCATCAGCTAAAGCTTTGCTAAGCTTAACTAGACTCAAAAATGCAGCAGCTCGGTTACTGCAATAGATAAAGAAAGTTTTACTACACTCTAAAATCTGCTCATTGATCCACTTAGTATTCTGCTCTGAGCAACATTTCACATAACCTTTAAGAAAAACCTCGATTTTAGTATTCCAAATCAATATTGATCTTCTGAAATATAACCGAAATGTTGTATGCCATTAAGGATCAAACGATTCAAGGTAAAAAAGCCTCTCTTTTCCAACTAAACAATCTCATTTTAGGAATAACATTTCACAAGAGAGCAAAACTAGATCTTCTAAGAACTCAGCTCAAATTGATGGAAACCCATCGAAACCCAACTATTAGACTCGAAAATTTGGAGTTATCTCGGATATTACTTTGACCATGAACTTATCATTTTGATGGGAAACCCAACAGGAATCGTAAATCTACGAAAATTGTTAGAACAAAAGTAAACGTAATCTGGGAAATACATGTAAAGAGCAGCATTAGAAGGATCGAGCTTAATGGCTTGAGTATAGAGAGCAGGTGAAGAAGATTCGGCATCCCCACGAAGGGGAGCGACGGAGGAAGAGGGTTGTGGAGAAGATGGATCTGTCATGTTTGGTGTTTGGGAGAAGAAGAAACAGAGGGAAAAGTAGAAGACGATTTCAGAAGAAATTGTTTTGGAGCAGAAGAAGAAAAACCTCGAGGGAGAAGAGGATGAAGAAGAGTGGTGGGTTTGGTTTCGGCAAAGGGAAAAAGAGAGAAAGAGGAATCAAAAGTGGGAGTGAGTGGTGGATTCGAGAGAGAAGAGTGATTTTAGAAAAAAAAACCTAATTTGAGCGGTGGATTGAAAATTTTGGCAAAATATTTGGAGGCAAATTTTGCGACTAAATTGTGACTCCATGAGATCAAAAAAATGTGTGTTCTAAGCAGATGGTCGCAAAGTAGTGGTAAATTTTGTGACTTATTTGTGACTGTTTTGTGACTCTATTTGTAAGTCACAAACCTATACCCTAAACCCTAAACTTTCAATTATTATTATTCTAAATATGACTTTACAATCATTCTTATTCTAATTCTAACACTACAACTCTATATTTAAACAGTAAACTAAGATTTGGTAAGTAAATTTTGAAAAATTTATATCTTTCAAAATCATTCCATATAAAACACATATATACTTACTACATTTTTGAGAATATACAAACATAAGTTAAAAATTTTGGAATTTCAAAGTTTTTTTCTCTGTTATCATGATTCAGTGTATAGAGTAGTTCATATCTATGTAAAAACATGCAAATTAACATATTTACAATTCAATATTGATGATTTTAAAAAAAATTGAGTGGAGTTGTTAAACGGTCGCAAATTTGGGACTCTTTTGTGACTACTATTAAAAAAATCGAGTGGAGTTGCTAAACGGTCACAAATTTGAGACCGTTTTGTGACTACTTATACATGTTATGAGTAGAAACAAATATAAGTTTAGAATATTGAAAATTACATGTTTTTCTTCTAATATCATGATTCAGTCTATATAATAGTTCAAGTCTATATAATAGTTCAAATCTATATAAAACGTCTAAATTAACCTATTACAATTATATATTGATGAATTTCTTTAAAAAAATCGACTGGAGTGGCAAAACCGAAGCATATCAGTCACAAATTTGGGACTACTTTTGCGACTACAAAGTAAGACTACAAATCAGTCACAAATTTGTGACTACTATGTTTCGTCGTTAATTTCTTTAAAAAAATCGACTGAGGGGCAAAACCGAAGCAAATCATTCACAAATTTGGGACTACTTTTGCGACTACAAAGCCAGACTACAAATCAGTCACAAATTTGCGACTCTTTTGTGACTCCTCTGTTTCGTCATTAATTTGCGACTGTTTTGCCACTGCATTGCGAGTAGTCGCAAATTAGTCACACTTTCGTCCCGCATTTTTGTGACCAAAAAAAGAGTCGCAAAAAGTGGTCACAAAAACTGTGTTTTCTTGTAGTGCCGTAAGGATGCTCCTCTTAAGGTCACTCTATCTCCACCGGCTCCAAAGGGTACTCTCAAATTACCTATTGTTGTTGTTGTCCTTCCAGGGGATAAGGATTTGCCTTCTGGGATTGACTCAATCAATTCGCAAGCCTCCTCCAGTGATGCGACGGAATGGACGGTGGTTTCGAGACGGTCCAAACATTGTCCTCCTTCTTAGGGTTTGTTTGAAAAGCAGATTCAGGTTCCCCTAAGCTCGGCTCAGCTCTTAGCAGAAGAGGAGCTGATAAAACAAGCCCAAGCAATCATTCGGAGTCGAACAAATCATTCTGCTTTGCCTGCGTCAATTTTTATTTCAGGCACAGCTCAGAAACGTGCTCGAAAGAAAACATGCAAGATATTTTGGCTTATACTTCATCAACACAAAGTGACCAGTCCATGAACTCCTCTTCAGGTTCTATTGAGGCTTCAAGAGGGCATACGCTCGCGCGTGATGCTCCTCCTAAAGCCTAGTTATCCGTCAACCCCACTTTTTTGGATTCCATATGAAGATATTATGTTGGAATGTAAGAGGCCTTAATGGCCAGGATAAACAAAGAGCAATCTCTAGATGGATCACCGCCAATAATCCTATATTAGGCGGCTTTTTGGAAACACGTGTGCAGCAAATAAATATCGATGATGTCTTAAAACGTTCTCTACCAGGTTGGAATTATGAAGATAACTACTCAATTGATGCGAATAATGGAAGAATTATCGTCGTTTGGAATCCCTCTCTGTCAGTGATCACATACAAAAAAACATATCAGCTTATTCTTCTTGGAGTCCTGAATCTGGCTACAAATCAGTCATTCTCGATTGCATTCATTTATGCGCGTAATCGCAGATCACAAAGGAGATCATTTTGGGATTCCATTATGGCGATGGCAGGTACCTCTCCTCTCACTCATTCTCCATAGATCATTATGGGGGATTTTAACCAAGTATTGTTGAAAAATGAATTATACTCTCTTCACCCTTCGTCCTACTCTCTTCGTGGGATGCTAGAGTTTCAAGGTTGCTTGGTTACTTCCAATCTTTTTTACTTGCCCAGCAGAGGGTGTCATCTTACTTGGTCAAATCACCAACCTCTTAATCCAATTGCGAGGAAGAATGGTTGGAACGATTCCCGCATTCTATCGCATATTTTGATGCACCAGGATGCTCAGATCATTCTCCATGCCTGGTCTCACTCTCCTAGAACCAGAATCGGAGGAAGACTCCATTCAAATTCTTTACATTCCTAACTTCGCATCCTGATTATGCTCAGCTGATCCAAGAGGCTTGGGATGAGGCTGGACACTCAGATTCCAAAATGATCTCTGTATCATAAGTTGAAATCAGCCAAAGTGTCCTGCAGAGCATTAAATCGAAAAAGTTTCTCAGGTATTCAGATCAGATCCACAGTGTCTCGGTTCACTAAGGATCAAGCAGCTAGAGTTGATTGGCTGTTTTGGGCAGCTGCGGAAGAATCATTCTTTATGCTAAAATCTCGGGTTCGATGGCTACAAGTAGGCGATGCTAATACAAGCTTCTATCACAAATCAGTGAAAGCAAACCTCTCAAAGAATTCCATTTATTATCTTCGAGATGCAGCCAATAACAGAGTTTCAGATCAAGGACAAATCAAATCAATGGTGGAGCAATTCTACTTCAATCTTCTGGGCACCACCAATAATCAGGCTATTCCTTACTTTGTCAATCAAATTAAGGCTCTGCATCCCTTTCGCTGCAATGAAAGTCTCTCAGTTCAGCTAAAAGGCATCTTTTCTGCTGTTGAAATCCGTAAAGTCTTGTTCTCCTTGTCTAGAAACAAGGCCCTTGGGCCATATGGTTTTATTGTAGAGTTTTACACTAGCTCTTGGGATCTTGTTGGTTGTGATCTGGTTGCTGCGGTTCAAGAGTTCTTTGTCTCCTCTCGGATGCTCAAACAAACGAACGCCACATCTTTATCTCTTCTACCTAAGATAATGGGTGCTGATAAACTTACAGATTTTCGGCCTGTTTCCTTATGTAACACAGTTTACAAGGTGATTTCCCGGATTCTATATGCTCGTTTGAAGTTATTTGTGAATGTCGCTGTTCAAGGGAATCAAGCTGGTTTTGTGAAAGATAGACTCCTCTGCGAGAATGTCCTTCTAGCTTCAGAACTGGTCTCCAACTTTCACAAACCGGGTATCACTTCTAAAGGCTGTCTTCAAATAGATATATCCAAGGCTTTTGATAACATAGATTGGAGATTTGTGATCAACATCCTGCGAGCTTTTGAGTTGCCTCATGCGTTCATTTTGTGGATCAAAGAGTTCATCTCCTCTACTTCTTTCTCAGTTGCTCTAAATGGCGAATTGGTGGCCTACTTTCCGGGGAAAAAAGGTTTGAGGCATGGAGATCCCATTTCTTCTTCGCTTTTTGTTCTAGCAATGGATATTCTGTCCAAAGAGATGAACTTAGCAGTGAGACATAATCTCTTTTTGCCTCATCCCTCTTGTATCTCCCCTCTAGTCACCCATTTGAGCTTCGCATATGACGTTCTCATCTTCTTTGATGGATCTGAGTCTTCTTTGGAAGGTATTCTTCTCATTCTGAATCGGTTCTACCTTGGCTCTGGTCTGCAATTAAATCTCCACAAGTCTTGCTTTTTTCTTGATGGAAATAATCATCAGCTGTCACGGTCTTTGGCTGCAAAGTTTGGATTATTATGAGGTTCTCTTCCGGTTCGTTATTTGGGTCTTCCCTTGCTTCTTCATAAGCTTCGACCACAAGACTACCAACCATTGTTAGACAAAGTGACCAAGAGAATATATACTTGGACAGTTAGACATCTATCCTTCGTGGGCAGGCTTCAATTATTGTAATCTGTTATCTTCGACATCATCAACTTCTGGTCTGCAACTTTTCCTCTTCCCAAGGGTTATTTGAAGGCTTTGGAATCTATTTGCAGTGCATTTCTATAAAGTGGTGCGCCAAATTCTTCAAGAGGAGCTAAAGTTTCATGGGATTCAGTTTGCACACCTAAGAATGAAGGAAGTCTAGGGCTGCGCAGATTGGTTCCTTGGAATAAAGTCTTTGGTCTAAAGCTTATCTGGTTGCTCTTCACCAAAGCTGGCTCTCTTTGGGTCTCTTGGGTCAAGAGTAATCTCATTAGGGATCAGCTTTTCTGGGATCCAGAGCTTTCTAATACGGGAAGCTTGATTTGGAAACGTCTCCTAAAACTCAGATCATTGGCTCGCCCTTTCTTATTTTGTCAACTAGGTTGCGGCTTGAAAGCTCTGTTTTGGCATGATAATTGGACCGATCTTGGTCCCTTGATTGACCTAACCGGCTCAAATGGTCCTCGGGTCTCAGGAATTCAGCGTATGGCTCTTGTTTCTCAGGTTGTGGTTAATGGCTCTTGGAACCTCCCAAGATGTAGACATCCGTTAATGGCTCTTCTCAGGCAATGCATCGTTGTGGATCCACCTGATTCTTCCTCGGGTGAAGAGGACATTTTTCTTTGGAGGAATTGTTCATCTGAAATTCCAGGTCTGTTCTCTTCTTCTCTCACCTGAAAAAGTCTACATCCCCCTAATCCTAGTGTCAGTTGGTTCAAAACTGTTTGGTTCTCTCAGAGGATACCAAAGCATGCATTTTTGATGTGGATTGTTGTGAGAGACATATTGGTCACAAGAGACATGCTTATTCATTGGGGATTGAATGTTCCTTCTACCTGTCTCTTGTGTAATGCCCAAGATGAAAGCAAGGATCATTTATTTTTTGAATGTCCATTTGCTTCTATGTGGTCAACTCTTTTTGCTCACTCTAGGTTCACGCCTCCTCAAGGTATTTCGAACATAATCACATGGGTTAGAACATCATCATCTTCCAAGAAGCTCAATGTCATTTGCAAGCTCTCTCTCTTCAAGCTATAGTCTATGAGCTTTGGAGAGAGAGGAACTCAAGACTCCATCAAGGTACTCCTAAACCCACTTCATTGATTATCAAACAGCTGCGACACACTCTTCAAAGCAAGTTAGCGGGACTCGACAAACCTTACAATCAGCCACAAACTCAACAATAGCCTGGAGACAACGATCACACCTATATCATAACGTGGTTCGAATTCTTTCAACCATAGCATCGTATGCTCACAATTGCTCACATGTGTTTCTCTAATCTATTTATGCTCTAATACAATTGTTCTATCCTCCTCCAAATGACATCCCTTTGAGAGGGTGTTAAAAAAGGTGAATACAACAGGTTAAAGAAGAAGAAAAGGAGTATAGACCTTTATAATCTGAGTTCGATTTTGTTTGGAACAAAATCATGACACGTTCTAGTAGTCAGGATTGATGGCATGTCAATATCTATCTTTAAGATTAGTCGGATGGGTTAAATTGGCTAAAATTAGACTAAATTCTAGTTCTAAACCTTAGTTCGATGCTGATCCAAAAAAATTATCAAAAAAGAAAAAAAGTTCACTCGTTCCTTTATAATATTCACACGACAGCTGCAAACAGAATTAATTTTGGATTTCATTATACATGTTTCCAATTTATAAAATAAACAGATTACACGAAAATTGTAACTTACAACAATTCGTAGAGTGAAATAACATTAGGTGGTAACAGAAACTTGTTGGAAGATCAACATTTTAGACGGTCTAAATTTCCATCTCCCATTTAGAAAAATATAAGCTTATTTTCTTTATTTCTTTATCTCTTGTTCTGTTTGAACACATGTTCATGTATAGCGTCACCTATGACGAAGCTTATTTTAATATTATTATTATTTTCGTTTCCCTTACAAGTGAGTAGAGCGTCATTACTCATTAGTTTATATAATTAACACGGTTACATGACTTTGTACGTCAAAACAGTGCACATTCATCAGATTTGACATATCTAAAACTCAAAACTAACAAAGTCTTCTTGGGCTGGTGGCAAGGGATGTCTACGTGGACTCCCCATCCGGCTTTGAGTCGTCTTGGCTACCCAACCACGTTATTAAAGCCAAGTCTTAGGTTTACGTGAAAATGATGTTGGGCCAAAAAGAGATTAGTCTGAGTCTCTCCATGGACATGAAATTACTTTCAGATTTCAAAAAAAAAAAAAAAAAAAACTCAAAACTTTTATTGCACGTTACAAATATACGTACATGAATAATATAGGGTCCCAATAATAAACAAAGGTATTGATCACGTTCTTGGAATGCTATTATGACCTAGATCATTAGTTTTAGAGATTTTTTTGGGGGGTGGGGGGGTTAAATTAATTGGTTTTGCTACTGTTATTACTTATTAGTTCTTTGATCGTTTCTCTAAGTCTCTTTTTTTTTAATAAATTGGTTTTGCTATTGTTAGTAAGAAATTCGCTTTTCTTTTTTTGGTCATGTATTAATAAAACATAAATTCAACAAAAAAATTGTATCCCAGAATTAATAATCTATAAGCAGCCAAGGATCTTGTGGGTCACTGAGCCTTGTATCTTAGATCTTTGAAGTTCAAATTCCACATTCTCCATTAAGGAATAATAGAACATGCAAATAACCTAAAATAAAAAAATTCCATATAAGCATATAATCATATTCCGGATGACTAACACTTTCAATATGCAATATAGTGGGATCAACGCGACATGTACGAAATTATAGATATGCAGGATTTTTCTTGCATACATATTTTTATCAAAGAAAAATTAGAAAACATTAACTGTGGTGCAGGTGAAGAGACTTAAGATAATTATTCAATTATTTGTTGACAAAAAAAAAAACAATTATTTGTATTTAGTTATTTACTAATCAGCATTTCTAAGCTTGTTTAACCTCAGTCGAAAATGATTTGAAGGGCAACAAACCCCAAACCAAAATGGTCCGAGCAGTGTTTTGAAAACCGGACCAGACCGACGGTCCGACCGGGTTAGACCGCGAACCGGAGATATACCCGGGTTGGGTTGATGTTAAAACTCATAGAAGGTTAGACCGGTTAAAAAACCGGATTGAACGTTAAAAAACCGGAAACCGGCGAACCGCAAAAAACCGGGTTCGATTTGTTTTTTTTTTTTAATGAAAAAATATCAAATTTTAATATTGCAAAAAGGAAAAGAAAAAACGCCGACACAGTTCATTTCGATATCGACATTGAATATTTCAATGATATCAACTCTGCTTATTTTAATCTATCTAGCATAATTTCATTTGCAAACACAACTAGTTTGTGCAACTTGAATTCCAAGTTTCTAAATTGGGTTCGGTTTTTTTAACCGGTCAAAAACTCGGGATTCTTGAAAAAAAATCAGTTTTTTAACTTTTTAAAAAACTTTTCACGTTAGAAATCAATAATTATGTAATAGATCTATCATATGTCGTTATAATCAATGGATCAAACAAGAAAATCATGAAAAAATGTGAATAAAGCTGTTGACGGTGGATTTTAGGGTTTTTGGGTTTCAAGATCTAAAGGAAGAAGATGGGGATAATTTCGTAATTTATTTTTTATTAAAAATGAAAAAAAAAACCATGTTTCTAGCAGCCTTGAACTGGGACAACAAGAGACATGACTTATGTTACCAGGAACCACTAGACTAATATAGATTTCACGTATATATTGCAATTACTTAATATATGTACGTATTCATAAATAATATCAAACCCGGTTGAACCCAGTCAGACCATATTAACCCATGACCCAAGAACTTTCCCGGTTCGGTCGCCGGTCCGGTTTTCAAAACATTGGGTCCGAGAAATCATCATAAAATGCTGACCCCAAAAGTATTAATTTGTCCCCAACGGCCAACTTAATAAAATTGCATTAACTTGTTATCCACCAACCCTAGTGCTAGAGACTTGAGTTCTTGTACTTCGAAGCCCTTCTAAAAAAAAAAAAAAAAAAAAAAGTATAAAATCAAACTCTTAGAGCATCTCCAATGTATTTCCTCGTTTTTATCTCTAAAATGGAGTTGGATTTCTCTCCAATGTATTCCTCAATTTTTTACTCCAAAAAGAATATTCTTAATATATTTTTCATTTTCTATTTTATTATTAATTGCTAAAAATACATTTTATCTATAAAATTTACAAATTAACTCATTATTTTTTTTCTTTCAAAACTTTCACAAATTGTGATATTATTTGAATTTAACCATTACAATATCATAAAAATAACAAAACAAAACACATTTTAATTTAAACATCACCATTTGAATATTTTTCCCATGCATACATGATCAATTAACGCATTTTGAAGTGAGAAATTAGCGTTTTTATCTTTGATTTCTCTGAATCGAGCAAGAAAATTTTGGAACCGAATATTTTCGTCCTCAGCTACTTCTACCTCTGGAAGTTTATTGATCTTTGCATGGAAAAATTTATTGGTTTTTTGCATGGACAAATTTATTGATCTTTGCATAATCAAATTTATTGGTTTTTTGCATGGTCAAATATATTGATTTTTGCATGGTCAAATGTGTTGGATTTTGCATTGCATGGACAAAACTATACCTTTTATTTTAACTTTTTTATTTATTATCATTGTCTCGTAATATTAATCCAAAATTAATGAAACCATAAAATCATTGTCTCGTAATATTTGTTAAAATGAAAAGTGCAGTTTTTAAAAAATGATAAAATATGAATGACTAAATTATGAATAAAAAGGTTCAACTCCATTTTGGTACAGTTTTGTCCATGCAATGCAAAATCCAACACATTTGACCATGCAAAAATCAATATATTTGACCATGCAAAAAACCAATAAATTTGATTATGCAAAGATCAATAAATTTGTCCATGCAATGCAAAATCCAACACATTTGACCATGCAAAAACCAATATATTTGACAATGCAAAAACCAATAAATTTGACCATGCAAAAACCAATGTCCGCATATTTATATAAATACTACTATTTCTATGTTAGTTATCACAATCCAAAAAACTATTATCTTGTTTATCTTTCTTTTCTTCTATCAACCGATTATTTTGTTCATCTTTTTTTTTTCTCTATCAAAATGAGTTTTAACTTCAAAAGTCTATCATGTTTTCATTCCTCATCATCCTCTTCTGATAATGATGATAATATTGAAATGATCGATAATATGGATCATGAAGAAGAAGCAATAAATCTTTCTATCGCTAATAACAACACGACCATGCAATATCTTCTTGATCAACAAATTAATCAAGTGACTTATGGTGGTTCAGTTCTTGGGCGTTCTTTCATCCATCGAGATCGAGAGAGTGCACACTCTAGATTGTTCAACGATTATTTCTCTGAAATTCCAGTCTACAATGATGCTATATTTCGGAGAAGGTATCGAATGTCTCGTTCTTTATTCCTTCGTATTATTAATGCAGTTGAAAATCATGACAATTATTTCACGCATATAAGGGATACTATGGGTAGATTTGGATTATCGCCACTTCAAAAAGTGACGGCTGTGTTTCGGATGCTAGCATATGGTTTTCTAGCAGATGCTATGGACGAGTATGTAAAGATAAGAGAATCAACGGCAATCGAAAGCATGAAAAGATTTTGCCGAGCCATAGTGAACATATTTTTGGAGCAATACCTACGGTCACCAACATCTAATGATCTTTCTAGATTTCTTTACATTGGTGAAAAACGAGGTTTTCCAGGAATGTTGGGTAGCCTAGATTGCATGCATTGGAAGTGGAAAAATTGTCCTACCGCTTGGGCTGGACAATATGCAGGCCGTAGTGGATCGCCAACGATAATTCTTGAAGTTGTGGCAGATTATGACTTATGGATATGGCATGCTTATTTCGGAATGCCAGACACTAACAATGATATCAATGTGTTGGAATCTTCCCATATTTTCTCCAATCTTGCTCAAGGTATCGCTCCTCATGTTCATTATACCATTCAAGGAAAAGAATATAATATGAGTTATTATTTGGCTGATGGTATATATCCGAAATGGTCTACCATAGTACAAACTATTCATGAGCCAATGGGTGCAAAGAAAAAATATTTTGTATGGTCAAATAATGAGTTAATTTGTAAATTTTATAGACAAAATGTATTTTTAGCAATTAATAATAAAATAGAAAATGAAAAATATATTAAAAATATTATTTTTGGAGTAAAAAATGGAAGAATACATTGGAGAGAAATCCAACTCCATTTTGGAAATAAAAACGAGGGAGGGAATACATCGGAGATGCTTTTACAGCCCAAACAAACTTTTTGTATATATAAAAGACCAAAATCATTTCAAGGAATCATGAAAATGACGTCTTTTTATTATATTTATAAATAAAAACTAATAACTGCTAAGTTGACTTGCGACGGATGTTAAGTGTGTCCTTTAGGACCCTCATTCCTTCTTTTTTTTTTTTTTAATAAAAAGAACCAAACATCCTATGAAAAAAATCAACTCAATTTCTAAAGAGTCAACTCCCTCGTCGTGTAAGTGTAATGTTATAAAATTTAACATTGTAATGACGACCCATTGGTTAGTGATTTCTAGTCAGCATTTTGTTTTAATCGCTCACCATCTATCAGATAAGACGAACACTACACGGAAAGACTAATCAAATTAACCGCAGTCAAACTCAAACTAGAAACCAAAAATCTTTCAACTACATTAACAAAATAAAAAACCAACATAAAGTAATAGAGGGTGGTAACTAAAGTCGTTGTTTGAGCAGTGTTTTAGTGAAGTTTCGGCCATTCCAAAACATAACCAGCGTCTCTCTATGCATTGGAGCTAACTCTCTTCCCAGAGCGCATCTCTGAGACTTGCATCTACTGATCTTCACTATGCTTAGGAAACGATCTTCCTCTTTCTCCTGCCAATCCAAAAAACAAAAACACATCGACGAATCTTGCCATGTGAATATTGTTTCCAATATAAAGCTACAAAGAAGTATTCATATGATGTTCTCTAGCTACTGAGTAAACTTCAATAGGTGTTCTCTGTTATTACTTACCTCTGGGACATCGTAGTTGCCTTCCTTTGCATCACACATGTCCAGAGATACCAGCCGAAGCATCGGAAACTGCTGATTGTTGAGATGGATTAAGCAAAAAAAAAGAAAAGAGAGTGTTTCTGATGCAACAACAGACTAACTCTCTTCAAGCAAAATGGCATGGAGTGCCTGAAATTTACCTTCAAAGCAGCATCGAGAAGGAAGCTTTTCTGTATTCCAGAGCCCTGAATTAAAGAAAGCAAGAATATGGAAATCGTCGATATATAAAGCTTGCACATCAAAGATTTTATAATTCTATCTGAGGGCGATGCAACATAGCACTAAAAGAGCGGGGATATATAAAAGAGAACTCACGTTGTGGCGAAGCAAAAGGTCTTCAAGAGCAATGCAGCCGTAGAGAGAAGCGACACCATTCTCTGTTATTCTCCCACATTCCTATCACCCCAAACATGTCTTTATATATGCGGATGACTAAAAAATTACTTATAAGCTAAAGGGTCCTAACAAACCTCTAGATGAAGAGAAATCATCCCCGGCCATCCAGCTGAGATGATAGGTTGAGAATCTGAGAAATAAAAGTCAAAATAAAAAGGTGAACAAAATTAAGAAATGGCACTAGATTATATGAGATTAGGTGATTTGTTTCCCCAAGTAAAAAAAAAGTTTGTACCTGAATTTAAGTGTACACATCCTACTAACGAAAGCTCGGTCAAGTTCGGACAGCTTTGCGTGAGAACAAATAAATCATCATTGGTCATCCAGCCAGTTACCCTCTCAAGCCTTAGTTTTCTCAGGTTCGGCATAGAGAGCTTGAAACATTGAAGGGATATGTCACCGAAACAATAGGACAAAGCTAACTCTTGTAGGTGCTTCAATGATGTCACAATACTTGTCAAGGCAGAATCAGATATTTCCTGGCAAACCAAAAAAAAAAAAAAAGAACAGTTAAAAACGGGAAAAGATTAAAAATTCTAAGGATCAGAACTACCTGAAAATAAAGGACGATAGACTCTAGCAAAGGACAAGCCGAAGGTAGAAGCTTTAAAGCATCTCCACCTAAGGAAGCACCCAAACCCACACTTATAGCTCGTAGGAACGAAACTGCAGGTCTCAAAGACTCAAGAGAGAAATAACAAAACCCCCATCCAATCTCAAGCTCCTCCAATCCACTTCCCTTGCTTAAACAATCAAACACCTCTTGACTAGACAACAACTGAGAGAAATTGTCACTTCTCCCTTTAATCTGTAACTGTAGCAGATTCTTACATCCCTTGGCTTTAAGGCTTTTTAGATTAGGATTTTCGCTAATTACACGAGCGAGAGCCATACTAGATATCTGTAAAAAGCTCCAACCATTATGGATTACTAAATCAGAGCTCCAAGTAGATATGCTCTACTGAATGAATGACTGACCGTGGTATTTGAAATATCAAGTGCTTCCAAGGAAGAGCCAGAGAATGCACGTAGAACATTGTCTGAAACTTTTGTATCCCTTAAGCAAAGACTCTTCATTTTCTGTGTCCGAGTTATCAAGTTTAGAAGCGATGTCTCACTAATTCCTGCAAATGTAACACTAAATTTATGTTTAGAAGCCATGATCTTTTACATTAAAGAGAGACTGAAATGGAAAAAGATACACACCCTCGCATCTACTCATGTGAAGCACCTGAAGATTGGATGCTAATGAATTTGAATCCATATGCTCATTGGTCATAGAAGTACTAGCACATAGTGCCGAAATCGAATTCTCCGAAAAAGAGGTATAGCAAACTATGAGAGAGCGTAACTTCTTACACCTCTGTATAACATATGCTATACATGCATCTGAGACTAGTGGACACCCTTTTATGTTCAGGTAACATAATGAATCACATAATCTAGAGATGCTCCTTAGATCCGTATCTATTACAATGCAAACATGAGGCATCAGCTACAAAAATATACAGTTTAGCTACCTTTTTAGTTTATTAGCAGCAACAAGAAAAATAGTTGAGATTTGGATTTTCAAAGTAGAGCTTATTCGGACTTCGCTGATCGATATGGTAGATTGAACATTGGGAGCATAAGAGAGTAGCCCAAAAAGTGAACAAAAAGACTAACCACATATATCACTTCTACCCTCCAGCGTTAGTCTTGTAATATTCGAAAGCGAACAATGACGTTGGCCTGAATCAAAGGAATTTCTTCTAGCTGTTAAGAAGATGATGGGTGGAGTCTGAGCTAAACCTGGACTTGAGTAGAACACCGATGCTTGACCCAGTATTATAGGAACGATATCAACGGTTAAATCAACTTCAGTAAGCTGGCTAAAATTCTGGAGAAGTTGAAGCATAGTGGACACCTTGAAGTTTAAGAGATAAGCAGCTCTCAGTTTTCTTAATGATGGGAATGACTTAGAGAAGCACTTGATGGCAGCTTTATAATCAAGCCTCTGACACTTGGAAATATCAACCTCTTTCACCATTTCAAAAGATAAAACTGGTAAAGTCCTCTGAGATGATTGTTCTCCGTTTCTTTCGTCGTCTTCAGTGTACGTTAGGAAACTTTTTAGACTCTTTGACCACATGGGGTTCGCGAAATATGTTCTAGGAAGCACTGACAGTAGCAGAATGGCTTCACTTAACTGCGGGCATCCTGAGAGGTCCAATCTCTGATTCAGGGAACAAAGGCATAATTAGACAGGACGACACAAAGCTTTCAAGGACTCAGCTATCTATCAAAATGACTCTTAGACATCCAATGTCTAAATATATGAACATATAAGGCATAACTGGTTAGCTAACATCAAGGAAGAAACTTTTTTTTAAGAATATATACCTCGGAGTATTCGGTCAGCCGAACTCTAAGATCAGCAGGAGGGCCATCTCTTAGACTATCGACCAAGCATTTGGATGACATTTTCCTTAGTTTAATAACACATTCAATGCTTTGATCAGCAAACTTTGAGAAATTATGAGACTTGCTTCTTCCTGAAATATGGGAACAAACTTGACTAAATGACTTTCTGCTATGTTGCCAAGTAGGAGATATATCACACACATCTGTCATGACATTACCTGCAATAAACCACAACGGCAAAAGACTAAAACGGACCTGCAATATAATTGACCAGTAAACAACCTAAACTGAGAACCAAAGTTTCATCACTTCCATGTAAGCTAAACATGTATTAGAATGAGCAAAACCATTGTAATCCGTTTTTTTTTTCTTTTTCTAGAGTGCTTAGAAAAATTTCCAATTCAAAGTGGATCATTTACACAGCTTTTAACTTTTTTTTTTCATGTAGGTAGGTGAACTGGCTTTAAATCCACATGAGCCATTTGATCGCAAAAGAAAGCGTAAGGCGAATACCCAATCCGACACCCACATCATATAGTTAACAAAATATAAATACATGTTTTTTTGTTTCTTCTTTTTGTATTGTTAAATTCATCTATGCATAGGTAACAGACCTAAACATTACCTGTTCCATCAAGTTGATTATGTTATCCTTACTACTCTCTGACAAGTCAAACATTCTTTTGTCGCCATCAAGCCAAATAAGAAGTGCATCAGCAAGATGCATCTCACTGTCAGAGTTTGGTCAAAGGTGAGAGAATCTAAGGTATGTTTGCATTGATAAGATAGACAATGGGCACAAACCTACCTGTGTACAGTCAGGTGGGGATGTTTTATGCAGCACATCAACAACTCATATGGAACATTTCCAAAATACTTATCGGATTTTACCAACATCTGCAGAAGACATAAGGATCAGTTATTAGCTATCAAAGACTACAATATATGACGAAGTTAGATCTTTTAGACCAGTTAATGTAAAAACGATGAACAAGCTAACAAAAGCAAAACTGTATTCTCTTTACTTCATAACACTAAGATGTAAAGAGAATACATGTTTTTTGTGAGGCTAAAGATGCATCTCACTGCCAGAGTTCAGGTACATACGAGATTCTTTGCAAGATAGGCCGCACAGAGATCTAGCACGAAGTCTACAGCTGTAAGTATCACAAGCCATGTGTTAGAGATATAATGATGTCAACACCTAACACAGTGAGCATAGCATTAAAATTCAAATAACTTGTACTTGAAAGGACAACATCAAATGAATAATGATTCAGAACAAAAAAAAATGACTAATTTTACAACTGTTATAAAGGTTTTCTAGAGATTCTAACCGCGGTCGAGACCGAAACTCCACATCTGAATAAGGTCAGACAATTCTAGTTGTGGTGATGCAGGGTCATTCGATGATGCCAAGACTGAAAGCCAGCTCTTGCATTTAGAGATAAGCCTCTCCACTCCAAAATAGAGCGCAGCCTATATTCTCCATTCAGACTTTCCACAATTAGCTTGAAACTAAAAAGCATGTAACAAGAGAGAAAAACCAAAAAATAAAAAAAGAGTAGCCGAGGATTGATACAAAGAGCTTACGTCGAACAGAGGTAAGAAACTACTGAACGTAATATCAATGGCGCAACCATAGATACATTTCAGAAGATTCAAGAAAGTCTCTGGGTTCCATTCTATAGAGATGTGATCAAGGCCTGATTCACTGTTGCAAATCCAATTTCACTTTGATTGAATGCACACAACATAAACTAGAAACAATACAGACACTAACATACATACAATAAAACAGAAACACAAATCAAGCAGAATTTTTACCCGAAGCTTCCGCTAAGAAGGCCATGGAAATAAGAGGATTCCTGAATGAGCCTATATAGAAAACGAAAGCCAGGAATCACTACACTATTAGTAAACAAATACTTCGACGAGTTCTAATCACACTTGGCCCGGAGAAGATGCCAAGATTGGGGATGAGAAGTAGGACACTTGCCTAGCTCGATGAGCTCGAACTTTGACTCTTCCGTAGCAGAGTATCTCTGACAATTCCCAGGATTCAATTTCCGAAGCTGAGATCGAGATCACTTGACACGGAGAAGATTCGTCTTGTTGACATGGATTATTACTATTCACGACGAGGATCACGAAATCATCGAGCAAGCTTCTTAGTTCCATTCGTTTCTGCACCCAAGATATCGGTGGCGAATAAAGTTCGTTTTTTCATTACCAAACCACAGTTAAATGAAGATTTTAAACAGAAGACTCAATGACAGATACCAGACCGAACCGAACCGGACTGAAGCTAAATCTTTTTAAAAAAATTTAATTTCCGGGATAAACCGGTCCATCCTCAACTCGTATAAGTAAAGTTGCTTCCGGAATTTCGGTTTCCATTACCAAACCGGATATACTTTGGTGGTTTAAATTGAACAAAACTCGGTCTGGATTAATATCGGATCGAAACAAGAGTCTTTCCCTTTGGATCTGCAAATTTGACTTGTCCACTTGAAGCGAATCCAAAACGGTGATCCGTGCGTTTCCGACATCATCGCCACCGTATGCATCACTGGGTTCGAGCTTCTTCTTCCGATTTCAGCGGAACTCCTCCACACCCGAGGAGGTAATTTTCTCTTTTCCTATTCTTCTCTGTTACGGCCCTCGATTCCATTCGATTTGATTCAGCTGATTTTTTCTTCTTTTTAATCAGTGGACATACAGCTGTCAATGTCGGAAAATCCATGGTGGTGGTGTTTGGCGGTCTCGTCGATAAGAAATTCCTCAACGACATAATTGTTTATGATATTGGTAATCATCATCCTCTGATCCCTTTATCTTGCGTTCTCGGTGATTCCTTGTCCTTTTTCTGATGAGTTACTGTCTTGGCTTGCTTTCCTTGTAATGAGTAGTGTTTCTGGTAGTCTATCGACTGTTAGCTTGGTTAAGCCGATGCTTCATCAAAGATGGTTACTTTGCAAAACCATTGAAAACTAAAAACTTCACATGAGATTATTGGATTCGGTGTTGAAGATGAATCAGATGGATACTCCCTTACTTGTTTCGCTAGTTTCTTTTTAGTACTACATATTTTGAGTATCTTTTTTCTCCTTCTACTTGTTTTTGAGTATCAGTGAAATTAGTTTCTTTTCAAGTATAGGTGGTTATATCAGTATACGGTTTCCCATTCAGCGTTTTTTATCATCTGAGAATTGGTTGTCTTATGATTGCTTGTTTTTTGTCCTGTCGACTAGAAAACAAACTCTGGTTTGAGCCAGAATGCACTGGCAGCGTGTCTGAAGGACAAGTGGGTCCTACACCGCGTGCATTTCATGTTGCTATCACAATTGATTGCCATATGTTCATCTTTGGTGGACGTTCTGGTGGCAAGAGGTACGCACTGATATATTATTAGTTATAGCGGTTATACATTCTATTTTCCACGGCCATGGATAGCTTATTTCTATAAATCAATTTCAGGTTGGGCGACTTTTGGGTCCTAGATACAGGTATGTATTGTCGTGTGAGTTCTTGTATCTCCATTCTATTATATCTCCATTCTTGACGGCTGGTAACACTTGCTGCAGATATATGGCAGTGGTCTGAGCTGACTAGTTTCGGCGACTTACCTACGCCTCGTGATTTTTCTGCCGCTGCTGCTATTGGGAACCAGAAAATTGTATTGTGAGTATCAAATTTTAGATGTTCATTAGCTTGTTAGGTTTAATTTTAATCTTGCTGCCTGCATAGCTAAACCTAGATCATTGGCAGGTGTGGCGGCTGGGATGGTAAAAAGTGGCTGTCAGATGTATATGTGATGGACACAAGTAATACCTTATTTCTCGCATCTACTTCAAATTTTGCAATAAACTGTTTTTTTTTCGTAATAAAACGTGGTATCCATTAGTGTCCCTTGAATGGATGGAGCTGTCGGTTTCGGGGTCGTTGCCACCTCCTAGATGTGGTCATACAGCCACGATGGTTGAGAAACGGTTACTTGTTTTCGGTGGCCGAGGTATATACTACACCAAAACTTTTTAGATACTTGTTTTGGCATATTCAGAACAAAGAAAATGTTGCTACTCAGTTTTCTTTTCCCTTATCTTACCGCATACCGCAATTGATAAGAGTTATTGCTCAAGAAGCAAACTCCTGCAAGATAAAAGTCAAATTTGAATGCTAATCTTTTCATTCATCAAACAATGATAAGGATGCTGATGTATTTGATTTACCCATCGCTGTCAGTTAATAACCTCTATCAGTAATGAAGAAGTTTCCTGAGTAGGTATACTGATTGTATATGTATTGTATAAATTCTCTTCCAATCATAAGGATTCATACTTATAAATGTATTACCTAGTTTGATATTTCTTTGGTTCTGAGGAATAGGTCTTGATCACAATTTGTTTGGCTTGAGTTGATAACAACTAAACTAAAATTATGGTGTGTGATCTTTGACAGGAGGTGGTGGCCCTATCATGGGTGATTTGTGGGCTTTGAAGGGTCTGATAGATGAAGGTTCATCCTTAATTAAATTTCTAAAAAATGCATTGAATCATGCAGGAGTACCCCCTTAAGTTGTCCTCTTTCTTATGTTCTGTGTGTTGATCTTATTGTGGTTTACCTTTGTTGTGGAAGAAAGAGCGTGAAACACCTGGATGGACCCAACTCAAGCTTCCTGGCCAAGCACCATCATCTCGATGTGGTCATACAATTACATCCGGAGGACATTATGTATGTCCTTTTCAGCTCCACATCAAGATGCTATTCATTTTTTTTTTGCTTTTCTGTATGGGTAGGTTTGCGGGGACATACATCACTCACATCAATTATTTTCTTTATGCAGCTTCTGTTATTTGGAGGACATGGAACTGGTGGATGGCTGAGTCGTTATGATGTCTATTATAATGACACTATAATTTTGGACAGAGGTAGAATTTTGCTCCCTCGTCTCAATAGATTCGTTTCCTGCTCACGGATCGCTAAAATTTCTCAGCCTGCAAATCCAAAATCCACCGCAGTAATTTACAACAGTACAATCTAGTGAGATGATTAGCTGTGATGTAATTTATCATTTTTCTCACTGTGCATTTTTTTCTGTGCTTTGTTATCGTTTCTGCTAATTTTTTATTTTCACATTCTAGTAACTGCTCAGTGGAAGCGCTTACCAATAAGCAATGATGAGCCTCCTCCTCCTCGAGCTTACCATTCCATGACTTGTATCGGAGCTCGTCACCTTTTAGTTGGTGGTTTTGATGGAAAATCGACCTTTGGTGATCTTTGGTGGTTGGTTCCCGAAGGTATTATTATTCTTATTTATACTGATGTTTTACCTTCAAAAACTTGCCAACTTGGTTATCTGTGTACACGCATCATTACTATTATCTTTGGATAAATTTTATTTGCTGAAAGTCTTTAGTATCACAAAACGAACTAACATGGTGTTGGTCATAAATTGTAGGCTATTTAGCTACACTTCTGTTTCTAGCATGCTCTTTTTCTTTTATCAAGTTTGTACCTAATTGGAAGTTATGCAGTTTTACGCATCTGATTAAATATTAGTGAACTGTTTAGCCTTCTGAAAATGTTCTTATTCGTGGTTGAAGGAAGAAATGTATGTGAAACTCTAGATAGGGACCTAACTCAAAAATTCTCCCCTTTCACCACAGCCACAACCTCACTCTATTCTTTTTTTTTTTTTTTTTTTTTCTCAGATGATCCGATAGCCAAGAGGTCTTCTGTACCTCAACTTAGAAATCCTCCTGAAATTAAGGAGTCTGAGAGAGAATTGGACAAGGTAATAGGAGTTCCTACATATCTTATGTGTTTCTCGCCAATGTAGTCAAATTAGCTTTTTAACTTGTTTAAACTATTGTGAGTCTGGTCACGACAGGAAAAGGGACAAGAGGGATCCACTATTGTTGAATTGCAAAAGAAATTGGGAATATCTGTTTCATCAGGGTTACTCCTTCAAATTCCTGAGGAGTCAGAAGATCAAGAATTTGTTGAATTAGGAACAAGATTGATTGAGGGAGATGTAGTGGATGATCGGGCCTCTATGATTCAGGTGATCTTTCTTCTGTCTATTTCAGTATGTGTGATTGTGCTACTTTGTACTGAAAAGTTTCCCAATGAAAAGATGGCAGCTCAAGCACTTCGTCAACATTGGAAAGAGTCCACTCCAATAACTTTACAACTAAAAGAGCTTGGTTCCTTACTTCGAGATTATCAGCGACTGGTTACCCGAAAATACACGTGAGTTCTTACCCATGCCAGTTATTTTGGACTCGGTTCTTGTTTATGTAGATTATCTTTGTATGTCGATTCAAATGGTTGTTCCTTGATTGCGCCTGGAATCACCACATGACCATGAAATAATTTAGTTAATCCCGTGAGAGTTTACGAGTGACATATAAATTCGACATGGATATCATTTTTATCTCTTGAATATGCCCTTGAGATTTGTTAATCCGATGAATTGTCGAAGCTGATTCATTTCTTAAGGTAGTGAAATCCTCACAATAAAAGTTATTGTAAAAGCATTGTTCTGTACCCCTTGTGAAAACTATTACATATTATGAAATTTCACATTTGCTTTTTCCTTTCCTTCACACATGTTTGTTTCCATCGTGTGTCTCAGTGCACAGAGCAGCTTAACATCTGCTGGCTTTGGCCTCCCCAGAATGAAGACCTTTACGTTTTATCATATCAAAAGTTCTTCCGAGGTAATACTGCATACTTTCCTCTTGTTATTACGCTCTCTTGAACATTTGACACCAATCGATCAACTTGTTGCATCATGGTAATGACCCTTGTACGAATCTCACCCTGTTTTCTGTTGCTCTGAGCCTAAATATTCTATTCTAAAGTTGATTTGAGAACTTGTACAATGCTTTCTAGTTTTCTTAGTTTTTCTATATAACAGCATTAATGATATGCATATTTATGCATCTGAAACAAACATCAGGCTTATTTGTTTCCACACATGCTCTGACATGTCTAGTTTACATTACTATTCTCAGCTGCGGATGGATGACATCCCGAAGTTGCTGGAAGAATATAAAACCCTTTTAATCTGATTGAGGAGCTCTGCCATGAAACTCACAAGGAGAAACAACCATATCTTTTAGGTCTGAACTTCTGAAACCCTGAGGCAAACCATTTTTTCCATTCACATTCTTATACACATTTTTTCTCAATTTAAGAGAGAAACTTAAATCCATATATAATGGCCAAAACTCAAAACAGGTTTCCGTATAAAAGGTAGAATCCATTCTCGCAAGGACCCAACTGTCTTGTTGATCTCTTCCAGCTTCTTCACCTTTAATCTTTCACTTTCAGCCTGTAGCTGCCAAGAAGATCACCGAGATTGCGATACTATTGCAACCAACAAAGCTAAAAGTCTTAAAGAGAAGAGATCTTTGATAGACAATAGATATGTACAACTTTCTTTTTAGTCGAGGACACAAAGATATACGAATATGTAAGATTTCTAATAAATTCAACGGAGAGGATCAATGAAAGTGCTGTGTGGTACACTCTCACAGATATTTTATGGTTGGTTTAAGAATTTTGGCGACTTATATCTCATGGACCTCCGTATGTTTCGTGTCTTTTTTCCAACAAGCTTTTGTCCTCGTCTCTAAAGATATTTTACACAAGTATATTTTATCTTTTCAATTTTATCTGTTTTTTGAAGCCTTATTCAACCTGTATTTGTATGCCATGCTGCAGCTGATAGAAACTAGAAGACACATGAATTTATTGTATCATGCGGAAGTGATAGAGGAGAACCATCAGCAAAAAATGAATTGAATGCACACTAACACTATTTACAAGTTGGCATAGAACTAGAACTAGAGCCATCAGCTCCGAAGGAGAAAGCCTGATATCCCGTGGGGCTAGTCAGCTTCCCAGAGCCGCTGCTGCTACTGACAGACCGGTCAATCTCATCCCTACGAGCCACCAGAGGGATTGGGCGTTGAGGTATAGAGATAACAGTGAACTCATTACTCTCCAGCATTTTCACCACTTGATCCATTGTTGGTCTTGCGTGGAGCTGAGGGTGAGAGCACAGCACTGCTATTAGCACATACTTCTCCAGAACCTCGGGAGATCCCTTCTCCGGCACCCCGTCTTCCACCACGTCCAACGTCTTCCCTTCTCTGACCAGCGACCATGCCCAGTCAGCCACCGACACAGGCTGCCCCTCCTCGTCTGTCACAATCGCCTTTCTCCTGCTCAGAAGCTCTAGGAGCACCACACCAAAGCTGTACACATCGCTCTTCTCTGTCAATTGCCCGTACAGCGCGTACTCTGGCGCTACGTACCCCATTGTGCCTGCGACCCGCGTGCTCATATGCGTCATTCCTTCAGGATTGAACTTGGCTAGGCCGAAATCGGCAACCTTGGCCTCAAACCTCTCGTCCAAGAGAATGTTGCTGGCCTTGATGTCCCTGTGGATGATTGAAGGTTGTGCGCCATAGTGTAGATAAGCCAGTCCTCTTGCCATCCCAAGTGCGATCCTCTGCCTTAGAGGCCAAGCAAGCTGAGTCTCCAAATCTCCAAAGAGATGGTCGTGAAGACTGCCGTTACTCACCAGATCACACACTATGATCCTCTGGTGACCTTCGTAGGGCGTAGTTGCTGTGCAGTAGCCTCTCAGGGCCAGAAGATTCACGTGGCGTATGCTCGCGATGACCTCAACTTCATGAGCGAAGTTGGCGTCCCCACCAGCGGAACAGTTCTTGAACCTCTTGAAAGCAACCTCGGTGCCGTCAAGCAATACGCCCTTGTACACGTTCCCGTAACCTCCCCTGCCTATGATGTTGTGCCTTGAGAAACTGTTGGTCGCTTTCTTGATCTCTTCGAAGCTGAATTTAACCAGAGTGGTGCTCTCGCTCATTGAGTCTAGCCTAGATTGAGTACCCGCTTCTAAACTATCTCGCTTCTTTCTCCGCTTGGAATCTTTCCTTTTCCTCCGGTAGTACCAGAAGAACCAAGCAGAAGCAACCAGCAACACAGCAGCAGATAATGGAACTAGTATCTTCACCTTCTTCTTCCCGTTATTCCCGGAGCTGCCAGAAGCCAGATCGAGCTGAAACAAGCATTTCGCGGTGCCTTTGTCGGTGGGGCCGTACGTGTTGGCGTGAGCAGCGGCGTAAATCGACGGGAAAGCTGCACAGTCGGAGACATTTCCGATGGAAGGTCCGGTCAGAAAGGCCTGAAACGCGGACAAGCTCTGAGTGCACGAGGCACAAGGGGTATTGCTCTCCAGGGAGAGGTTGCAGCGCATCACGGCCGTGCTCAGAGTGGAATTAGGGATTAGGAATTCGAATTGAGACCTGGTGGTGATGTTCATGCAACCCTGGGAGATCCACGGCGTCTGGAAACCACATCGAGACCGGACATCGAAGCGAGGGAGAAATCCGGCGATCGACGACTGTAAAGCAGCCCAGCAAGAGGCAGCCGAATCGGGTGGCGGGAGGAACGAACCAGTCTGCCGGAGATGGTGAGAGTAGAGGAGCCGTAGCCCTTGGAGGAGGTACTGGCAGGTAGTGGCGCCATCGGGTTTCGGTCGCCGGAACGGTTGTAGAACGGAAAAGTCGAGAGGACACGAAGAGTTCTGAGCGGCGACTAAGGAGGAGGATGCTACGGTGAAGAGTAGTATATAGACGACGGCGCTTTGACGGAGAAACATCGTCGGGAGAAATCAGGCGCCGGCAGAAAAGAATAAGGGAAGAGAGAATAATTGACTTGTTTTCCTAACATGAACATGTTTCATTTATTTTCATCATCATTGACCCCCCCACCCCAAATAAAAATTACATGTATTTAATACTCTCTCAAGTGTATGTGATTTTCTTTTTGGGGTCAAACATCACATGATCTAAGAAATTGCATGAGAACTTTCCTTCATACATATTATTCAATCGTTGTTAGTGGTAATCTGATGAGAGGATGATGATGATAATATTTAAAATTCTTGATTGGATCCAAGTTCCAACTCTTTTCATTTCTGTTTTCACTTTTCGAATTTTTAAAGCCTTTTTGCATGATTAGTGGGACAAAAATAATATAACAAAACGTGGGACAAAAATAATACTCCACATGTGTCTTATCATCTGCCATCTGGCAACAATTCGTAGCTATTTATTTATTACTGTAAATAAAGAATTCTACGAGTCCGAATTGGAGCATTAGTATGGGCCAAGAACAAAGAAAGCCCAAAACGAGCAGTGTTTAAAACCCAATAGAATCCTCCTTTTAACCAAAAAGGCCCACGGGCCACGGCGCGTCTCGATCTCTTCTTCTTCAACCTTTATAAAGGAGATTGCTTTGCCTTTCTTTGACACCATCCCAAAACAAAGCAGTCACGCCATTGGAATAGTGAAGAAAAAGACGCAAAATTTACCTATTACACTTAGAAATGGAATATTGTCTTTCTCTATCACCTAAAACAACTCGAACTCAAGATGATCTCCGATGGCTTTACATTCAAGATACCCATTATTTCCCTGAGGAGAAGTCGCTTCCGTTGCACCATTGTCATAGATATCCGGTAGCTCAGGCGGTACGGCGCACCGGATGAGAGCCCAATTCAATCCTTCAAAGAAGTGATGTCTCTTGATCTCTGCAGCTCCTTTCTCTGACCCCAGACGGCTCTCTGGATCCTTCATCAGCAACCTTGTGATCAAATCCTTTGCCTGGAAGCTCACAAGCGGGCTATCAGGAAACTTGAGGTTCTGAAACATCACATTGGATAATGTCTCCTCATTGTCGTAACCTTTGAAAGGTGTCTTCCCGTATAAGAGCTCATAGAGAAGGACACCGAACGTCCACCAGTCTACTGCAGCACCATGTCCTTCTCCTTTAATGATCTCCGGTGCCAAGTACTCGTGCGTTCCTACAAACGAATTTGATCTTGCTTCCGTTGGTTCAGCCACAAGCTGAGGCAATGATCTCATTCTCAACTCTTGTGTCAAAAGACCAGGCCTTTTCGGTTTTCTTGATGAGAGCCTAGGGCTGAAACATGGGACCCGACACGATGGTTCAATACATAGAGGTTGTATGCAGTTGGATGGACCCGACATCCTTGCTGGATCTTTCCCAGGAGGAGAAGTTGATCTGACAAGAGTCGGGTTCACCGCACATCTGAGTGAGAGGTCAAAGTCGGTAAGCATGATGTGACCATCTTCTCGGACTAGAATGTTCTCTGGTTTCAAATCACGGTATATAACACCAAGCATGTGTAAGTACTCCAGCGCAAGAAGGACTTCTGCTACATAGAACCTGTGAACAAAAATCATCATTAGCAACGACTTTGCGAATCAGAGAAATCATTGTGTGATCATAACAAATTCATGATAACAATGTGAAAGTAATCTTACCTAGCTGCGGGTTCAGGGAAACACCTACTGAGCTGTTTTTGCCTCAGGACATGAAGATCACCACCGGGACAATACTCCATTACCAGACACGATAGATTATCCGAAGTAAACTGCGCATACAAGGTAGGCAGAAAAGGATGGTCCAACATTTTAAGGATTACCCGTTCCGCCTGTGCCCTAGGTGTCTTTTTCCTCCGGGCCAAGAACTCGTTGTCCATGACCTTTATGGCAAACAGGCAGTTTGTACCAACCAGCTCAGCAAGATAAACTGTTCCTATATCTCCGCAACCAAGCTTTTTCAAAAGGTTGAAATGTCGGAGTCCTAAAGAGCCATACTGCAACTTGACGTGCTTAATTGCTTCCCATCTCACATCCATAGACATGTGAGGTTTATTGCCACAGCTAAACCTGCTCAGATTGCTCTCCTCACTCATGCTTGTGCTGCTGCTGTAATCCCCTACTAGGCTATCCTTTGAGCTCAAAGAGAATTCAAACTTTTCGCTGGAAGTTGGATTCTCTCTTTTCTGTTCATCCGCATCATCTTTTCCACTGTAATCCACATCACCTTTTCCACAAGAATCGGAGGAATCCTTGTTGGCCTCTTTATTACACTTCACAATGCGAATGAGATGCGGGCTTGCGAGTGATCCCTGATTTGCTTCTATACTGCCATTTTTTGAGAAAGAGCTCAACCCGTTTGAGCATTTCTCAGTATTATAAGTAGTATTTGTGGGCGGGTGGTTTTCAGTGCTGGTGCTCTTCAACGCACAGTGGCATTTCTGGCACAGAAGTTGACTTGCACTAGGCTCTAAGGAAATATCAACTTTCTCGACTATTTTTGTAGCAGAAGCTACAGCGATTCTTAACTTCTTCTTAAGCAAAATCTTCCTATTTGCCCGGGGTTTGGGACGTGGGATATTTCTTGTTAACTTGCTTACCAATTTTCTGTTCTCTGTTCCTGAACTAGATGCGTTATCCAACCTCCCGTTCAGCCCTGAGTTCAGAGCTTTTGGCTCACTTTTCACTCTAGATGATGAGTCAATGCTCTTGTCTAGCTCTTCATCATCAACTTTGCTGCCAGAACACGAAGGCAGCAAGTTAATATATTTGTCTATTTCTACTAAACCATCTTCAGTGGCCACATGAGGAGGAGATGTAGCATTTTCATCTATCTCTATCTCAAAATCTCCACTACCAGAACTGAAAGAAGATCCAGATATGTTAAAGTTATGCAGCGAGGAAGTCTCCACCATTTGATATCCCATTGCCTTTAGTCCGGATCTTTTTCCATTTACGCGGAGAATGATTTCAGCCTGAGATGGTTCAGAAATGGAGTTAGAAGGCTCTGTCTCAAGGACATCAAACAGCTGAGGCACACTCTGGGAAGAGCTGGGTATATCGTCTACAGGCGTCAAAGATATTTCAACCAACCTCTTACCCTTGTCCACAGGAGGCCCAGACCTGCCGGCAGACTCATTCAAAACTTGTCTGTAAAGACTCTGTATCTTGTCTGCTTCAGAAACCCTCGGAGATGCAGCTGCAGATTTTGATAACCGTTTCTGGGCAGCTATTTCTGATGCCTTGGATATGCAAAGATCTCTCAGGGCCTGCTTCAGTGAAATTGAATCAGAGATACCAACTCTTGGTGATCGAGGGGGACCCATGGGAAAGGGTTTTTTCATAGCACTTTTGTTCGAAGGGCTTGTGCTCCTGCTCGGACCAGCGCTTGCGCTCGTCTCAAGATGATGGAAAGAAGAGCCCATCACTCTTCTGGGTGATGGTTTTATAGTTATAGACTGGAAAAGCTGATCAATATCATACTCAATAGAACCTTGGTGACCGTGCTTTAGTGCAGGACGCTCCATATCTTTGCTTGATGGCTTACAATATCTGCTAGAATGTTTGGCCAACCTGACCACATCCTTCTCTTCAACAATTTCACAAGCACCCGCTAACGATCCCATTTGCAATGAGTTACTCTATCAATACAGCTTTAAAAAAGCGGAGTTTCTCATGCTGATATCAGTCCCAGACTTGAGACACCACAACAAGTACTGAGAAATCAGACAGGTACTATCGGGATCATGTAAGGAGTTTGTTCTGAAACACCGTGAGAGACTCATCTTCCTTGATTCATTCTAAAACGTCCGAGTACAACACCCTGCAACAATCACAATCATTTGAATCAAACCAGAAGTAACTGGAAAATATATTATTTTAAACAGATCAAACAACAATGTTCCAAACAAAGAGCAATGTCAATTGAGTAAAAGGAAGATGTATGCAATGATCAAAGTAAAAAGGGCAGTTAAAGATCCAAAATGGAAATGAACAGGTTAAGTCATCATAGTTATAGACTCAAATGATGAACCCTACAGAAGTAAAGATAGGAACTTTAGACTTTAATAAACAGAAAGAACACATTTTTTTGGAGATCGCGATGGACCAATCAAATCACACTGATAAAAGAGAAAAAAAAAAGTAAAAGAAAAAACGCAAACAAAGAGAAAGATGAAGAATCAAGAAAACTAAATAAAATATCTTAACCAAATCTAGCGAGCACAAGACCTTAAGTCATTTTTTTTTTAAGTTAGCAGTCTCGATCCCAGATCTCTTGAAAGCTAAAAGAAGCAGAATGCTAAGAACAGTAGCTGAAGGTGAAGATTCGACCTCAAACAAAAATATCGAATATAGCAAATCATCAAGAAATCCAAAAATAATGCGTGAACAATGAAAAGAAAAGCTCAAGCCCACTATGTATTGCCCAGAAATAATAGATAGAAGAGAAGAAAGGCGTACCCAAGAACATTAGTGGGCAAAATAGGTTCCAGAGACTCCCAAACAAGAAAAACCCTAATGGCTTGAGCTTGAAGAGAATCAACAAAGAGAGTAAAAATGTCTTTTTTTTTAATTTTTGGGGGATTTTGGTGTTTAGCGTTCGGAGAAGAGTTTTGTTCTGTGTGATGATAAAGTTGAAGGCGAAGTGGGCCCCAAAGCATATGTTTGCGGGTCTCATGTTTCGCTGAAAATGACGTCCAAATTCGTCGTTTCCTTTTTTTCTTTTTTCTTTCCGTCTTTATTACATTTCACATCACTCTCTTCTCGATAATTAATTGTAGCATTTCGTTCTGTTTTTTTCAAAACTTTTAATTCCTTTCTTTCTATTTGCCGACCAAATAACTAAAGCGAAAGATGATTTCTTTTTATTTTGACCAAATACTCGATTTAGTGTTACACAAACAAAAAAAAAAATCTCGATTGAGTATTCTTAAAGTTGTGTTTCATGAATAAAATTGTTAAAATTTCATATTTAAGTAACATTAGCATTTTATAATATTAAAAAATCAGCAATAATTTTTTTTTTTTAATAACAAGAGATTTTGAATATAATTTAAAAGTTATCGAACCAATAACACTAGATTTTACCAAAAAGTAAAAAAAAAAAAAATCCATATATTAATATAGGAAATCACCAAAATTTAAAAAATCTATAAAATCCTTCTACCAATAAAGCTTAAGTGACCAAAGTTACAACCTTTATAATCCTAAGATATCCATCAAACGACCTAACCGATGATAATTAAAAATGTTGTTACGGGCAGGCTCGGCTTTTGACATCCGGTCAATTTTGAGCCCAATCCATGTCGATCCTGATGTTAAAAGTTGAACTCGTTTGTGATTTCTCTCTAGTATCTTTCTATATTACATCATGGAGGGTAGATTTTTTTTTAACAACATGCTAAAGTCATTTCATTCTCGATCAATGCCTTGCTCGAGCATCGTACACGTCACGCGTTGCATTGTAAGTGTCTTCGCAAACCAGAGGACAAGCTACCAAAAGCCAAGGCATGGTCGCATGGAGGGTACGTAGATGTATGCGCACCACACGTTAGATTTGTTTATTTTCCCTTCAAAAAATTATATATGACAAATTTATCAATTATTGGGGAACAAAATTGTCAGAAGATAGACGAGTGACCGATATGTGCTTTTTTGGTTTGATGTAAATTTTTTTTTTCTTGACTTATCTAATTTTTTCCTTGCAACGCAGTATTAGAGAGTTTTGCGCATGGTATCACTTATTTTAAGTTTCATTTACATGTTAACACTTTTGAAAATTTGTTAAAATGTAGTATTTTTCTATTGTTCATGACAAATTTACCATGTACAATACGGTGTGTATGTTCGTGTACGGTACACGATGTAGACTCAGGGGGTATAATCGTCATTTTACGCAAAAAAAGTGACAAAAACTAATGAAACTTAAAAGGGATTCTTTGCTAATTTATCACTTTTTCAAAAATTCTATTAGTTTTTTAGCACTTTCCCAAAAGTGCTATTAGGATGTAACACTTTATGTACTGTACATTCATTGACTTTCCAGTCAAACTCATGTATAGTACTGCGCGAAATCAAGGGTGTACAGTACACGCGTGTATCAGCAGGGGGTAAAATCGTCATTTTGCAAGGGAAAATGTTAGATCCTTTTGGACAGTATACAAAATGTTAGAAATTTAAAAGAGATTTCAAAAAGTGACGGTGTACGCAAATACTTCGACTTAAAATAAATGACATATTATTGTATGTTTATCAAAAGCTTTTTGGACAACATTTCCACATTATGATTAGCAAAAAATCTCGTTACTGAAAAATATATCATCATTCCACATTACCATTCAAAATATCACAAAAACGCAAAAAGAAATATTGAATCAGTCTATGATTTGCATGCATGCTTAGAAAATAGATGACTTTGGTCTATGGCCGAGATTGAAGACCTATACAAGTGAAATCTTGGGACGAAGGGAACGTATTCTGAAGCCAACTTTCCGGTTCACTGCTAGAGAAGGAAATCAAGTTGCTGATTGTATTGCAAAGAGGGCTTCCTCTAATCGTACTTATCATGCTGTTTTAGATAATTATATCCCGCTTTGGTTAAGTCCATTGGTGGATAAGGAAAATCAATCTTGTTTATAGACTGTATTTATAATTAAATGATGTATGTTTTGAGTTTAAAAACAAAAACAAAAAGATGACTTTGGTCTTAATTCTTTGGGATTCTCGTCCATCTCGACGATTATACTTTAGTAGTTGAATTTCCTAATGTAAATGTAACTTTTCCCAGATGACTCGCGATTCTATTATTTATATTGACACGAACAGGTGTACTGGTTCAAATTTACCCATGTAACTTTTCCCCAAATTACTTATGTACAGTACGGCGTGTATGTTCGTTGTAATGGTTGTCAGTGAAAGATAAATTATCGTATATATGTGAGGACCATTCTCTCTGTTTCATAACAGTATTTACTATTTACCATTTAGTAATTTGCCTTTTTTTGACAGTTTTTATTTTATTTTTGGAGAGTACTTTTGTTTTTGGGACAGTACTTGGTTATGCGTATCTCTTCAAATTTGTCCATCCAGAATCTAATCTATTTGGTGATCCTATGCATACGAATATTTGCATTCCTTTTTTTTTTTTTTGGTGAAGAGACGATTTCGGTTAACAGTTTTAACTCGGTTTAGTCTTCGGTTCAGCATCGTCACAAGTTGGAGAGATGGGCTACGGTTTGAGTTGAGACCCAAGTACAGAAGATGCTTGTAGCAGCAAAGCCAAAATCTGGTAGAAGCCCAAGATGAGGAAACAGAAAAGGAACTTAACAGAACAGAACAACCTCTTCATTTTTTTTTTCTTCTTCGTTCCTCTTCAATTCATCTTCTTCTGTGACTTTCTTTGGAGTCTATACTTAAGGAGATTTCTTTCTACGTTTTTATTGGCTTCATAGTATTTTCATATTCTCTCTTAATCAAAAACGCACATTGCCCTCGTTTCCTGTTTTAGTGTAGAAACTAAACGATACTAAATGTTATAGATTCATTTCAGAAACATACAACACAGTCACTGATTAACACAAAATCAGTCACACCATAAAGACAAAAGAAGCCACAACCTTTTTTAGCATACGCTAATTAAAATGTTCAAAAGATGGCTTGAACACAACAAAAATTATTAATAACTTTTTTGTTTCTTGAATCAAGAAGAACATCATGCGCTTGCAAGCTTTGCGGATAAAGTCAGTTTCTTGGCACACAATTTCATCTCCTCGGCAAGCAATGCTTTCCATTCATCAGCTAGCTCTTTTCTTCTTTGCGTTCCAAGGTTCTTCAAATTCTGAAGCATTCGCTTCTGTTGATATTTACCTAAACTTTGAAACAATGTCGTCGCCTCAAGTGCATCCTGCAGAGCACAGAACTCATCCACACCATCTTCCTCACACTTCTCGTTCTCACCTTTACCAATCTCCATAGTTATGTCACTCACCGGCTCATGCTCCGCGTCAGGCACATCCTTAATCAAAACAAGAATTTAAGATCAACTACGAATTAGTATCAAACTTCACATAATGTTTTGAAATTGTAATGAGCTTGGTAGAACAAAACAAATACTCACTACATTTTCTTGGTCCATATTCTCATTAACTTGCTCATGCTCCGCGTCAGGCACATCCTTAATCAAAACAAGAATTTAAGATCAATTACGAATTAGTATCAAACTTCACATAATGTTTTGAAATTGTAATAAGATTGGTAGAACAAAACAAATACTCACTACATTTTCTTGGTCCATATTCTCATTAACTTGCTCATGCTCCGCGTCAGGCACATCCTTAATCAAAACAAGAATTTAAGATCAATTATGAATTAGTATCAAACTTCACATAATGTTTTGAAATTGTAATGAGCTTGGTAGAACAAAACAAATACTCACTACATTTTCTTGGTCCATATTCTCATTAATTTGTTCATGCTCCGCGTAAGGCACATCCTTATTCAAAACAAAAATATAAGATCACGCATTAGTAATAATATCAAATTTTACAAAATATTTTGATATAGTAATAAAGAGCTTGGTAGAACAGAACAGACACTCACTACATTTTCTTGGTCCATATTCTCATTAACTCGTTCATGCTCCGCGTAAGGCACATCCTTATTCAAAACAAGAATTTAAGATCATTTACGCATTAGTAGTATCACATTCTACAAAATGTTTTGAGAGACTAATAAAGAGCTTGGTAGAACAGAACAAACACTCACTACATTTTCTTGGTCCATATTCTCATTTACTCGTTCATGCTCCGCGTAAGGCACATCCTTAATCAAAACAAGAATTTAAGATCAATTACGCATTAGTAATATCAAATTTTACAAAATGTTTTCAGATAGTAATAAATAGCTTGGTAGAACAGAACAAACACTCTCTACTCACTACCTTTGCTTGGTCCATATTCTCATCAACACTTTCATGCTCCTCACAAGGCACATCCTTGTTCAAAACAAGAACCTAAGATCAGTTACGCATTCGTAATATCAAATTTTACATAATGTTTCGAGATGGTAATAAAGAGAGATTGGTAAAAAAGAAGGAACACTAACTCACCTTGGCTTTGTCGATATTCTCATTAGAAGCCCGCTCTGTTTCATTTGTGGCCCATATGATCATTGACGTTTTGAAGATTTCATCGTCATCAGTATTAGTAAAGGAAGGTCCTTTCCCATCGTTAGATCTCGCCTGGTTATTTATAAATCTCTTCTTCAAGTTCTTGATCTTATCCATGAGCTGCTGTTTAGAGAAGCTTGCTTCCATGAAATATTTGATATATCCGTAGAAACCATCCCAGTCAGATCTGTAGCTCAATTTGGTTTCGTTTTCAAAGTCTACGATACTCTTTTCCCCACACACACACACCAAAAAAAGAGAGTAAAAAGTAAAAAACAGAGTAAAGAAGAATATAAATAAAACAATAGATAGAGAATTTACAAACCCCGAGAATAACGAGTTCGTCGTTTTTACTCCAGATCATCTTCGAAACAGAGGAAGATGCCGATATCGTCGTCGTCTTCATTTTCTTTCTCCTCCTGAGCATCGCCTCCGGAACCATTCCGGAAACGTCGTCGTCGTGGTTCCTCGTTAGAGGAGACGAAGGCAGAGGTTGGCCGCTGTGTCGGATTTCAAGGCAATCCGAGTTGGAGTCGCCGGAATCCCCTCTGCAAGGAAGTCGCTTCCTAGCAACCATTGATCGGTGATCAAAGATCAAACTTGGCGAGGTTTTCGAAATCTGGGAGAAGAGAAAACCCTAATTTTCCTCAATAGAGAAGAATCGAGTCTCCATCCAAAACCTCGGTGAGGAAGCGCAAGCCTTTTTAGTTTTTATCGACGCTTGATATTTCTCCATAAGTAAGAATTTTAAGAGTATTAAAAGGTAAATGACCAAAATACCCTTACCCTTTTCTCTCGGTGACCAAAATCACAGAGAGAAAAGAAAGATAACCATATGCTGAAAAACCGGAATGTGTGAGTTTTTTAGTTCCGGTCTTGATTAGTTGGCTAAGATGTTTTCAGATTTTATAACGTTTTTTTTAACAGAATAATAGAATAAAGGTCTTAACTTTATGCATCTCTTTTATTAACGAACCCCAAAGATTATTACACATAATGTCCAAAAAAAAGATTATTACACAGTTTCTTATGTCTGGTTCAGCTCATCTGAACGTTTCCCTCTCCACTAAAACCCTAACTGGTGGCTGATGGCTGATACATGTCGTGTCTGATGACATCTCCATCGTCGCTTCAAGTTTGACGGTTGGTACTTGGTATGGTACAACCATCCAACGTCTGGTTTTCTATACTTCCAATCCAATTGGGTTCAAATTACTGGTTTGGTAGTTCAGTTTTGGTTCTTGTTTAACTAGTTTTGTATGGGCTGAAAAAAACTGTGCTTTAAAGGCGCCCTACAATCTTTGTATTTTTATGCATTTCAATAGTAAACCTTTTAACATAAAGAAAGCTACAACCTTTTTGTGAATCCTAACAAAAAGTTTTCATTTTCCAACCAAAATAACGGCTTGACCACAGGACTATTAGATATGGTTCTGCTTGAAGGAAGGAGAATTTTAGATATGGCCGTTCTGTATAGAATTGGTTGCGGTTATGATAGCGACTAAGGTAAGTTGAAAAGGAAATCATTGATAATCACATAATTAAGAGATAAGGATTTAAAATTGAGTAATTGTTGCAGTTTCCATTTATTTCGTATCCTCTTCTTCTTAACTAAGAGATTACCGTTTGTAACTGCAGCTTCCAACAGAATAATTGGAAAAAGGTCTTTATGCCTCTCTTATTAACCTCAAATATTACACAGTTTCTTGAAAACTTTAGTCTACAAAAAATCATAAATAGTATATAATAATTACAATGCTAAGATGTATTGATCTTTTATTTCTCAAAATATATATAAATATTCACACAAGGAGTGTGTTCTTGGGTCTGGGACAACTGTACAAAAAGTGGGGACGATCAGAAAGAGTCTTGGTTAAAGAGGTTATAGCCTGATATGAGGGAACTGAAAGCAAATGCAAGGAAGGCCAAGAAGGACATAGCAATCGAGGCACTCGCCATCTCCGTGAAATCGTCTTTTCCCCAGTTTGATACCCAGTCGTCAACACGAGTGACTGCGGCTGTTGAGGCAGATATAAGCAGATATGCAAGTACCTGATAGCAAAAACAAGAAAAAAACAACTAGTCTTCTTAATTCAGAACACAAACCTATCTTATTCCAAAGTAGCTGTGAATTGCACTATGAATTGTTTTGCTGAGATTTAAGAGAGTTTGTGGGTTTCGAAAGGAAAAAAAAAAACATTTAGGAGGTTTCAATTATGTAATGAAGGGACTACTTTGGTTAAACAAGTATGACAGTCACTTTCACAAATGCTATATACTAAAGCATAAAGAAAAAGGAAAGAAAAGAAAAGTTGATAAGTGTTAAACAATATTGGACTTTAACCACAAAGTGTTTTCTTTTGCCTCACAGGAGACAGGGTAACACCAGCTGAAAGTGCAAGTCAAAGTTTCTGGAATTATTAATAACAAATTCTTATCATCACCGACCGAGATGCAGCCAAGTAGATCCTAGAAGAATGAAAGTAACACAGAAATACCATAGAGAGTGCAAAATAAGGATCTTTAGAAAGGCAAATGATAGTAAGTTAATGACTTGCCTGATCTATGATGAACTCAAACAGAGGTCGAAGGTGGTGGCTAATCAAGTGCTTCTCTTTCACAAGATGGTACGCTAAGTCACATGCTTGAAAAGCAGAATATACAAAAGCAACCACGTTCACAGACAGACAAAATCTGTCACGATATAATAAAAAAGAAGTCACTTTGGTATCAAAATCAAAAACATAATAAACCGACTCCAAGCGTTGAGAAAGACAGCCAAATAAGAAATCCAACAAATAAAAATCAATGTTTAAACGGAAAGAGATGCTTAAGGCCATTAAAAGAGAAACCGAGTTTATTTCCTAAGACCTTCACCAACTTCAACCAAAACATAGACTCCATAGCTCATGTGATTGCATACAATAAGATCCAATTTTTTTTCAGAAGTTACAGATTCAACCAAGCAAGCGTTGAAGACGATTCACATGTATCCAGATTGCTTAACAGCTACCCAACACTGATGATCCAGCTTCAAACAATTCAAACCCCTAAACCCTAAAACTAAACCCTGAACCCAGATTGAAGAACATCGCCATCGAAGAAGAAGAGCAAACCTGTACTCCTTGTAACGATCGAAAGAATCGCCGCTCCAACCTTGGGTTTTATCAGCGGCCATGATTGAAAACGAAATCAAAGCCAGCACGACCTCACTTAGCCGAAATCCTAAAGCTGAAAACTTTACTACCTCCTCTCTCTTGGACCTCCTCAGGATAGCCAAAACAGCTCCCGATCGTTGTCCACTGCTTCTTCCGGAACCCACTCGCGCACTCTTCCTCGTCGTCACCACAGGGGGAACGAATTCTTTCACAGAGCGATTGTGATTGTGATTGTGATTGTGAGCCACCACAATCGGAGATGGAGTTTCCTCCGGCTTCGCTTCTTCCTTTACCGGATTCTTGTTTCTCCTACTCTCGGGTCTACATTTCTCGTCTTCCTCCGATTCGCTGGGATGATCGAGCGAATGTGGCGGCGACGGAGACGAAGAGTACTGAGTAGTGGACTTATCGAAAGTCACTATGGCCATTGAAGTATCCGTCGGGGAAGGTGACATCGGCTTTCCTGGAGATCTCATCGGAGAAATCAAGCTTTTTCGGAAAAGGAAAAGAAAAACCGATGTAAGCGAGACGAATTTTAAGGAATGATGATGATGATCCAACAACGCAATCGAATTTAGGAAAAGCGTGAAATTGAAGCGAAAGGTACAAAAGTGAAGTCTAAATAAGAATCAAACAAAAGAAGAAGGCCTTGCAAGATTATTTTGTATACTGTCCCTCGAGTCTTGTCTGATTTAGTATACTGTCCCGTTTTTTTATTTTGTCAATAAACAGTACCTATAATTTTGGTTGTATGCTGCTTCTATAGTTTTGGTTTTCAAATTTCTGCCCCTGTAGTTTTGATTTCAATATTTTGTCCTTTGTTTATGACTCTTTTTTTTTGGGGTCTAAGACCAACTCCATTGGAGGTTCAGGAGGGGTTCATGCGTGAGTCTCTTAGGGGGGAAAAAAAAATTAAAAATGGATAAAATGTTTAGGACCGATACTTAAATAAGGATTTTAAGGATCAGTCCTTAATGTCATGTGTATGTTTTTTATTGGTGGAAGGAAAAAAACGGGTTAAATTTTTGTTCTTCGTTTTTTCGCCGATCTCGACATTTTCTCTCTTTCTTCGATTGTATCAGCGACGGCGAAAGCGAAATCGATTTGGGGGTTTTGTGTTGTGAGCGAAGTTAGTCATGATGATGCTCTCATCTTCAAGCATAATCGCCGGAGAAGAATCGGTCATACCACCACTGGCAAGTTTTCGGTGAATCGTCTCTCTCCGATATGACTCAGACAGTTCATTTCTCTTCTGGAAACCCTAGAATCAGGGAGACTCGCGGCGTAATGCATCTATTTTCCGATGATGCCGATTCGTCGTCATCTTCTTCCTCATCGAACCTCCCTGTAATATTTCTACTAATCGAATCCGTCTTCGTTTGATTGCATCAATTTGTCTCCGGAATCGTTTTTTTTTTGGTCCTGAATCTGAAAAAGTTTTCTTGTCCTTTAGATTGGGAGGAACCCTCTTATTTGCGTTCTTGGGGTGCCGAACCATATGACATATGCAGATTTTTGCCAGTTCTGCGGCTCCTTCATCCAGCATATACTGGAAATGCGAACGGTGAGGTAAGAAAAGAAAACTCATATCAAATTATCTTTTTGCTAGATTGATTGTGATTTTCTATTCGTGTTCTGGTATTATAGCAGAGTAAAATTCTCACCATAAATTGTGTTCAATTTCGTTCTGAAATGTGAAGAGAAAATGAAGTTAGTTTGATATTAAGATTGACGGTATCTCTGGTGCCATAGATACATTGACTACTTTTGGTTTCTAACATGTTTCAGAGAGATTGGACCAAGAAACTGGTGGCATTCTCACAACCATGTGCAATTATTCAAGTTTGCTTCCTTCCAGACATGTTTGGTCTTCTTATGCCTTTTTTAGCTACGATGATGCAATGGCTTCTTTTAGTATAATAACTTGGTGTTCGTTTTTGTTTTACTTATCTCAAGGTTTAAGAGTTTTGAATTGTATTATTAATGGATTGAACAACCTCTACCTAAATGTGTAGTAGCTCATTATGACTTCGTGTGACTTTTTTTTAAGCCTTTGAAGAGGGTTGCATAAACATATATTGCCTCTGTCTGTTTGATAGTATAGAGGAGATTTAACAGCTGATATACTGCTTACCATTATATAAATGCTTGTTAGGTGTTTATTAGGTAAAAAATTTAAACTAGTTGTGATCAATGCTTCTCATTGATTGCTAAAAATACAACCATAACTCTTAAACCTAAACCATAACATTTTTTCAGTATCCTTCTAAAAACCCAGCATAAAACTTTTATTATCCTTCTAAAAACCCAGCATAAACAACGATATGGATTCTACGAATCCATATAGTAACTCTCCAGGATTTGTAAACCTCTTAACTAGTCAACAAGAAAACCACAGCCTTCACCCCAATCATTATGAGAGATTGTCGCCTACTATAGAACTTGGATCATCAGAAGTCCCTCCGTTTAGTAGCCAATGTGCTGATGATCCAAGCGTAGGTGTTGAGGAGCGTAAAGAGAGAAGGAAGTGGACACCCAAAGAATATGTGGTGCTCATCAGTGCGTGGTTGAACACCAGCAAGGATCCAGTTGTCGGGAATAAGCAAAAAGCTGGGGCGTTTTGGAAACGCATTCAAGCTTATTTTAACTCAAGTCCATAGCTGGTTGGTGTGCAAAAAAGAGAGGCCAGTCACTGTAAGCAAAGGTGGGGGAGGTTAAATGACCAAGTATGCAAGTTCGTTGGCTGCTATGAGGCTACACTGAAAGAGAAATCAATTGGGCAGAATGAGAATGATGTTATGAAAGCGGCTCATGATATCTTCTTCAACGATCACCAGGTGAAGTTCACCCTTGAGCATGCATGGAGGGAGCTTCGCCATGACCAGAAATGGTGTTGTACTTATTCTGCTATAGATGATGGAAGGTCGAAAAAAAGAAAGGTTGAGGAGGGTTCTGCACAGTCTTCAAGCTCCCAACCAGTTAGCCATGGAAAGGATGTATCAATGGCTCGTCCTCCTGGTGTTAAGGCATCAAAGGCTATCAGTAAAAGGGCTGCGAACAAGACAACCAGTGGTAACGATGAAGGCAATGCTCTGTTGGAGCTACAGAGCATGTGGGAGATAAAGCGAAAGGACTTGGAGATGAAGGAGAAGCTTTCTAAGAATAAATTGCTTGGCAGTTTCCTTGCAAAAACAGAACCACTTTCTGATATAGAAATGACTCTAAAGAACAAGCTAATTAGTGACATGTTGTCATAATTAGTCGTCCCTTTCTATGAACTAGGCTGTGTAATAACTCATGATGTTTGATGTTTTTTTGTATGAACTATTATGTGTTTTGTTGTATGAACTATTATGTGTTTTGTTGTATGAACTTTGATGTGTTATTGCTATAACTTTGATGTGTTCTTTGAGTGAATGCTCATGTGTTACTTGTTGTCCCTTAATCAAAACCATCTTTTTAACTCATGTCTTTGTCACCAAGCTGTCTTGTGTTACCAAGCTGGTCAAGCTGCTCTTCCTTTTCTTCAAGAAGCCGGTATGACTTGTGAATTCAAGGTATAATCAAATCATACTCTCTTTCAATTTGGTTAAAATGGATAATCTTTTTATTTTTATAAAACGAAAGTTCCTCTTTGAAGACCATAATTAAGGGAAAGTCCAATGTAATAAACATCTGCTCTCTGTTGTAACAATGAGATTTGTCTATATGCAGGCGTATCCTGGTCTCGGGCATTCGATGAGCAATAAGGAGCTGCAGTATATAGAGTCATGAATCAAGTTACGGATACAGACTGGAGTTTGTTGACCCGACGATGAAAGAAACCAATATGGAGAATCTTCCAACCGCGAATGAGAATAACATGGCTTCCTCAAACTCATCATTACAGGTGTGTATATACAAAACCTGTAAACAAGAGCTCTAAATTCCATATATATTTCTGTTACTAACTCTAGTTGTTTATATACCTTTCCGAGAAGAAGTGTGACTAGAGAAGACAAAAAAATCATCAAAGAGGATCCAAGAAAGATGACAAACAATTAAGCAAAGAGGAGAAGAGGATCTTTACACGGGTTTTGTTTCCCGTGTTGTGATGGTGATCATGGGAGGGTCCTTTATTTTTTTTAGTATGTAAACAGGTTTTGTTTCCCGTGTTGTGATGGTGATCATGGGAGGGTCCATTTTTTTTTGAGTATGTAAACCAGTTTTGTTTCCCGTGTTGTGATGGTGATCATGGGAGGGTCCATTTTTTTTTGAGTATGTAAACCACACATTTTTTTTTTGAGTATGTAAACCACACATTTTTTAGATCATATCTCCATCTATATATGTGTTGAAACCAAGGATCAAACTTCATATCTTCTTTTCTTTCTCCATCAAACAAAAACAATTCTTCATATGTTCTTTTGTTTCTCCATCAAAGAAAAACAAAACTCCATATCTCCCTTTGTTTCTCCGAAGACCAAAATCAAACTCCATATCTTCTTTTCTTGCTCCATAACAAAGACAAATTCCCAAAAATTTATTTTCTTTCTCCAACAAACAAAAACAAATTCACAAAAATATGGCATCTTCTTCAAGCAATGCTTTCGACGGATCACTTGGTGAAAGTTTTGATGAAGTCTTCGATCAAATATTCGACAATATGTTCGACGCCGTTCTTGATCGTCATGTAGCAACAAAGCCAAAGAAGAAACGCGCCTATATTGAAAGAGAACGCGAACAAGGCCACAACCGCTTATGGAATGATTATTTCAGTGAAGATGCAACATACCCTCCTTATATATTTCGACGCCGTTTTAGAATGAAGAAGCCCTTGTTCATGCATATTGTTGATCGACTCTCCAATGAAGTTCCTTATTTTCAACAAAAAAGAGATGCTACCGAAAGGTTCGGTCTCTCTGGACTACAAAAGTGTACAGCGGCAATTCGTATGATGGCATATGGTTGTGCGGCTGACGCGGTTGACGAATACCTCCGGCTCGGTGAAAGTACTACAATTTTATGCTTGGAAAATTTCGTAGAAGGAATAATATGTTTGTTCGGAGATGAGTACCTAAGAAGACCCACACCATAAAATCTTCGACGACTACTCAATATTGGAGAGATACGCGGATTTCCCGGGATGATAGGAAGCATCGATTGTATGCATTGGGAGTGGAAAAATTGTCCCACCGCTTGGAAAGAGCAATATACACGTGGATCAGGAAAACCGACAATCGTTGTAGAGGCTGTAGCGTCACAGGATCTTTGGATATGGCACGCGTTTTTTGGACCTCCGAGTACCTTAAACGATATCAATGTTGTTGATTGCTCACCAGTTTTTGATGATATATTACAAGGTAAAGCTCCAAAAGTGAATTACTTTGTCAACGGACACGAGTATCATTTGGCGTACTATCTCACCGATAGAATTTATCCTAAATGGGCAACATTTATCCAATCTATTCCAATTCCTCAAGGTTCGAAAGCATCCTTATTTGCAACATATCAAGAAGCTGTCCGCAAAGATGTCGAGCGTGCTTTTGGAGTCTTGTAAGCTCGATTTGCCATTGTAAAAAACTCAGCTCTTGTTTGGGATAAGGTAAAAATAGGAAAGATTATGAGAGCATGTATCATACTACACAATATGATAGTAGAAAACGAACGGGGTGGATACACTCAGTTTGATATATCAGAATTCCAACAAGGAGAAGGAAGCAGAACTTCACAAGTGGATATGATGTTTTCTACAGATATGCCTACAAATCTCGGCAATATGATCGGCATTCGAAATCAAGTTCGTAATAGAAAAATACATCAACAATTAAAAGCTGATTTGGTTGAGCATATATGGCACAAATTTGGCACCACTCAAGATTACAACTAAACGTATTATGATTTCAATATCTATATTTTTTATGTTTTAAATTATATAATTTTGGTTTTATAAAATATAGTATGTTTATAAATTTAAACAAATTAAGTTATACTAAAAAAAAATATTAATTTTTTTTTTAGAACCCCTAATGAGGTTCAACCATTGGAAGATAAAAAAGTTTAAAACTCTTTAAGAAATTCTAAACTTTAAATTAATCACAAATTAATTATAAAATATTCCTAAGAACCCTTCTTAAGGGTTCACTAATGGTGATGCTCTAAACTCCTTTGGTTTTGACTCTAGCCAATAAATGGCCATGCTCAAAATTTGATTTTTAAGGGTTGAATGAATATAGGATTTTTATTTACGCATGAAGGGGAATTCAAAACAAGTGGACTCAAGTTCTATTGAGACAGAAAAACGAAATTAGAAAATAGATATTTCATAAGAACTTTTATACTAGTCAAAAAGGGCAAAAAGAAAGAAGAAAAAAACTTAAATGAATTTCGATTGATATATTATTATAAGATGATTAAGAGGAAATTAGTTGCTTCGAAATAACTTTCAAAGTTACATCTATTGTTCTCATAACTAGCATATATGAATCTATACTTACTAAAAATCATAATTATAGGGGGTTTGTGTGGCTTCCACAATATCATAAATTTTGGAGTTCTTGTGTGCTTCAATAACGCAAGAGATAGATCATTGTGGTGTAATTTCTTTTCCGTAGTATATATGATGTTATGGTAGAACCAAGAAAGTCAAAACATACATACTTCTATATCACATGTGGATGTTTGTAACAGCCAAACGAATTGACTCCTGAGATTTATGTTCCACTGCATCTGATGGATCACTACCATCTTCGTAGGTAATCGTTCAAAATATGTATGTAACTCTTGAGACGAATAAGATCGATCTTGTTTAGCATGTAGACTGAGACAACCTTTATTGTCGAGTTAAGTCTACTTCTTTAACACGTGAAAACTACACAGAGCTTACTAACATCTGAATGCAATATTATACAACTCCACATATCATATAGGAAAGATTATCCACCTCATTTTGGATCGAAACTATAAGTAGAAAGGTGTAAATTTATTTCTTTATAGTCAGTAATTGATTAATAGAGTAATTTTTTTGTTTATTAATGATTTTTCTCCAAAAAAAAGAAAAATCCATATTTTTGCAATGCATTTTTAACAACTCCGCATCAATTATATAATTGAAATGCATGTTTACACACTTTATTCATGTAATGGATCTTTTTATATGCAAAGTCGCTCTATAAAATATGACTTGGGGGTACTCATCCAATATGAGTCATGAGTCTCATATTGTATTAGTAGAATGATAAATTGTTGAATATCTATATACTTTAAAACTGTGAATCAGGTAGAAGAAGAGAAAATACAGAACGCCATCCTTCGTCAGTGATATGAACATTGTCCCAAAAAAAGAATGACTTTGGATCTTTGCAAAGAGTGAACAACCTTTCACCGTTCTTGCCTACATCTCCACAAGAGTTGCCTCGTTTTGTTCCCACACAACATGCCTTCATCAATGGTTCCGGAAATATCGAAACTCCTGCCCAAATGACGAAACATTTGTATGTTACAGACTTACAGTCTTTAATTAAATATTAGAAAATGTGATAAACTTATATGTGTTTCAGAAACAATTTTTTTAATAAGCGTAGCTTAATATCTATTTAGCTATATTTTATGTAGTGATTCAAAAATATTTTTAAGGAACAACTAAAGTAACATGCATGGTTTGCAAAAGAAAAACTATATAGTTGGTCGAAAAAATTAAATGATATTGTTTTACATGAAAAAAAGTCATATCTGTAAACATTTTAAAACTTTTATTCATTCATAAATAACTAGTGATTAAGAAAAAAAATATATATATATCCCGGATCATATGCTCATATTTTGGACAGATTTGATTCTGATTCTAGTTAACGTACCTGGAACTCCTCTGTTGTTGAATATGGTCAAGAAAGCATTGTAGAGATCAAACATGAGGAAGCTTTTATCATCACTCTTCTCATCGTTTAGTTTTCTCAGTCCTTCGCGGAGAAGACTGTTGTGGAGGTTCGTGGACGTGTCGTTTGTGTCGCAGCCTTTAGGAGTGATTAGCAACGGGAAACATTTTTGCGGCGGCGATAAAGCCACAAACACCTTTCTCACTCCCAAGTCCTTAATTCGCTTCACATCCAACAAAATCTGTTTCACAACTCTTCTTATCAATGCTGGACGACCCTGCCATTTCATTTTTTTGTTATAACATTAATATCTAAGAAAATATTGTGTCCCCAATACACTATACGAAAAAGTTAGTTTTAATAATCATATAACATCATCATCAATTTAAACTACAAATATTTCAAGTAAACCAACTTGTTTATTTTTTAAGTTTGATAGTTTATAAAATTAGAAAAAAATGTGTTCGTAGAAATTGAATATACTCAACACTTTAAATCCATTGGGATCAAACATCTTTGACCCACTAACCCGTTAAAATCAAAATATTTAACTTATTTGAATAAATTGGTCGATCGGGTCGGATGGACCACCAAATTCGACTTGTTTTGACACATCTACGTTGGAGGTGGGTTTCACACCCCCTCTTAAACCCCTTCCCGAATCAAGATCGGCCGACTTAGCAATGGGCCCACTAAGTAATCAGCCCATCCACCGACCAAAGCCCACCAAATCTACTCAGCTCGGCTGTACGATCTAAGGGGAAATGAGGTGGATCGCCACCGAGGTTACTAAAGAAGAATCAGTCAGCCTGTTCTGCCCGATCCATCAACTTGTCATGCCCGATCCGTTGACATGTCCTACCCGGCCGTATGACATATGACTTAAATATCTTTAAACCACCGTCTTAATTTCAGTATAAATAGTGATGTACCCTCATTATGAACAGGATCCGAATTTTGGAATAATGCTCTGACAACAACTTACACGATCTTAAACTCACCAATCTATAAAATCACGGACCTTATTACATCTTGTTTAGATTTACCGAGCTCGGACATCTCTTTGTAATTCGTTATCTAAACCAACCTATTTCGTTATTTCAGCAACCGACCTTACTCGTTATTGCTATTACCGACTTACGACTTTAATTATAATCAAAATTCTTCGAACCTTTTCTTTGACTTCATACGTACGTACCCTAACCGATACAACACTCTACAACCCTACTAGTACGTTTAAAAACGGTTTTAAAACGCAGATAAATTTATAGTTCACATATATATATACTTCAAAAAAAAAAAAGAGTTAATTGTAATAACCGATAGTTGTCGTTCGAATGCATCGATTGCACGTCTAAAGAACTGGGTTTTTTTACCTGTGAGGTACCGTTGAGTCTGTTGTAAGTGAGGTAGTCATTGCCAACGATGCTGAACAAAGCGACGGAAGAGTTGAGATTGGCCGGTGAATAAACTTTTTCCCAGAGGAGTTGTTCAAAGAAATCGATCTGCCTACTTGCGTTGGGGACCTTAAACATTGTCTCAAACACGCCGGCTCCACCGTATGCGAAATTGATTCCTTTTTTCACTATTTGTCTCGGTCGTGCGAATCTCTTCCATTTGTATGCAATCGGCGTTCTAAGTCCAAGATACTTCGCTACATGATATATAATACGAGTCAAACTGATTAAACAACTATTGATTTTTGGATTGCATATGCGTTTTTGTACGCATGCAAATGAATGATAACGCGGTTTTATTTCTGTGTTTAGATGACATGCACAATTATTATCTTACGTTTAATAATTGAAATCAATGTACGCATACGGTATTTCTAGCAATGTCATAGTTTTGCAAAAAGCTACTGCTGAGTTTGCAACCATTTTACATTCGATTAGAGATATATATATCTTGTATTTTGTGCTCATGAATTCTTATGTGAAATTCTTAAGAACAAAAAAAACTGTTATGGATTCCTAATCACGTCTATATGAAATAAATTCAATCAAAGAATTTACCAAACTTTTTTCTTTCGATAATTGAATTTAGTAATTTTGATTTGTAAATAGAAATGTGACGTGATGTACCATATTTTTATATTCGTAAATTTTTATATAGTTTTAGTCAATACATTTTTCTTTAAAAATGGTTGCTGAATTAAAAACAAACAAATAAATGAAAAATAAGTTAAACAAATTATAATGTGCTATTAATTATAAGTGAATGAGTTCAACGTAAAATTTGACTACTTTAAATCTATATATAGTGTTATATATAATGTTACCGTTTTAAGAAGCTCCATAAAATCACTGCACAATGTACAACTAAGACATATCTATCTTTTTTTGAACATTAGCTAAGACACATCCATCGAATTATCGATGTAAGAGTTTACGCAAATAGCTACTGAGTTTGGAACCTATAACCTATATACAATAACACCAAAATTGCAGGTGTAGACTTTTTGTATTTACTAGATAAAAGTCTGTTGTGGTATACTATTGGTATTGTGATTTTTGTTGACAAAAAAATAATATAAAGAAAAGTTTCATACCGAGATAATCAGTGGAGACACGACCATCAGCAAACCGGCCGGCGGGCTTTCCCGGGAAAGTGATTCCGTAGGGAAACCTCCATGAGGCGGCGATCGTGACAGGTGTGTTTCCGGTGTCCGCGTACGAGTCTCCGAACACAAACAACGTTTTCGGTTTGAAACCAAACATGCCATATTCTTCTCCTTTTGCCCTTCTGTAATCTAAAACGATTATTTAATAAAAGCAAATTAAACTATTACAATTATTCATATCAATGTTATACATCTGGAGAATATAAATTAAAAATCTTAAATACTAATGATCAAAGTGAGCATATAAAGAAAATAAGAAGAAAAGATTTTATTTTAAGCGGGACTAAAACAATCCCAAATATGACCATTAAACCCAAAATGAATTAAAGTGATTTTTATTTGAATGTAAAAAAGCTTGTGTAATTGTGTAGACGAATTTTTGTAAATTGATTACGATACACAAAGCAGATTAAGCAGAAGAAATTGAAAGGTATACATTGATACCTGATAGAAGAATCAGACACAATAAAAGAAACCAAGGAGTGATTTTGGTTATGTTCATGGTCGGAATCGAATTAAATAAAAGCATTTGTGTCAATGTGTGTTTGCATGGGAAAGGTATGAAAGTGCGTGAATGTATATATATATATATATATATATAGGTGAGGAGATTATGTGCGTGTGAGTTTTCAGATTGCGTACGGTTTATTAATTTAGCGTTTTCCATTGTGTTTAAGACTCATTTTGATTCTCCGTTTCATGTTTTATATATTTTTATATTATTGAAAACTTTTATATATTTTTCTATTTTATATTTATTGAACTTCTTTTTTAACACCTATTAAAATTGTTAAATGCATAGTGCTTATATTTAGATATTTTACTAGTTTTGAAAAAAAAATATCAAAATTTCCAACTATATATCACCTAATATGAACAAAATAGGGCATAATCTTTCAAAAAAGGGTATTCTTATTTGATCAGAAAAAGGAAAAATCGAACTCTAGTTCATTGGTTTGACTCTTCTTCATCCAATGGTATATATTTGAAAGATATATTTGATTAGATTAATATGAAATATATTTTGAAGTATTTGAGTTTGAAAAAAAAAATATAACACTTGTTTTTTGTTGGTTGTCTACTTCACCAAGTGGTCATATAATAAAGAAAAAAAAATGTTTTAGAGGTTTTATAATGTTTTTAGTAATTTTGAAAAAAGCTGTTAATATCATCCAATATAAACGCAGAGAATAATTATTTGACGAGAAAACAGTAGCCTTCTTCATCGATAAGTGGCCATATAAATATGAAAAGACATTTTATACAAGTGTTTTTTATATGCTGACCAAAAAAACAAGTGTTTTATATTGTTTTTGAATCTTTGATAGATCAAAGTATCACACTTATTTAACTAATTGAGAACTTTCAATATTTGCTTATTAATTGACTGTGAAGAGCTCTAATGAATTCGATATTTGTTTTTTGATAGAATTTTTTGGTCAACTTGCTCAATGAACCCGATTAATTCCCATACTCGCAAACAAAGATACTCAGGTACCATGAAGCACTAGATCCTTCAATTAATAATCAAGTAATCAACATATGAAAAGTCCATAAAGCAATAAGCTTAGATTGGCAGTACACACAATCTTAAACTACAATATCGTACCTTCGTATTTTTCTATACCACTTGAGTACGGCGAAGACAAAACTACTCCATATAAATGTCGCTAGTCTCAGACCATGAGCCTCTCGACCTAGGTCCAGTTTTTATTAGTGGATTAATCTCAAGCCATAAACTTCTTCTTGTCCAAATAAATGTCTTGTCCAAACTCCACTTTTAGTTTAATGTTTTTACTCTTTACTTCCCCAACTTAAAACACTAGCATCTTCATTGGGTGTTTTACCAATAAAATATTAATTTTTTTTTAATTAAATAATAAAAAAAATTTTAAAAATCGTCATGATTTTGGTTGTCTCAACAAAATGTCTCAAACGAGACACCCTCCTCCTCTCTCTTCTCTTTTTAATTTTTTTCTTTTTTTTTAGGATTTTCTGCAAAAAAAAAATCATCAACCTTTGCGAGAATAACTCTCACCTGAAAAAAATGCAAGTCAACTCCTCCACCTCCAAAGTCACCCGCAAAACAGTCATTGGCCATATCGATGACGTGGCAGTCTATTAAAAACAGACGTCCGTTACCGTTCATCAATAAAGAAAATTTTGTTGTCAACTACCTATCTATTAAAACAAGTTTGGCGGAAAAAAGTTTTTCCCAGATAAACGGGATTTTACGTTTTTGACGGGAAAACGAGATTTGACGTTTTTGACAATAAAACGAGATTTTACGTTTTTTTGCAGAAAAACGGGATTTTACGTATTTGACGGGTAAACTGGATTTTACGTTATTGACGGAAAAACGAGATTTTATGTTTTTTGCGGGAAAACGGGATTTTATGTTTTTGACATGAAAACGGAATTTTAACGTTTTTGACGGGAAAACATGATTTTCCTTTTTCCCGGGAAAATCATATTTTCCCGTCAAAAATGTAAAATCTCGTTTTCCCGTCAAAAATATAAAATCATGTTTTCTTGTCAAATACGTAAAATCTCGTTTTCTTGGGAAAAACGTAAAATCATGTTTTCTCGTCAAAACGTAAAATCATGTTTTCCCTTCAGAAACGTAAAATCATGTTTTCTCGTCAAAAACGTAAAATCATGTTTTCCTGTCAAAAACGTAAAATTTTGTTTTCCCGCAAAAAATGTAAATTCATGTTTTCCCGTCAGAAACGTAAAATTCCGTTTTCCCGTCAAAAACGTAAATTCTCATTTTCCCATCAAAAACGTAAAATCATGTTTTTCCGTCAAAAACGTAAAATCCCGTTTTTCTGTTAAAAACGTAAAATCTCATTTTTGACGGGAAAACGGGATTTTATGTTTTTGACGGGAAAACGAGATTTTACGTTTTTCCCGGGAAAATCATGTTTTCCCGTCAAAAACGTAAAATCATGTTTTTCTGTCAAAAACGTAAAATCCCGTTTACATGGTAAAAAAAAATTTTCCGCCAAACTTGTTTTAATAGAATAGTAGTTGACAAAAAAAAAAAATATATATATATATATATTTTTTATTTTTTATTGATGAACAGTAACGGACGTCTGTTTATATCAGACTACTGTTTTGCGGATGACTTTAGAGGTGGAGAGGTTGACTTGCATTTTTTGAGGTGAAGGTTATTTTTGCAAAAAAAATAAAAATTTGATAGTTTTTTTTTTTTTTTTTTCAGAAAACCTTTTTTTTTTAATAGAGAATCTCAATGCAGATGCTCTTAGACCTTATAAGGCCATTGGCTCCTTTTGATCTTTATCATAAACAACACTTTGGGCCTCGTGTCATTGGATTTTCTACCCAAAAAACTGTCATTAAGTCTTTCTTTTTTATTTTTTTGTACGAAGCCGCCTTTCTGTTGTCGGCAAGGCCGTGCTTGGCATATTAGGAAAAAGGCATTTGCCTCAAGCCTCCTACATTTTTGATAAACTAGGGCCCCCAAAACATAAAGTTTCCAACAGTGTATTGGTTAAAATATCATTTAAAGTTTAACTACATGTAATGGGTTCAAGGTTTTTTTTTTCAGCAGGGTTCAAGTTTTTTTCTTTCTTTTTATGAACAATAATGGGTTCAAGTTTTTGTATAGTAGTTTGTGTTTTTTTGTTTTTTTTCATTTTTTGAGTGGGCCAAATCTTATTATATAAAGCTGGATTTCTCGTGACACGTAGGATAATTCTCACTCACGAGATTGTGACATTTGTCACAGTTAATTTATATTTGACATGTGTCAATTTACTTAAAAAGTAAAAATAAATTAAACTAAATATTAAAAAAGTTAAACTAAAAAAATGTAATCTTAAAAAAAGAAAAAACAATAAATAAATAAGAAAAACTTATAATAAAAGAAAGTGACAAAAGAAAATTATAAATATACTCTAAATTTAAAAAGAAAATTATTAATATACAACCAAACTTAAAAATTTATAATATTTTCCATTATGACAAAAGGAAACTTAAAAGCTGAATATCTCAACGTGAACGTGACAAGTATGACACGTATGATAATTCTTACTCATGAGATCATGACATGTGTCATTGTTAATTAAGATCACGACATATGTCAAACTAATAATCTGAATAAAAGGAAAAAATAAAAACGAAGATTAAGATTCTAACTCACGAGATCGTGACATGTGTAAAAAAACAGAAAATAACAATGTAATAATATAAAATTTTCTATTATACAAAATAACAAAAAAAAGAAAAATAAATTATGTTTTATTTAATTAGAAACTAATAAAATAAATAAAATAAAGTAAGAGAAAAAATAAAAACTACAAAAAAAATGTAAATTATAAAATTTATATAGATTCATATCTTATTATATAAAGTTTAATGTTTCAAAGTTATTAACTCACCTGATCGTGACACGTGTCAAATCAAAATTGGAAATTTTTTAAATCGATTAATAAAAAAAACTTAAAAATTTGGAAAGGTAAATCAAACAACGATCAATGATCGATTAATAACCGATTCATAATCTTAAAATGTAAAATTACTAAATTTAAAAAATAAAAAATAAATTTATCCTAAAAAATAATATAAAAAGGGAAAAAATCTTTAATTTTTCTATTTAGATTAAACAAATTGATCTTAAAAAGAAAAGAATTATAATTTTCACCTCTATATAAACCACAATTTGGTATCATGACAATTACACCAACAATTAAAAGTCTAATAATTGTATTCAAAACTATTTACAACATCTGTTTCATCAAAATTTTTTTTAATATATATATTTATTCGAAGTTTCTCAATTTATGTATTATATATTTTCATGGGTGATATAATTTAATTTTCTATTTTTTTCACAGATTATAAAATATTAAATTATAAACCCGCATATATACCAATATTTATCTAGTTTTTAATAATGGCCTTAGGCTCCTACAACTCTGAGCACAGCATTGGTTGTCGGTATATAAAACATTTTGTAAACAAAGTTTATAAAAAGCGACACAATTTTATAAATTTTCTTTTTATCCCAAAAGAAAATCTTTCCATTTTTTTCACAAGCAAAAGCCACACAATTATAAAGCTTTAATTTCTTTCGGAAGAAAAAAGGAAAATAATTCAACGATGAATGAAACCGTCCCAACCTTTAATCACGTTACACGTGTCCGTAATACAAAGTATGTTTTAAACATGATGAACGGCTGAGATTCACCGAGAGCGTCGTGTGAATTTCTCGGGGGAAAACGCGGAGAGAGAGAGAGAGAGAAGATGAAGCGGTCAACGTAACCCAACCGGCTCCGATCATCATATTTTCTGGAGCTTCGCCGCTATGACCAACGGGTTAGCCTTCGCGATCTCCTCGCGCCCGGCCGATTTGAAATCGAACGTGCATCCGTGAACCTCCGGATACCTGTGGGTCCCACAGAAAGTCGTCCCGCACCGGCACATGAAACCGGTCAACCCGACCTGTTTTCTGCACGCGGTGCACCGGTTCGGCCGTTGCTGCGGTGGCGGCGGCTGCTGGTTGTGATCTATCGCCGTCGGAGTCTGCGGAATCGGCTTCTCCGTCGCCGGGATCTGTAATTCCGCTGCGTAGTTATCGAGGACGGGTGCGAGCGTGGACGACGACTGAGGAGACGCGGCGGAGAGAGAGGATTCGACGGTTGATTTCATGGAGGCTTGCTGCTGTTGCTTGAGGCAGAGATCGCCGTAGCAGTTGGAGCAGAGATTCATTGTGGCAGAGCTTCCGAAGAAACCGCAGTTGTTGACACAGAGACGGTGGCCTTCCGGCGTCTGACATCGATGTTCTTCCGCCATTAAATTTAAAAGCTTCCTTCGACGATAGATCTCAAAGAAATTTACCAACCAGGTTCGTCTGGAGAAAAGACAATCAACGAGGTTAGGAATATGCAGAATTCTAAGATGTTCTGGCCACCGAGTCTGCAGAATTTTCCTGCGTTTTCTCGGCAACCAAATCAGAAAGCAAGAAAGATAGGAAAAAAAAAACAGCAGAAATGAAGAAGAGAATGGAGAAAATAGAAAAAAAAAGAAGGAGCGGAGGAGAGAGAGAGAGAGAGAGAGAGAAGTTTGTTAAACCTGTTTTTGGAGAAGGAGAAGAAGAAGAAAAATTCACTGATTTTTTCTATAAAGGGTGAAACGGGCTGAGAGAAAGAGAAATATTTATCATACTACAAACATAAACAACGGCGAAATGATGATGACTTTGCACAAAATTTAATAAATCATTCTTTTATGATATTTTTCCAGAGTTCCAATTACACAAACCCACTGATATTTTATTTTAATGGTTGTTACTTTTTGTTTGGTGGTGCCAATCATATACTACTATAATTAATATTATCGAAACCGTGTTGATACCTTGGTAAAAGAAAACTAGGACTCTGCAACCAAATTCAACAGTGAGACATCTTCTTCCAAAAGCTAAAAATTGTAAGAGATCGGATGAATGAGAGATTTAGAAATTAAATACTCTTCGTTTACATACTAACGAGCTTTTTCTTTTTGTAACATCATTTAGAAATTTACCAAGAAATGAAAATGAAGTGATGACGCCGAGACTATATAAATCAAGAATAAAAATAAATAAATATGCGTGTTGCAATGTGTATGGGGAAAGAAAAAGATGTGAAAAGACAGGTTGGAAGAGGAGCCAAAATGGAAGTCTTAAGCTTCTCTTTCCGTCCACCACCACCTCTACGCTCTCTCTCTATCTTATCCTCTTCGTCACACTTTATAAAATAGTATTCAGATACCCCTCCAATGTCTAAATTTGCCCAAACTTGGATGATATTTGACTTTTATTTACATTTGTTGTTACTATAATCACTGATAGCATGAGCAAGTTGCATTTTATCCAAATCTTTGTCAAAGTGACTGACTAGCATCTTTATCACAGGATCTCAATCATACTTTTTTTTTTTTTTTAAATTTAAATCTTCATGTGATTTCTTTTTTCCTTTCTTTATAAAATAGTTATTAGAAGTTAGGGAAAATTAGTTCGTAATGAATTTTTGTGATTAGACATATCGCTTCTTCTAAGGGATATTGATTTAAACAACAACGTCAGATAATAATAGAATATATATGCCACTACAATAATATTTAACATAGTTGTTGGTGCAGGATTTTTTGGTCTGCATCCATCGATTGTTATTATTATTATTTTTTTTTTGGAGAAAGCATCCATCGATTCATGTTTCTTGAGACCGTTAGAGAGAATCGATAATTGAGTAAATAAAATAAGCACTGCGTAAAAGTCATGGTTAAGTGTCACTTAAGAAATTGGTATGGTACATTCTAAATATCTTACGACGTCCAAATCATACTCGGTCCTAAGCGTTTTAGAAAAAAGGTTATTAAATCATTTACTATGTTATAATGCATTATATTATATTTATTCAGGTTCGTATGAAAGTCATAGATCTTTTCTTCTCTTTTTCGGATCTCGTTTTTATGTTGAAACGAATATAGCAAGCATATTTACTAAAAATCCATATAGATCTTAATTAATTAAAGTGTGTGAGGTATGTTTTGCGTTAGACATAAGATACAAAGTTAAGAACACACAAAAACCCCATACTGTGAGTGATTATTTATTTTATTTTATTTTTTGTTATAGTTTCACATAGAACTGGTTTATATAGGACCGTGGGCTTCGTCCAATCCACCGTGGACATGCCGATCTTGTAAGTTTTGACTTTTGAGTTCACGGATTCGATGATTGGCATGTAGCCTTCAAGACAGATTAACCGTATAAAATGTTTGGTTGAGTTGAACCATTTTTCTATAAACCTTGTAGCTCTACAAAGAAAAGCCATTTTGACAGCGAGTAGGGGAGTTTAACGAAAAACTTTATTTTATATATGTATTACAATGATAAATGAGGAAAATAATAGAGATAATGGAGAAGGTTGGGGTAACAATTGGCATAAAACCCAGTTTCGGCCGCCAAGATTCTCGTCCATCCCATGTTCCCACTTTACTTTCAATTTGTTTGTTTATGAGTTCTTTTGACATGTACCCTCATTATTATTATTTTTAGTCGGCAATAATTTCTTTTGGTACTTTATTTTTTCCAGGAGTGTTTACTTATATTTGAGGTATTATATCAAGAAGTGTTTAGGTTACAAATGTGAGATTATGTTTGAAGCAGTTACAAATGAAAAGGATGGAAAAAGCTTTTATGGTTGGTTGGTTGAAATGCAACTTTGAATCCTCATAGAAACAAAACCAAAAGACTAGGAAGTGCCTCCTAGGTATTAGAGATCTAAATGGAAAGGTTTTGATGCATAGCGGTCGTATTTTTTGTAACACCCACCTCTTACTTAGACGGTATATCATTGCATTTACTTATCACACAAGAATTTCTTAAAGTTCAATGCAATCTTATTTTCAAGGATCGTATCTAAAACATTTTACGAACCAACTTTTAAACAAACCAAATACTTACAAAACGTCTTAAAAATAACGAATTTCAGAAATGATGAACTAAACAGAAAACACCATTGAGTCTCCCCCAAAACCTAGCACCACACCAGGACGACTACTTCTGCACTGCACAACCTCAAGCTTACCTATAAAAAAGAGGGGTGAGTAATGAAGATTAATCAGTGAGAGTAGGTCTAAGGAACCCACAAATTCACCGCAAACGACTCAACATCACGACAACGCAAGTCTAAGCACATGCATCAAACATCACGTCCTAAAGTATACACTCACCACACAAGATTATCATATTGTTTTGGTGCATCCAGCCAACTCGCGTGTCCACCTGGCGATCCTTATCCGCACTTATCGTTTCAGTGCATCCATGCCAACTCCCATATCCACCAAGTGATCCTTATCCGCATTTATCTTTTTGGTGCATCCACGCCAATTTACGTGCCCACCTAGCGATCGTTATTCGCACTTCATAATATGCATCACATCAACAATCATCATGTTTGGTCTCTAACATCCTAGTCTGTATTCATTTTCAATATATATAAATAAATATATGTATACCATAACACAAACACATATCATAGTTATATATACTTCCCGACACGACACATGAATGCTTGTTTTAAACTTACTCAAACGTAAGATGAGAAGCTAAGACGATTACGGGAAAGCACAAGCTTGTTCCTCACCTTTGCGTTAGACGATGAACGGAAAACGATGGAGGTGAGGTGACGATGATGATGAAGAGACGGAGACAGATCGGGTACGAAATGGTTTAGATCTAGGGTTATTGGTTTGGGATTGCTTGGTGCGCAATAAATGGCTTAGGGCTTACCTTAAATCAACACGGCTTGGCTCGGCGGTGCATATCAGAAGCTTCGGCGATGATGGCTGCGGTCTATGGTGGTGTTAGGCTCACAGTGGTGAAAGGTTGTTCCCGACGGTGATGAACAGATCTCCGGCGTGAGCAACTTTTCCTCTCGGCTTGAAAACACAACAACAACGACAAGAGACGATGGCTTGGCTTACTATGATGACGACGGCACTCCGAGATGCAACGACGACGATGCGGCTCTCCTCTCTCTCTTTCTCCGGTGAACAACTCAGGTTTGATGCGGCTAGGATTTTTTTGTAGTTTCTCTTTGAGGAAGGAGATATACACTTGTGTATATGTGTTCACGACAAAAGAAGAACAAAAATCATTGTTCAATCAGTGGTGTATCACGTTTGAAAACAACGCAACAACATTTATCACAACTTTCAAGTAATCCCTCCCTTGACTATCTTCAACAATATGGATAGAGATATCAGAAATACTATCACATCGAGAAGACATCAGAAACATTTTTGGTGACTTAATGTGTCGGTGGCTTAAACGAGAGAAGTCAAATTCTACTCAAAAACTTATGCATCCTTGTTTTTTATTTTATTTTTTGCCAAGGCTGCATTTGATAGGTTAGCTCTTTGTATAACCATAACTTTCATTATTAATGATATTTACATTCATAGATAGAAAAAAAAAACAACAAAAAGAAGAGATGGGCCTTTTGGGCTTGGGTTGGATTTAGGAAACAAAAAAAACAAATGGCCCGCTCTATTTATGTGAACCGGGATGTTACATTTTTAGTGCTATTTGACATCGATACAAAACTAATGAGCTGCCTTTGTGCCATAGAAAGTATGACCAGTCTCAAATTTTTCTCTGTCATTTTTGTTTCGGATACAGTGGACTTGTTGGAAGCAGTGATCTGACCACCGACTTAGTCATCATTCACATATCACTCAGGTGAAATCTTGAACTCTCTAATTTCTATTACTAATTGAAGAATAGAGCTTGTAGACAGGGTAACAAATAGAAGAGCTTCGCTTATTGCTCGAAATATCACATACGAGCATCACCGACAATCATATGTAGCTACCAGCTATTCTTTTTGGGTGCAGGAGATTTTTGATTTTGAAAATAAAATTGTCTTGTTGTAATTCAACTTATGTTAATGGGTTTACGTAAGAACAAAATGACTACGAGTGTAGATCGATATGTGGAAAACAAAAAGAAGCTTAAATATACGTTCGCTTTTCAGTTTAGGCCCAAGACACATTGGGCTTTTATTTACGAAATAATTTTTTTAAAACAATTACGTAACGGTGGAAGTTTTAATGGGAAGATGGGTAATTACGTGAACAAGCTGCGTTCTAGTCAAGTCGTCGTTGGTGACATATAACTTAGTTGGTATCTGACAAAAAAAAAAAAAAAAAAAAGGTTCCTTCCTTCTAACTTCCACATCCAATGATGTGTTTCCATATTCCAACTTATTCTATTGATCCTTATTTTATTCTTTTGATTCCTTTTAATTGATAAAAGGTTTCTTCACCAAATGGTCCACCAATTAAAAAAAAAAGAATATTATATCAATTCATTATTTCCAAACTTCAAATAATTTACAAGAACATAAAATACTAGGTTATTTCGGGGATATGGGATCAAATTGGAACGATACAAGAAATAAAATAAAATACAAAAGATACAAGAAATAAAATTCATTTGAAAAGGGTTTATCGTGAAAGATAGTAATAATTAAATAGTATAGTGGCAGGTTAGAATATTTTCAACAAACAAGAAAATGTTAGGATATTGAATTTTGGTAAAATTGTGAAACTTAATAATCCTTCTGTCACCTCAAAAATAAAAATAAATAAGAAAAGCGTAGCTGGACGACTCAGCAATTCGTCTCTCTCTCTCTCCCTCTCTCTCCACAAATCTTTTGTTTTATTTCGTAGCTGATCCACTTCGATTCTTCCTCCTTTTTTAAAGTTGTGGCTTTTTGAGGTATTTTTCTCTCTCTGGAAAGCTCAGGCCTTTCTGATCTGTTACGTGTATCTGGAAAGAAACTGTTTACCACGAGGAGAGTTTCAGTGGGTTTAATATTCGTTTGCTGGGTTTAATCAAATTGTCTCCGTCGAGATGGATTCCGCTATCGAAAATTGCAACGGTGGGATCTCAAACGGCGACGTTTTGGGTTTCTCTTCTAAGCGTGAGAAGCTCATTATTGATACTGACCCAGGAATCGGTGAGCTTCTTCCCTGTTTTTTTTTGCTTTTCTCTGAGATCCCAGAAAGCTCATTAGTTTTACAGAAAGATGAGATGTAGTCAATGGATCTTGATGCTTAGTATGAGAGTTTCTATTTTTTTTTTTTTTTTGTGACAGTAGGATTTGACTTTGTTCCATTCGAAATCTCATCAAGCAATACCTTCTGGTGATTTCTTGAATCTGTTTATCTGAGCTCATAGGTTGCAAAGTTTGCATCTTTTTTTTTTTTTTTGGATGAAAGTTTGCATCTTTTTAGATCCATGATTGCTTAAGCTAAAGAGGAATCTCCTTCTTATCAGGCAAAATGGTTCTTGTTAGTATGTTGGTTTTTGACGAGTTTCCTTCAATTGTAAGAGCAATAGGAGTAGTTAGAGTTGTACAGTCAAAGGAAGTAGATTTGAGAATCTGAGTTATAACATTACTGTATGATTATATGTGTGGTTAGATGATAGCATGGCGATAATGATGGCGTTTCAAACACCGGAGCTGGATATATTAGGATTGACTACTGTGTTTGGTAATGTTTCAACACAAGATGCTACACGCAACGCCTTACTCCTGGTATGTGCAATGCATCACTTAAGTCAGTACGGTTTTCTTCGGAAATGTTTTGGAATGTGTCTGTGATCTCTTTCCTTTATGTCCGTTATGCAAAAGAACAGTGTGAGATTGCTGGCTTCCCTGATGTTCCTGTTGCAGAAGGAAGTTCAGAACCCTTAAAGGTACAAATTTTTCTCTCTTCTCGTGAGGATCGAACCTAATTGATGCCGTGGAAATCGTTAGATCTTTGATATGAGACAAAGTCAACCCGTTGTGACTTAGCTCGACTTCTGCCTTTGTTGTGTTGATTTAGGGTGGAGTTCCCCGAGTTGCTGATTTTGTGCACGGTACCAATGGGCTAGGAGATGTCTCTGTTCCTCTTCCGAGTTCAAAGAAATGTGACAAAAGTGCAGCTGAGTTTCTAGTTGGAAAGGTCTCAGAATATCCTGGTGAAGTCACCATTCTCGCCCTCGGTCCTCTAACCAACCTCGCAATAGTAAGAATCATGAATCCCTTCTTTAATCTTAAAATTCAATTTGTGTTTGACCATGATAAGTTTTTCGTTTTAGGCCATCAAACGTGATAGTTCATTTGCGAGTAAGGTGAAGAAAATTGTTATACTTGGTGGAGCCTTCTTTGCTTTGGGAAATGTCAATCCCGCAGCCGAGGCAAATGTATAACCCCCTCTAACCTGTTTTTTTGTGGCTTCTGTTAATGAAATGAAAATGCTGGTTTCATTTTGTGGCCTCTGCTCCTCTGTATGCAGATATATGGTGACCCGGAAGCAGCAGATATCGTTTTCACATCTGGAGCGGATATCACTGTTGTTGGGATAAACATCACAACTCAACTTAAACTAACAGGTGAAGAAGCTTCTTCTTCCTCCATCTCCTTTAACATTCCCGATATCGCATTATAACCCGCTGAAGCAAGTGCCTGTTTTTTTACCTGTTTCAGATGATGACCTCTTAGCGCTGCGAAACTCCAAGGGTAAACACGCAGAATTGTTAAGCGACATGTGCAAATTCTACAGAGATTGGCACGTCAAATCTGATGGTGTTTACGGTAAGCAAGACACTGTAATCAAACATGCTTTCGAAATTGCTGTTTTGATTGAAAAAGTCTTTGTTGCTGGTTTCAGGAGTGTACCTCCACGACCCGGTCAGCTTTGTTGCTGTAGTACGGCCTGATCTATTCACATATAAGAAAGGCGTTGTTCGGGTGGAGACTCAAGGAATATGCATTGGCCACACGCTCATGGATCAAGGCCTCAAGAGGTTTTTTTATAACTTTGTTCATCACACAAAAGACAACACACTTTGAATCTTTGAACAATTTCTCTAAAGGGCGGTTTTTATTGGATTTCAGATGGAACGGGAGCAATCCGTGGGTGGGATATTCACCGGTATCGGTGGCGTGGACGGTAGATGTAGACGGAGTTTTGGAATATATCAAAGGAATGCTGATGAAGCCATAAATGATGAGTTTCATTGAGACATGTGAGAATGTGAATATTTCATTTGAAATGGCATCATCACATTTCATATCTTCTGCTTCTAACCTGAATCTCATTTCAAAATCTGTTTTTGAACTGTACAAATGCTAAATTCGGTAAAAGAAAAAGATAATGAATGAAAACTATCTATCTTCTTTCTCATTTTCTTTTTGTTTCTTTCCTTTGGTCTCTGTTCTTGTTATTATCTCGGCAAGACCACATAAAAAAATTATGAATTTTCTTGGATTAACGGATGTTTATAGGTTTCGGAGTGTTACTGAATTGAACAGAACCTAAAGTTTGATTCGACGATTGGATATAATCTGATTGCAGTCCTGGCTCTTACCCATGGCGAGAGGGACGACCGCCCTAGGTCCAATGCCCAGTTTTTTTTTTATATGTTTTAAAATTTTATTAAAAAACCCTGATCTATTTTTTTTTTGTACAGCAAGCCCTTGATCTATTATTATCTATATAGATAAATAAGTAAGACCCGTATCTATATCTATGTCATTATTTCCACACTATATTTTGACAAGCTAAATTTTTCAGTCCACAAAAATTTTTATCTTTCATCCGTATTAATTTTTTTTTCACACTCTATTAGCGCCAATAATGTATGCACTTCACATTTTTCTTTCTCTAACTATATTGCTTCCTAGAGTCTCAACTACCGTTTTTTGACTACATAAACTTCATCTTGCAAATTTTAGAAAGAGACATAACATATACTTTCGAAGAGGCTTCCAATTTAGTATCTCTTTTGTTATATATATTTTTTTTTTTGACGTCATCTCTTTTGTTACGTTTTGCTTCCCTTATCTGGTAGCTTCATTTTGTTTTTGCTCAAGTATTTTTTTTCTCATCCTAAATAGATCGTTCTAAAATTGGAAAACTTGGGCATTTGAAATTTTTACAAATGCAAATTGTTTTGCATAACCAATTATATCCAATTCGTCTCTAATTTCACTATGGAGTCGGTGGTTTTGATCAACGTATGAGTTTTTATGGAAGAAAAATAAATAAAAAATGATCACTTCGTCTTTAGCTTTGTTGTAGACTATGTTCTCGAAGTTTTTTAGATTTTTACTTTTTAAGAGAAAGATTGAGATTTTGTAAAAATGAGTTATGGGCAAAATACAATATTATCTTATGTGTAATTCACTATGAATAAAATAACGTATAATCAATCTTTCTCTTTTAGGCTTAAATATGTTGATTGATTCTTTAATTGCAGTTTTACAGAAAAGAAAAGACACACAAATTATTCTCCAGATGGTTTTCAATGCCTCATGAGTTGCTTCTCCATAATGAATTTATCAAACATGAGAAAAAACTATCACCCAATGTAAAAATCCAAACCATGTATCAATATTTTGTTTGTAGTATGAACTTGTAGTTAATATTCATGACGAGAAAATGTTTGTCATTGAGATTTTTCGGTTTGTGTAATGAGTTATTAATTATGAGAGCTTTAAAGTTTCTAACTTGGGTAATAAAATGTAGAAATGTAAATCAGATGCTTGAAATTGATATTGGAATAAAAATATGTCCAAAATGTCATGTTCAAACTTTGCACGAATGAATAGTGATACTAAAAACGTATACGAATACGATCCGCGCGTAATCATTCATGTTTTAAATTTTGTTATATTTTTATGATATAAATAAATAGTTCATATTTCATATTTTGCCCAAAGTCGTCAATATTATTAAGACAGGCTTTGGTCCTTGAAGCCAACCATGGCGGCGCGATAAAGTTTGATCTTAAGAAAAGAAAAGAAAAAAGACAAAACGTTTCACAATTTTTTCACCGCCACTGCGGCTACTATAACCATTAGGGTAAGCGCAACTGCGTTCATCAAAAAATCTGGATCAGGGAATTTCGTAGGGAATTTGGGAGGGAATTTCGGAGGGGATTTCGGTGCGTCAACGTTTTTCTCCACGGCGAGTTCCACTTCTTGCCCAATGAATTTGAGTTTCAATTTACCTCCAGCCTTCCATGTTCCATTCCATTTCTCAGTAGCTTTCGCCATAGTTCATCGAAAAATGTAGAGATTTAATCCGATTTGACTCCGATCTATGTGAATCTGTAGCAGATCCAGCTACGATCCAGCTTGCAACCACGTTTGTAATCGAATCTCTCTCTCGCCTCTCTTTGTTTGTGTCGCGATTCACAAAAGAAGATTAGAGAAGAAGGAAACTTTTGGGTTACAGATTCTCGTCAATGGCGATTGATCGAGTTACAACGAAGAAGAAAGAAAGTTTGTTACAACGGAATAATGACTCTCTTCCTCGTCTAATATATTTGTGACTTATCATGTTTGCGTTTACGCTTAATATGTCATTTTTCAAATGAGCTCATTAGTTTCCTTGAGTATTCTAAACAAGATTATTTTGTTGCAAATGTAAACGCTATTTTTGTTTCTCGGGGTTGGTACTACATGCATGTGCTTAAATCCAATAGAAGGATCATCGACTCATCATCCTTTTTTGGGTTGCTCCTTCTCTTCTATTTTAAGATTTTTTGGTTAAAAACGCGCATATTAAAAATTCTTTTTTTTTATAAAAATATTATTTAATATTTTAATTTAAAACATTCAACCAATCATAAAAGATACTGGAGAATATAAATGATCATAAAATATTGAATACATTTAATTTTGCATAGAACTTTGCAAAACATCAAATAAAATAAAACAAAGAAAATACTCTAAAACATTGGAACAAAGGGAATAGCATTTTTGCTAAGAATTTTGCTCCAGCTTTGGCTCTTGTTATTTAGGTTTGGCTTTGTAAAGCTGCATAAATCCTTATCTCTAATAGCTTTTGTTATCATGAATGGTATACCACATTTTTTTCACATTTGTAGAAAGTGATTTCGTATATATTTTAGATATACTAACAATATAACTAGAAGAACCAAAAAAAAAAAAAAAGCAAAATATCATTACTATACTAATTTTAAAGTGTTTTTCATTAATTTGGGTAAGAGCCGGGTTTGGAACAAATATTTCGTGTAATGATCTAACTTTCGGACGAGTATTTCGGATAATTTTGATGAAACTTAGAAAAAATTTAATCGTTTTTAATCCGGATACTTGACCCGTTCTTTTGCCCGGTAGACTGTCGCCAATTGAAAAACGGGTAATGCAATGAGATCGGAAAATGTATTCTGATGTTAAAAACAAAAATAGGGATAGGGAAACGGGTGGGTCACGTTAAGTATAATCACAACCAATCATAACAAACAAGCAATCTTGTTAAAGTCGTTCACGTGCCAGTCATCACCCTCGTCCAATCATATTAAATCTCCACACGGGTGAGAGACTTGACAGTTAACACCATCTCCCTAATTTTATTAATTGGTCTGCTCAATTTTTTTTTTTATATTTTAGAAAAAAATCTTAAGACAATTTTTTTTTGTAACCAAAATGTTTTTGGAATTTTTATTTATAAAAACTAAAAACTTGATGTATCTAATAAGTAATTGTGTAAAAGTTTAAATCAATAATTAAATTGATAGTTTTATAAAATGTCGTATGCACCAAAAAGTTATTTTATAGGAATGGAAATTACGATAATATATATAGGGGTCTTTTTTTTTGGGACGAGTATAGCTTTTTTTTTCATTTTAAAAAAAAATTATGATGAAAAAGAATAGAGTGGGAACATGTGAAAGAAGGTAGACTAAGGAGGAGAGGAGAAGATTAAATGTAGAGATATGGTAATAACAAGTTGGGCTCACTATGCATAATTGTATCTACAGGCATAATGGTGGCTGATGTTGATCATCATCATGATGAAGTTGGGAGAGTAGTACTCATGAGTACTTCTTCTACCTCTCTTTTTTTTTTTGTTGTAAACCTTTAATTAAGAAAATGTTGAATCATTTATGTGATCCTTCAAGAAGGCATACTTTGTCACAGGTTCGAAACTAGTACTAAATTAACCGAACCGTCAAGAAAGTTGATATAGGGTTTGATTGGTATAATTCATAGTAAAGCAGTAACACTAAGCAGTGAAATAGTATGTTGCTGAAGCTGTGTTTTCTGATTAATGTATATATTTTAACTGATTGGCAGAATTGTAAAAGATTATATATAAATTATTTAATATATTTATTCGTAAGCACTATATCTATAGTTATATTTATAATAATTTTTTTTTATATTTCAATTGTATTTATTATATTATATATATTTTTTT
>PKMM01045476.1:94023-104319 GCA_002933915.1 Eutrema heterophyllum | reverse complement strand
TTTTGATATTATTTAACAAAATAAATTAGTTATATAAAATTATTTTAATTTTTTTGATATTTTATAGGTTAATGCTTTACTAAAAATTTCATATGAAAGCATAGAGGAATGAGCATTTTGCAGAGCATCTGTAGCTTTTAAAAGCTTTATCAACAAAAATTGATTAATTGATAAAAAACTTAATGTTTAATGCTTAGTGTTCTACCATCAATGCCATAGTTGAGGACATTATATTTTTTTCCGCCATAGTTGGGGACAATCAAACAATGAAATATTTGGTAGAAAATGTAGACTGATATTAATATTTCGTTGTTTTATTTTTCTATACAAATCAAGCAATGTGTTAGAGATTGTAAATTTGTAATTATATCATTTGGATTAATTGGTGTAATCGGTGGTATGTATACTTAAGATTCGAGAGTGATTTAACGTCCACATGTGTTTAAATAATCTGTCTCGAGCTATTTGATTCTGAATTTTTAAAAGTGAACTGGGAAGAACTCTATACAAGAGAATATCTTCTTCATCTTTTAAATTAGTTCGTTTGGGACGACATAGTATCACTATAATGTAATATTAAATGTCAAATTGAATAACTTTGTTCTTGTTGGCTTTTTCATGAACTCAATAACTTCGTTTTTTTCTTTGTTTTTTCGTCCATGACTCAATAACTTCCTCAAATCATGAGGTCAGATTTTCTTTTTCTTTTTCCCTTTGCCAATGTTTTTAAAATCGGACCGGCAACTGAACCGGGAAAGCTCTTGGATCATGGGTTAATATGGTTCGACCGGGTTCAACCGAGTTTGATAATATTTTTAAAATAATTATATATATACTCGACATATATAACCTCTAAATAATTAAATATTAGATAAAAACTTCAATAATTATATTATTTGAGAAAAATTCAATAATTTAAATCTAAAACAAAACTGAAATAAAATAGAGTAACAATGATTAAAAAAAACATAATATGCAATACCTTGACTTTGAATTGATGTGCGGCGATGATTTACTGAGAGACTTAGAAAGGAAAAAAAATTAATAAATAGTAAGAGACTAAAAGAAACTCTATTATACTGTTTTAAAAAGATAAAATAAGTAAAAATATCGAATATTGACTTAAAGTGTAAGAACTAAATACAAAAAAACATGTTTTAAGTTTTTTTATAATTGAATCCGGTTTGATACGGTTCGATAGGTCACCGGTTTCCGGTTTTTTGGCGGTCTAATCCAATTTTTTAAACGGTCTAACTACTCTTGGGTTTTATATAGTCAACCCAACCCGGACATGCTTCCGATTTGTGGTTCAACTCGACCGGCCTGTCCGGTTTTAAAAACACTGCCCTTTGCACTAATGTTCAGTAATTGGTATTTAAGATACGGTGGAAAAAGTTATTTCTTTTTTAAAAAGTGGATAATTGCACTGGCTAAAAAAAAAAAAAAAGCAGAAAAGAGAGAGAATAAAGGGCTTTTTATAATTAGAGGGGTTTGGTCATCATCGGATGCTACATAAGAAGGGGATTTATTATGAGACTGTCAGCTACTCCTACAATAATTCGTGATTACCCTAAGACCCATTTTGTCTCCCTTCTCTCAGGCTTTCATTTACTACTGAAGTAACATTGCTCTTAAATTTTAAATTTTTCAATTCTTTTATTTTTTTTTGTCAACAAAATTTTCAATTCTTGTTAGTAAAATCAGATTATATGAGGTTGAAGGTTCTATTCGCTTTGATAAATAAGAATTGAATTAGAGCCGTTTCTCATGTTTACCAAGTTTTCAGTAGGCATGCGCGGTTACCCGTTCGGGTTCGGCTCGGTTCTTTCGGGTTTCGGATACCCAAATTTTAGAAGTCTAGGATCCTTTCCGGTATTTCCTTTTTCGGATCGGGTTCGGTTCGGTTCCGTCCGGATTCGGGTCGGGTCTCGGGTACCCAAAATTTATCTCAATTCTCAAAAAAACTAAAAAAAAATTGTTTAATTTAAATAAATTTTGGTTAAATTTTGCAAAACTTATTTAATTTTGACAAATATAACTAAAGATTTTTGAATATTTAGAGTATTTTGGTTATTTCGGTCTAAATATAACTAATATATTCGGTTTATAATTGTAATTTTGAGTATTTTGGTTATTTAAAAACTAAAAATACATAATATTTTTAGATATATAATTGTATTTCGTATATTTCGGGTATCCGTTCGGGTTTCGGTCAGTTCCGATTTGGGTACACGAAATATTTTATAAGAGAAACCATTCGTGTATTTATAGTTATTTGATTTGGTTCGGTACCTTCTAATTCATTTCGGTTCCGGTTCGGTTTTTCGGTTCCAAATATTTTGCCAGGCCTAGTTTTTAGTTTTAGAGCTTCTAGATTTTGGTGAATTTTTTTGTAGTCGTCATATTTTGTTGGTTTTCATTTCATATTTTATCTTTTGTCCACGAGTTTTACTTCTTCTTCTTTTTTTTTATAATTCGTTCAAACGCTTTGTATGATTCAAAATTTCAATTAAACCGGATGCTAACCAGAGCGAACCGAACAAAAGTTTCCTAGCTTAATCAAGACTGTCCACTTGTTTACTTCAATATACTCTTGGTGGAACTCGATCTCTAATCTTGGCACACATGGAGAGTCTTTTATCCACTCCAACAAATCAGTAGACTACACGCTTTTGCTTAACTTACATCGAAATTGAATGACTTGTTTCGTTTTAGTGTTCATATACATTTTGAGTTTGATATGACGTTCGTTAAGCAAATTTAAATCGAAAAGAATATTCATTGTGGGACAAATCCATGAAAGATTATGAATCCACATAATATGGAAATAAAGATAAAATGGTTACACATATTGGTTTATATATTAACATAAAGTAGCGCATGTGCATAAAGATACAATTTGCACGATAGTGTAACACCCAGAGAGCAAAGCTAACACGACGCTTCCTCTTTATTTTCTTTCTTTTCCTATTTTTAACTCATCTTATATAACTTTTGTTTGCCTTTTATGAAATTAAATATCACTAACAGAAAAAATGTGTAGACAAAACAAAACAAAGTGGAACCCCAAAATGCAGGACGAAAGCGGAATGCGTTGAAAAATAAAAAATTCTACGAATAAATTAAACAATTAGATAGCTTATTTAGTTGTGCATTTTTTTTTAAAGAAAATTGAGTCATTGTCCCGATTTCGTGTTTTATTTGAGGGAGATAACTTACGCATTAGCCCATATTAAGTAAATACTGATCGGAACAAACAAAAAAAAAACTATAAACTTAGGTTATTAAATTTTATACTTAAACCATACATTGGTGCATGGCAAGTTCCACAACGCCATGCAAAAAAACATGACATCAATTGTTTTACTTAATAACAACTTTTGTGTGGGCTTTGTTCTCAACAAAAAAAAACTTTTGTGTAGGCTAGCTAGTTACAAGGATAGTTAATAATATCTCATATCTGAAAGAAAATTGTACTAGAAATTCCTGAAACAATGCAAATATGTCAACTACTATTGTCTAGAGTTTTTTTCTCAATTTAACGAAATTTTCATTCAAATTTTGTATAAATGGCAATGTAGATGCAAAATGAAACTATAGTAAGTGTTATATCGAATGAAATTTTGAAAACTTTTTATATTAAGCATCACATATGAAAATATAGATAGAAAGTTCATAAATGGATTCTCATCATTAATTTGAATTATATTTTAATCTCTGTGATATGTTTCAGCTGCAAAAAGAGCCCTTTATCTCTTAATTAATATACTTCAGACCCATGTATATCATTAGTGCTCCACCCCCACAAAATCTTTATTAAATATTCGTTGTATGTTTAAAAATTAGAAGATGTTATGATAATGTTTCCATGCAATGCAATATGGACGCACTTTATACCTTATGGAGACCCAAAACATAAAAAGAAATAAAGTTCTAAAGGGACGAAATGATGACAAATTACAATGATTAAAAGTGGGAAATAGTTTCATACTCACACGATTTAACATACTATAGACCATACATTTTGACGTCCTATACATACAACCAATAAATATAGCATATTTTTAACTAAAATAAAAGAGTAAGTGTTTATATCAATATTTACCAAAACATAAGTGATTATTGAGTCTAAGTATATAAATTTGCTTAGTCGTTTACAAAAATCAGTTAAATTAGCAACTAAAAAAGTACTTAAATTTAAATTTTGTTATTAAATATTTTCGCTAAACTTTAAAATTATTTTAAAAAAATAAAATCACGAAAGCTCCGAATGATTGCTAGTTGCTAATTTAAAGTTTATATATTCCGAGCCTTAGTGTTTTTCTTCTAACCAAAGAACTTAAAAAGTAAACACACTAAAGTTCTGAATGGTTGTGTTGTATGGTCCGCTTTGTACGGTGCAACTATTCGAAAGGAGCCTAAAACATCAGTTGAAGTTTGATCACCATTCTTTGTCTTATAATTTCTTGTTCAGCATTTATACAATACGTAATTTTGCCACATTACAATTATCCTAACTATTAAGACTTAAGAGAACTTGGGAAAAGGGAAAGGAAACAGAGGAAAATTTCCAAGGAGAAGAGTTATTGAAGATATGAATAATCTCTCCATTTCTTGAGGCTAATCATAATTATTCATATCCACAAGAAACAGAGAGATTTATTTCTTAAAAGAGAACCAAACCATTTGGGGGCAAATGTGTCATTTAAAATTCCCCTAACAATAACATGGATGACTCACACACACCTCCCTACTTATTAATTATCATTGCCTTTGATGTAAGCAAGTAGTGCAACCACTATTTATTTTTACTTCCATTTTTATTTATTCATAGTTCTATTTCAAGACCCACATAATAATTATGGGTTCGAAACTTGTGTTTTGAAATTTTAAAACCATTGTCAATTTGGAATGCTTAATGCAAAAGGAAAAAAACAAATAAGGACAATAACACATCAGTTAATCATTCACCGTTTACAAAACATGCATTAATAAGATTTCCAAAATTTATTCCGTGAATAAATAACAAAAGCCAGAAAAAAATCACAAGATTTGATAAAGAAAAAGTAATTATAAACGTGAAAGTGCAATAATTCGTATTATTATGCAACCAAACGAGGTCCATGAGGGACGATGGTTAATGAAGCTACATGATGAAATGAGAAAGAATCCATAAAAATAAAAACAAATCCACCTTGTAAACTATGATCTTTCACGCTGTGGCACACTCATAACACACAGAGAGAATTTTTATTTTTATCTTAAGTTTTTGGGGTCCCAAAACTTTTTTCTTCATAATTTCTCTCTCTCTCTCTCTCTCTCTCTCTTATTTTAAAAAAATTATTTCGATCTTTATCTAATAAGGGATGATGAAAGAAAAAAAAAAGGGGTCATGAAGAAAACCAGCCACGAACAGCCTCTAAAATGTGTGATTATGGCTGATGATGAGTAGTGTTGACTAAACCAATATTGACCAAACCGGGAAATGAAAGGAGTAAAGAGAGTAATGAAAATGGTCCAAACTGAAATTGAAATTGAAATTGAAATTGAAATTGAATAATAAATGATGATGGTTCGAACCAATCCCCAACCATCATTGCGAATCTTTAAGGGACGACGGCCTATAGCCCTCCCTCCTCCTCATCATCCATCATCATAACTCGTTTCAACCCCTTCTTTCACTACATTTTTACCCTCCCCTTACTACAAAATTACCCCCCCCCCCCCCCCCCCCCCNNNNCCCCCCCCCCCCCCCCTTCCTAACTAAATAGTAAATATTAATTAACCCAAGCCGGTCTACATATTAAATTTGACTTTAGGGTATAAAGCACCCCATTTTTAGTGTTTTACTAATATTATGACTTTGATTTTCATGAAGATGTCACCTTACTATTGATATAAGAAAACTGTCTCAATCTATTTGAAGTTCCTTTGAAAATTTTCTATCCAACGTATATTTATATCAGAAAGTCTTTTTTTATTTATTTATTAAAGCCCCCAGTTTATATACATATCTCAATTTTTTTGTAAAGTATTAAAACTTTGTTCGAATCCTCTAATCGTATAAGCTAACAGACGATCTTGATTTATATTACGTAAAATTGATGTATACATAAAGTAAGAGTCATTAGGAGTTGATTCTACTTGTTTGAAATATTGCGATGACATCTATAAATTCGCTCAGAACGGTAAACGTTGAAAGAGAGAACGGTTCTCATATCAAACCAAAATGTGAAGATACAATTAGGGAATAAAAGACGAAAATTTGTAGCAAAAAAAAAGGAAGAAGTAAAAGACGAAAATAACACTAAATAGAAATTTCAAAAGAGCAAAAGAAAGTAAACACCCTCAAGTTTTCCCTCTAATTTTCTTCTTTATCTCTCTCTGCTCTCCTCCTTCGATCATCATTCACATGACGCAACACAAATCTTTTTCTCACTTTCCCTCACAAATTATTAATTATTATAAAGAAAAAAACAAAAACAAAATATTGAGCTGCGAATTCGGCCGCCATCTAAGCATAAACACAACACAAAGCATGATTGTTGTGTCAGGAGAGAGGGGCATGTCCCCTTCTCTTTCTTCTCTCTTCTCTCCCTCTCTAACTTTTGGGGCTCTATATAAGACACACTAACTTCATTTTGTTCTCTTTGTCCCTCTACCTTCCATACAATCTCTCTTTCCCTCACAAACATAAACACACTTCACTTCTTCTTCACCCGAATCTAACACTCTTCCCCTAAAGGTATCATCTCTCTCCCTCTCTCTCCCCTGCCTTTTAGAAACTTCGAATCGTCAATACCTTGTTAGTTCAATGCATGGCGCCATTTGTCTCTCCTCTGTTTTCATCTTCTGTTCTTTACACTTTCTTTCTCTCTCTCTCTCTCTCTCTCTCTAGATATGTATGTCTCTCCCCTAACGTACAAGCAACGTGAATATCATTTACATAACACCCCATCTATTTTTTGTTTTAGATTTTTTTATAACAAACTTTAAATTGATGGAAAAACTTAAAGCTTTATCCTTTTCTTTCAGACAAAGGCAACCGAATAAACCCTATTTGCTTTCAAAAACTCTCTTTTTTTTTTTCTCCTTTTAATTTTACGATAAAGATTATTGGCTCTGTTTTTTTGCTCGTACCTGCTCTGTTTTGGTCGGTTTTTGAATATTTTTTTTTTGTAGTTTCGTTTTCAAATTTCATCATTATACTTACTGCATCATCATGACTTTATTTTTGTTTCCATTGTTTGTGGTGGCTTTATCTTTTTCTATCCTCGCAACCAAAAAGAGCATGATTGTTCCTCTGTTTGATCAATGATTTTTATTAAAAGAAAATATTGACATTTTTGGTTGAAAACGAAATAAATGCGGTCATGATTTTTGCTTAATGTAATTCCACATTAAACGTGTGAAGCTGCACAACCCATGTGGTGCTGCAATGATTTAACTTCAACTATAATCATAACATAGAGCTTTAATAAATCAAATCTTCTTCTTTTCTCTTTTACCATAATTTCAGATTTTGCTTTTTTTTTTTTTTTTTGAAGAAGAAGAAACAGAGCAAGGTTTATCGAAATGGAGAGGCTAAACTCGAAGCTGTACCTGCAAAACTGTTATATAATAAAAGAGAACGAAAGGTTGAGGAAAAAAGCTCAGATTCTGAATCAGGAGAATCAACAGCTTCTCTTTGAACTCAAACAGAAGCTCTCCAAAACCAAGAACCCTAATGGATCGAATCAAGGAAGCAACAACAATCTCTCTTCATCAGGGTCTGCCTCTGGACAATCCTGATGCAACAAAACTCTTAGGACAAGATTTGGATTTGGTAGACTGAAAAATCTTCATGACCCTGCTTAATTAGAAGAACCCATCCTCTATTTTTTTTTTTTTGGTGTACTGTAAGAAAATAGTTAAGAGTAGTGGTTAGTGGTAGTATTATCAAGTAGTTTTCTTGTTGTTAATTATATTTTGATTTTGTGGGTTCTTCAAATTTATTTACTACAAAAAGGACAGAAGCGTTGTATCTCTCTGCCTATCTTCTCAGGGATATTTTACTTTTGTTTCCATTTTTATGTTAATTAGATATTCTTTTATGTCTTTTCATGTGGGGTTTGGTTCTTTAGGATTTGGTGGATTCTGGGACTACATTGTACCTTCTGCTCTTCTCTTAAACAACCAGTATCCCTTTTGTTATTCTACATTTTCCTTTCTTTCTTTTTATTTTATTTTTTAAATATACTACTTTATAGTATTATTTTTTTTCCTGTTACAGTTAATGTTTAAGAGATTTATAACCTCAGCCAGGTTCATTTTCAAAGTACGTAATATATAATTGATAAGGAAAAAAGCGGTTATTTTCTTTTAACTACCGAAATTTTTATATGTGGATGAGTATTGAAATATTGATAACGAAGCAGACACCCCGCCCTAAGAGTTCTAAGAGGCCGCAAGTTAGAGAAAAAAATGGACCGTTTTATAATAAATTATGATTCAACCTGCGCTAGCTATAATTGAAATAGGAAATGATAATTTTTCTCAAAATTGTTTTAAAATTTAAGAAAAAAATAAATTTATCTGATTTTATAATATGTCTAACTAATGATTATATATATAACTGTCAACATGTACTAACATATCTACTTAACCCGTTTTGCAATGAATTAAAATATTATTCGGGCTAACCCGCAAAAACTTATAATCTTGAAAACATAACTTTAATATGCACCGCTTAATGACTATGGTTTTTGTGGTCAGTCCACAAACCTTTTAAAAATCAATTTTTTAATGTTTAACTCTTTATAAAATTAGTAAAATATTTTTTCACTTTTATTTTGATATATATTCAAATAAAATATAATAATTGTAGTGAAAAATATTGCAAGATCTCAAATATATTTTCTTTGAATATGTATGGATTGATTATTATTTAATAATATCATAATAATTAAGAAACTAGATAGTAAATAACTTTTTCAATGGGAAATAAATACTTTCCATATTCTCATCAATAATTTTAAAAGACAATTATATCATTTCCTATTTCAATTATATTTTCTTATTTGTAATGACATTTCATGTAATAACTTACAAAACAAAGTTCAATTTCAAATATGTCTTCTTAAATAATATTATAGAGATTTTTTAAACTTAAAAAGAAGTCATGATTCATGAATGTGTTAACAAAAGCTATAAAACAAAACCAATCACTCGATGTCTCGATCATATAAAAAACAAAATTTATTGAGCAAAATAAGAAGTAAGAGATTGAAAATCGGCATACCAGGAGAAAGAAACAAAAGAAGGCCAAAGACTGAGAGAAGATGAAGTCGATGGTGTCATCGTCGTGAAACCGTATCGGAGAAGACGGTGATAAGGATTTAGGAATCACTACAAGAAAACAAGGCTTTTGCATCGGAAATATTCGTCGCAATATCTCCATTGCCACGAATTTGCGTCGAACATCATTTCGACGCAAACCTTTGGACGCAAACTAACAATCGACGCAATGGTTGCGTCAAAATATTCTGGTCGCAAATTCGTCGCAACTAGTTCGTCGCTATTTCGTCGCACTTAGTGCAACGGACTTGCATCGAACTATTTGTTGCAATTATTGCAATGCTTTAGCGAGAAAATAAATCGATGCAAACTATTCGACGCAAAATCGACGCAATTTTACATCTACATTGCGACGAAAAATGAAAACTCGCAAAAGGAAAACGTCGCAAAACCGTCGCAAATTTGCGTCGACTTTGCGACTAATATTAAAATATAAATTAAAATTAATATTAAATTTAAATTTAAAATAATTTTTTAAGAAACTAAAAGAAAATTTAAATTGAAATTTAAATATTTTTACAAAAATAAAAATAAAACTATTCCGCGTTCAGATCTACCTCCGGAAAAAAATCGAATTCCGGTTCTTGGTGATCAGTCGCCTGAGGTGCAGTCGTCGGAGGTGCAGTCGTCAGAGGTGCAGTCGCCGGAAGTGCAGTCATCCCTGGTATTCTAGACATTGCCTGAGCTACAGCATGGTTACCCTCCGCAATAACCTCAAACAATGTCCTAAATACGTCGAGCTGTTCCTTCATGGATGACATCTCCCCGCGCAAATTGACTTTTTCTGCTTCTGACCGACTCAGTTGTGTCCGCAACGGATCTTGTCGCGGAGTCGATGAACAAGCAGCGGGGACATCTCTAATAGATCCGACTCCAATCACTCGCCCTTTTTTCTTTGGAGCGACATGAAATTAAAAGAACAAAATGTTACATATTTAAAATAAATTGCATGTAAAATAT
>PKMM01045476.1:63746-93895 GCA_002933915.1 Eutrema heterophyllum | reverse complement strand
AAAAAATATATATGAATTTATATTACCATATCTAAACGGCGTCTAGCAAACGATGTCTGACCGGATACGTGCTTTGTTGGAGGGTTACCCTCGGGGTCCTTTGTGTTCCGAGAAGTCGAACACTTGGCGGACACATCCTCGGTGTGAGGATTCAACCAATATTGGACCAAGCCGTTCCAAACAGCTAGGTCTATGTGCGAGGGTTTGGCGTCATTGCCTCTCTTCCTCCATACCGCCTTCCAATTCGTCATCGTCCCGGCAAGGCGTTTTTTTGCCTTCGCCTCAAACATGTTCCTCACATTATCCGTATGTTCCGGGTCCCAATGCCATTTTTTACTAAAAAATTAAGAAAAATTAAAAATTAGAATTGTTAGTATACAAATTAAAAAAATAATATAATTAATTAGTATAATGTGAGAAACTCAAATAAAAATTTGTAGTTCTTAATTACCGCAAATGACTCGAACCAGGTATCTTGGATATGCTGAGGTGTTTGAGTCCAATTTGGATGTGGCTCGGAGAAGTATCTTTTAATCGTAAATGCGACACTCCGACTGACCTTGTTGTCACGAACCTGAAATTAAACAATTATATATTAGTAAAATCATTTCAATTATAAATAATTGAAATTATGTAATATATAAATATATATTACCAATATGTGCCGGGGAGTAAATGGGGATGTAGTATATCGTGACATGCACCTTGGTCTGGCTGGGATGATAGCTCTAACCCGCTCGATGGACGCTGCCCGACCAGTGAATGGAGCAGCAGGTGGTGCAACCGGTGCGGGTGGTGCAGGCGGTGCGGGTGGACTCGGGTCTTGACCAGCTACCGAGGCCGATGATTGTGCGGTCGGTACAGCAGGAGTAGTGGAGGGTCCACTCTGTCCAGTCTCACTAAGAAATTGGACATAATGAACTCGACGAGAACCTGACATCTAAAAATAAAATAAAATTAAATTAAATTAAATATATTAACTAAACAATTATAATATCGTTACATATTTTTTTAATAATTCCAAACCTATCTAATATTCTAAATCTATCTAATTATTCCTTTAGTAACAAATAATCCTAATTAAAAAAAAACTTACCTTTATTGTTGTAGAGAGAAGGCAGAGAACAATGAGAGAGAGAGAAGTGGATAATGAGCGAGTTGAGGAGAAAACTTCCGCGCCTATATAGAGGGATTTGAATCCGTCGCAAATTCGACCCAAATCCGTCGCAATGCGTTGACCGATCAATGAACCAAACAAATTAGGCAGTGTCTTTTGCGACGATTCGTCGCAAACCAAATTTTGAATTTTCGGTTACCGCTAAAACAAAACAAAATTTTTTAAATCTGCGACGAATCGTCGCAAATCTTTTGAATTTTGACTGGAGGGAATCTGAAAATATTCGAACTTTGTGACGAATCGTCGCAAATTCGTCGCAGATTTAAAAAATTTCAGATGCTAGTTTGGGATTGGCGTCTAGAGTAATATTAATGTTGCGACGTAATTGGGACGAATCAAATAAAAGCGATGCAAATCGGTTGCAAAAATTTGAAATTGTAAAAATGGTTTTAGCATTTCTTAACACACAAGTAGATGATTATAACTTGCTATTGATCATAAAAAGCACACAACTAAATGATTGTATGAGTTTTCAAAAAACAAAAATTTCAAGAATATGAATTATAGAGTATAAGTACATGTTATTAGGTGAGAGATGTTGTAAATGTAAATAGTATGTAGAATATATTTGAATTTTTAAAAATGTATGTTTAACTCATTCCCTACGAATATATTATCATGCTTAAGGCAAAAGTAATGAAATTTAGATTGTTTCGCATGTTGAAAATTCACATTTAAAAATTGCAAGAAGAAATTTTGTCACCAATTTGCGTCAGATTAGCAACGAAACTATATATTTCGTCGCAAATTCCTTGCTAATTATACATCACTATTCATTTGAGGTTTCGTGATATAGCGACTAATTTGCGACGAATGGGCGTCGAAACTATATTTCGTCGCAAATTCGTTGCTATATCACGAAACCTCAAATGAATAGTGATGTATAATTAGCAAGGAATGTGCGACAAAATATATAGTTTCGTTGCTAATCCGACGAAACTTAAAATAACATCTTTTACCTAACCACAAATGAATAGTGAAGTTTCGTCATTTATTTAAAAAAAAAACTAACCAAAACACGTCAAACTTAAGATTGATCACTATTATATTCATTTTCAGATTCATTTGAATCTTGTTCACTACTATCCTCATCATCAAACTCATCAGCTCCATCGACATTGTCTTATGTGTCATCATTAAGATCTTCTATTCCACGGTTGTGCGGATCAATCAAAAAAATGTCATTAACATCTTGATCTGGTGTTGGCAAATCTTGTTGCATTGGTACTTCGTCTGCGCTTCCATCTATACGACCTCTCGGAGCGATCTTTATGACTGATAACCAAGATATACATGTTGCCCTGTGACGAGGATATCTAATGAAATTGACTTGTTCCGCTTGTGATCCAAGGATGAAATGCTCAAATTTGTTGTAACTCCTTGATTCGTTTACATCTACGCCAAATTTGGTCACACGAACTTCGTGCGCAATCACAGGATCAAACCAATTGCACTTGAACATTGTGCATTTCAAGTTCACCGACCCAGGGTACTCCATTTCAATGATGTCGGTTAATACGCCATAAAAGTCTGATTCCCCTTTAACACATATCCCATAGTTGGCGGTCGATCTATGTTTACCGTGGTCGAATGTGTGAAATGTATATCCTCGGGTAAAATACGTAGGTGCAGTTGTAATATTTCCGAGATGACCTTTAATCAACTCACGAAACCATAATGGATATTCCTCGTCATCATATGCAACCTGGTAAATTACATGCATTTAATTTTGAATATTAATCGATATCGATCAATTAATTAGTACGATCCAATGTATACACATATACGTACTTGCATCTTTAACCAGTTTGCTAAGTCTCGATCTTTAAGCTTCTCAAATTGTTCGGGCGCAACATCAGGGAAAGCTTCAGATACCTGACTGTCAAATAAGCTGCAAGTCGACTATCATTAAGGAATTATGTATACCATCATATATATATGTACAAAACTTTTAATATTGATTAGGTACCTCTCATATGGATGCACGTAATCGCAGTTACGGAGTATATATGTGTGTGCGCTATTCTTTTCTTTGTCACTTGGCCACCAAACTTCCTTCAATTTTCCGGCTAAGCGACCGATGGGAGAGAAGATATCTGGGACACCTTCTACTGAATACGTTGGTGCTACACCACCATCATCATACCGTCGCGGAGCCCTTTACGTGTGCGGACGTTAGGAGGAAAGTAGTATGATGAAAAGTGAGAAGTTTCTTCAGTTAAACTTCCCGCAACAATTGAGCCTTCGACCCGTGCAAGGTTTTTTGCTTTGCCCTTCAAATGTTTCATGAAACGCTCGAATGGGTACATCCACCGAAACTACACAGGGCCACCAAGTGCTGCTTCATGAGGAAGATGTATAAGGAGATGTTCCATAACGTCAAAAAATGACGGAGGAAAGATCTTCTCCAAGTTGCACAACAATAACGCAATATTTTCGTCTAGTTGTTGAATTATATCTTCTGTCAGAGTTCGGGTGCTAAGATCCCGAAAAAATACTCCAACGCCTGTCAATCATTAATTAAACTTTGTTAATTTCAATTGGTAATTAAATATGAACTTATATATTAATTCAAATAAATGTTTTAATTGTACGTACCTGCAATTGCTTCATGTACATTTGTTGGTAGAAGCTCGGCAAACACGAAAGAGAGTAATCGTTGCATAAAAACATGACAATCGTGGCTCTTCATTCCTGAAAACTTTTTCCCTTGTTCTACACACTTAGAGAGTTTGGAAACATATCCATCGAGAAACTTAACCTCATTTGTTGTCCAGTTGAAGAGTTTTGTCTTTCCATCGGTTGACAACCTGTAGATAGGAACTGGTGCTTTGTCATTACTAATTAGATGCAACTCGCTTTGCGAACATATATCAGGCAAGTCCTGCCTAGACTTCAAATTGTCTTCACTCTTTCCATGCACGTTCAAAACTGTATGCATGATGTTATCAAAAAAGTTTTTTTCTATGTCCATAACTTCAAGATTGTGTCGAAGCAAGTGATCCTTCCAGTACGGGAGTTCCCAGAAAATACTCTTCTTATGCCAATTGTGCTTCTCACCATATTGGCAGTAGTGTGCCAATTACCCCCACGAATGATTGTTTCCTGACCACCATAATAATCAATTTCCTCATATACACAGGTGGAGGGGTACGTACAACTTTGTTCTTCCGAAACAATCTCTTGTTTTTTCTATAAGGATGGTGGATAGACGAAAAGCGGCAGTGAAAATCGAACCAGCTGGTTTTCCTTCCATATTTTAGTTGAAACGCATCTGTCCGATGGAGACAATACAGACATGCTAATCTTCCATGCGTAGTCCAACCAGATAACATTCCATAAGCAGGAAAGTCACTTATGGTCCACATAAGCACTGCCCGCATCGTAAAATTTCTTCTCCTTGAGATATCGTAAGTACGAACACCAGTATACCACAGCTGTTTCAGCTCATAGATCAAGGGTTGCAGAAAAACATCTAGGGACCGCTTCGGATGCTTAGGACCATAGACTAAAATACTCAAAAAAAGAAACTCCCTTTGCATGCACATATCAGGAAGAAGGTTGTAAGGTGTTACGATTACTGGCCACAAAGAATATTGTCTCCCAGACATACCAAATGGACTAAATCCATCTGTGCATAGACCAAGATAAACGTTCATAATTTCTGTAGCAAAGTTTGAGTGTACCGTTTTAAAGTACTCCCACGCCTTTGCATCAGACGGATGGGATACCTCCCCTTCTCTGCGTGAATGTTCGGCATGCCATCTCATCGATGCATCAGTCCTTTCTGATTGATACATTCGTTTCAACCTATCGGTTATAGGAAGGTATCACATCCGTTGGTACGGGATCCTATTTCTCCCATTACCTTGCGGCTTATATCTTGCCTTCTGACAAAACCGACATTCCTGCAGCTTATCATCATCTTTCCAGAAGATGATACAATTATCAATGCATACATCGATCATCTCATAAGGTAAACCTAGACTAAATACCAACTTTTGTATGGCGTAGTATGACTCAGCAGCATGATTATCCTCAGGCAAGTACTCTTTTATTAAATCAGCCCAATCGTCCATGTAGATCTCAGTTAATGTTTTAATGTTCATCATTCTAGATGCCAAAGACAATTTAGACTGGCCTTCTCTACATCCATCGTAGATTGGCTGGTTTGCAGCAGCTAACATATCATAAAATGCTTTTGCATCTACGTTAGGTTCCTCAGCAATATTACCAGTAAATGTTGTTGTTGTCTCATGAAATGCATCGTTAACCATGTCATGAAACCTATCATGCTCTTCACCAACATAAGGATGATGATCATAATATTGGTGATCATTATGCATACTAGATTCACCCACAATTTGGTTATTAGTGCAGTTAATACTATCCGCTGCATATGGACCATATCCCTCACCATGTTGAAACCAAACAAAATATTCCGGCGTAAATCCTCTATTAAGCAAATGCCTCCACACAATATCAACTGAAATATGTTTCGTATTCATGCACTTCATGGACAGAACATCTAACCGCTTTCCACAGTCGTCCTGATGTTTGTCGCCTTATACATGAATGTTTCAAGACCTTCTATGAACTCATTTCTCACCGATCCCTCAGAATCTTTACGTCTATACATCCATCTTCGAGTTGCATAAATATCATCACCATCACCACCCGATATTTTTGATTAAAATTGTGTTTTTTTTAAGAGGGGGAGAATGGTTTTGGGTGTGTTGAAAACAAACGAGGGTGAGTTGTATATATAGGCAATTTATGCAAGGAATTTGCGACGTATTTGGGTCGAAATTGCGACGAAACAAATTTGCATCGAATATGCGACGAAATAGCATCGGTATTGCGACGTAATGTTTCGTCTCAAATAATTAGGTAGGATTCGTCGCAAATCCATCGCAAATCTTTAACTTTTAAAGTTGGACGCAACTTCGACGCAATTTTTGCAACGAATTTGCGTCGAAAAGGCGATACGTAGTTAATTGGACGCTATTTCGTCGCAAACTTAGGTGGAATTTGCGATGAAATAGTTTGTCCCAAAGTTGCGACGAAGTTGGGACGAATGACGATTTACTCGCTATTTCGTGGCAACGACGTGGCTTTTTTGCGACGAAAATATTCAACGCAAATCTTCGTTGCAAAAACTCTGTTTTCTTGTAGTGAATTTATGTTTTAATTATGAATTATTTTCGTTATATTAACTGTTTAATTGTATTGCCTTGGTTTATAATTATATTGGTTTATATTGGTTTATGTTGGTTTACGTTTAATAATTTTCGGTTTTAGTTGGTTTATTGAAAAAAAAAAAAAACTATTTCATGAGAATCAAACTCATGATCATGCAATGCTAGACACTTACATTTTACTACTAGCCTAAAAAGATTTTTAAGAATTTGAAGGCCGGAATTTTTATATAAAAACGAAGGCCGCAAGTCCATGCTTGCTTGGGCTTAGGGCCGGCCCTGGATATAAGAAGAGTAAAACATAGGTACTTACTACCAATTTCAATAGATTTTGCTTGCGTATATGATTTGCTCCTCCACTGTATTGCTTGATCATTTTCAGAAGCCAAATTGAAGAATTTCCTTGCATTGCATCCAATTTTAATATGCTCTATACTTGCATAGAAACAGTTTTCACCTATTGATATTTTCATGATTGTTTCAAACTTTCAATCATTATCTTTAATGGTAGCACACTAAATCCCATCCAACTCAGCGACTGGTGTCAATCGTTTTAGTTCTACAATGACTGACCTCACATTGTGGCTTCCCTTTTTTTCAGGATAAAATGTTGTTTCATAAAATTTAACTTCAGACAGAGACCATCAACCGGAGCGACGCTGACACATTGATACCTCCGACGCTAATTCCAACATTTTCACGCTAGAATTAGGGGTTAACTTCATTAAACCCCCTCAAGATTAGTAGCCCATTCTCATTCCCCCCAAACTATTGACTTCATCACCAAACCCCTCAATCTCCTCCTCTTCTCTTTCACTATCGAAATCTCTCCCACAATCGACGAACTCTAGAAGCACTATCTTCCCCAAATTGATTTTGACTGAAAACAATCGGGTCAACAAAAGAATTTAGTATGTCTTTCAAACCCTTTGTTTGCAAACCCATACCCGACTCGACCCACATATCCAACCCGGTTTGCAAACAAAGGGTTTGAAAGAATTTAGTGAGTTTAGTGAAGTATCCTAGAATTAATGATAAAATTAAATTAGAATACTTGTTTATTGAAGTCAACCCTATAATTAATGATATGATTAACGATAAAATTAAAAATACACAGTGAAGAATAGAGCTAAAGATTAAAAAAGCCTAACACAACAAAGAATAGTGATTTAATAATTTGGTACCGCATTCTTGGAGTGAAAAATAGATAAATAGGTTGGGGAGAAATTTGACTTTATTTTAGAATAAAAATGGAAAATTACGTCGGAAATGTCCATTTGTATTTTGAGAAAAAACTGTAATGACAATCGTCCTAATGTGGCAGAATGAAGCTTCAAATTTCTTAGGAATGTGGATAGAAGAAATCAAGTGTTTGTGAGATAAATTTTATGGACATGTTTTCTTTTTTGGTCCCATAAAATTCAGGTGCTGGAAACAATTAAAAGTCTTAGTTAGTAAATAATCTTGGTTAGTAAAATTAGTATTATGGACATTTATTAAGTAAGCAGAAGATTATGTAAAATTAGAAACAAAAAATATCACAAGAACATAACCTTCTAGCCTTGGACCGCGCCACAGATAACATCTTGACTGACCTATTTCTGGTTGAGTAATTGTTAGAATGTCGCTGGTCTTTTCCGAGGAGTGAGCTTTTGCTGGGGATGAGAAATTATCATCGTTCACATGAGACAGTTCATTTTCGGTGTCACGAGGTATATCCTCTAAATCCAACTCCAAAAATTGAACGTTAGGTCGCTTCATTTTATTACGATCATCTCTTTGGCTTCGGTTACGACGTTTCGAGCTGCATAGATTATGGTTTGGCTCTAAGAAGATGATGCTGAATCATAGCTAAAAAGTAGAGTAAGGAGTTCGAATTTTACCAAAAGGTTAAAGGAATCCATTGGTGCTTCTCTAATCCATCACTTAGTTCCTAATACCAAAAAAAAAAAAAAAAAAACATTATGGTGGAGTTCAAAAATCTGACAAAGATGAATTATTTTCTGAACCACTTAAAATGTTGCGTACGTATCAAGTTTCTTACTAACCCCAAATCTGAATGCATCAGGTTTCAGGGAGACATCAATCTCCGGGTGATCTTTCTCCGACAGCTAAAACAGGTAAGAGTACTTATCTTGTTACTAGTAACTTTTTTGACAAAAACATTAATAAAAAAGGTTATGTAGATCCTTAAAAATAACATACCCAAAAGTTATATTCAAAGATGTCATGTGATGACGTCAAATGAAGTTTCACGGCCTGCACCGACATAAGGCATTTGTATTTTTTGCAAGACATATGCTGGACTAAATGAGCATAAATTATTTGAATATACATTGTTTAAAAATGAAAGATATCATTAGAAAGCTTGATTGTAGTTAGTGCCTACCTCGGGGCCTCCACAATGCATTGAGCAAAATGGGCAAGAAAAATCCGTCACAACTGCATTTTGAAATGTACGTAGATAATCATAAAGTTGTCAGCAAAAACACAGCGAGAGACAACATATTCTGAAAGGAAATAACCAGTTAAAGACTCACCTTCAGATTTTAGAATTTTGTTATTACAGTCCATATAGTTGAAAATTACTGTCCCCCATGAATTTGTCCTAAGCAAAATATAAGTGTGGGTGTGGATGAGCATATAAGAAGCCATTCATATGTACTATGAAATAGAAGAAGAAAATATCCTAAAATACCACAAAACAAGTTTTAGTTCCAAAAGTAACATAGATTTTAAGTTTACGAAGAGTTCATAAATTTAATGATTCTGATGGTAGTTTTAGAAAAACAAAACGTAAAATGTATAATTATTTAGAATTGTCTGAAATAGAATCATTTCTGAAAACATAGAAAAATGATAAACCAACATCAAAGAAGAGATTCATTTATACTTCTTCTTTTTCTTTGCTTGGATTTTGTAGCTCAAACACCTTGGAAGGAAATATGGCTGCATAACAGAGAAAAGATTAATAATAACAATTTTTTTAACAGTGTATACAACAAATTAACAGACTTCCTTAATTAAACTATTTTTCTAATTAGTAAACGGGAACAACTAATTTATACAGGAAAAATGAAGAAAAATTCAATAAAGTGGTTCTGAGCTAGAAATAATAAACAAATGTTTGATGAAAAAAATAAATAAAGAGAATGCATACGTTGTCTTGTGAGCGAGTTTGAAGAATGTTGTATAGCATAACAGGTTTGCTATATATCATGATGAGTTTTTCGATCCGGTACATCATCAGAAACCACTTCCACTTCCTTATTCTCCGGTAAGGACCTAACGCCAATATTCTTCCTAGCCATCTGCTTGATTAACTACAAGCTGCCACGACCATGCATAAACATTGAATGAGACTGTGTCATCCTCGCAACTTTAGCAGAGATAACCAGAAATCAATCTAAAACATATAGAGTAAAGTTATTTAGACTATTGTTGTAATATAAACATGGATTGATTTTCATTTATATTACTTCCATTTGTTTTATTATATATTTCTATTACTATAATATTAAGACCCGCAGGAACCTTTACACAACCTACACTAATAATATTTTATGATATAAACATGCAAAAAGGACAGAAGCGTTGTATCTTCTCTGCATATCTTCTCAGGGATATTTTACTTTTGTTTCCATTTATATGTTAAATAGATCTTCTTTTATGTCTCTTCATGTGGGGTTTGGTTCTTTAGGATTTGGTGGATTCTGGGACTACATTGTACCTTCTGCTCTACTTTATAGTATTATTTTTTTTTTCCTGTCAGAGTTAATGTTTAAGAGATTTATAACCTCAACCAGGTTCATTTTCAAAGTAATATGTAATTGATAAGGAAAAAAACGGTTATTTTCTTTTCTCAAAAAAAAAAAACGGTTATTTTCTTTTAATTACCGAAATTTTTATATGTGGATGAGTATTAAACTATTGATAATGATATAAGAAGAGTAAAACATAGGTACTTACTATCAATTTCAATAGATTTTGTTTGCGTATATGATTTGCTCCTCCACTGTATTGCTTGATCATTTTCAGAACCCATATTGAAGAATTTCCTTGCATTGCATCCAACTTTAAAATGCTCTATACTCGCATAGAAACAGTTTTCACCTATTGATATCTTCATGATTGTTTCAAACTTTCAATCATTACCTTTAATGGTAGCACACTAATCTCATCCAACTCAGTGACTGGTGGTATCAATCGCTTAGTTCTACAATGACTGACCTCACATTGTGGCTTCCCTTTTTTGAGGATAAAATGTTGTTTCATAAAATGTAACTCAGACATAGACCATCAACCGGAGCCGACGCTGACACATTGATAACTCAGACTGGTGTCAATCGTTTTAGTTCTACAATGACTGACCTCACATTGTGGCTTCCCTTTTTTTGAGGATAAAATGTTGTTTCATAAAATGTAACTCAGACATAGACCATCAACCGGAGCCGACGCTGACACATTGATACCTCCGACGCTAATTCCAACATTATCACGCTAAAATTCATGGTATGATTAACGATAGAATTAAAAATACACAGTGAAGAATAGAGCTAAAGATTAAAAAAAAAAGCCTAACACAACAAAGAATAGTGATTTAATAATTTGGTAGACCGCATTCTTGGAGTGAAAAATAGAGAAATAGGTTGGGGAGAATTTTGACTTTATTTTAGAATAAAAATGGAAAATTACTAGGAAATGTCCATTTGTCAAAATACATATAACAAAATTGTATTTTGAGAAGAAAAAAAAAACTGTAATGACAATCGTCCTAATGTGGCAGAATGAAGCTTCAAATTTCTTAAGAATGTGGATAGGTTTCTAATGTGGCAGAATGAAACCTACGAATCTCGAAACATAAATAGTCCTAAGTAAATCATCATCATAAACTCAGACTTGGAAAGTCAACTTTGAAATATAATTTTCAAAAAAAATATTCCGTTTGATCATTACCCCCAAAATCTCTTTGGAAGATCATGCAAGGCATCATCTTCTGATGTAACGTTATGGACATATGTTCAATTCCCATAATCATTGTTTCTCTATTTAAAAAACATAATAAATTAACTGAATTTTGGCTTATTGACTTCGGACAACTAGACTTGCAAATGTTGTAGAAGCCTTTTTAGTTTAGTGGTTGACCAAAAGTTCATTAATGCATATACACCAGGAGGTCTGTGTTTCGATTTCCATATAATGCAATTTCTACGGATTAATGGAGGTAAGCTTATAGGAAATCTCCAACGTGATTGCAAACAGAACCGTTCATCGTGGTCGTGAATTTTTATAGCCCGTTGCCTCGGGCTACGTCCGGGTTTCTTCATAGATATTTTATTAGTTTTATGTTATAATTTGTATTTGAGTATATACAACACACATATATATATATATATATATAGATATATATATATATATTGTATCCATATTTTGAAAATGCATATCATTAGACAAACTCAAAATTATTAGAAAGTAAAACCTACTGTTTTTTATATTTTAAAATATTAATGTATAATTTTAGGTTTTCATTATAAAAATAAATTTCGTAGTTATGGCAAATGTTTTGTGGAGTTAATGACTTCAATAGCATGTAAAGATAAAATGAAAAAAGAGACAACATATCAAGAGAAGTTGAATCCAAAAGGTTTGTACTTTGCAGAAGAGAACACACATAGCTTCTCTTACTCTTAGCGGCTGGATTTTCATCCATTATAACCAGACCCATAAAATAATGCGGAAGCACTTTGGAACTAAACTTTAACAATTATGTGTAAATTTTTTTTTTCTTTTTTATCAATTGTTATTAAAATAGATTGGAACTAAATTTTAACAATTATGTGTATATTTTTTAGATTAAGATAATTTAACTCCTCAAGTTTTGTTATTTTGAAGATTAATTCTCTAACTTTTAAGTTGGCAAATTAATTTCTCAAATTTACGTTGACTTCGCAAAATTAGACTCATAAAAAATCAACGTTAACATCTCCATTTTTTTAATTAACGTTGACTTTTCTCATACATAAATTTAGAAAGTCAACATTAACTTGAGGGTTTAGATTGCACACTCAATAGCTGGGGAATAAATCTTGCGATTACAAATATTTTAGGAAATTAAATGAGCATTTTCTCGACACTTTGGTTTGTTTCAACGGAAAATAAAAGGGTACCATGGTGGAAAATGGGTTTATGGCCTTATTAAAATTTCTAACTTAACCTACGAAGAAACGGCTTCCCCATCGTTATGTTACGGCAAACAAATCGGGAAGAAGAATCGATCGCGTAGACATAGGAGATGACATGGCGAGTTTTTATGTTTTGATTGGGTAATTATTTTGGTTATTGTAATTAAGAAAGGGGAGAGGAGAAGCGTAGAGCCATAAACATGACGTGTTTGAACATTACACATGTAGAAGCTATATTGGAGGATTATATCTCAAAATTGGGTTGTATTTATAAATATTTTATTGTATACGAATTATTATGTAATTATGTATTTTGGTATGTTCTTTGTTAGCAGCTTAATCTTTTGTATTTCTTAACAATACTGTTCGTTTCTTTTCTTTTTTAATTATGTTTTATGTATCTTTTTGCTATTGAAATTGTAAATTAACTGATTTTATTATGTAGTAATTCAAAGTTGAAGCAAATCCAGTGAGTAAAGATTTGTCTATTTTTGGGCATTTGGTTGTTATTGTAGTTCGAAATCATAAGTTTGAACACAGTTTGTGTATGCAAACGCGAGAAATAGACATGAATTCTATGAATCCTTACGAAAATGTTCAAGAAAACTCTATGAATCATTCTTCTTTTCTTCGGTTGCTACCTCTCATCGTGAGAAGGTTATAAGCTTTTAGCGTATTCTTAGGTCTTCTCTCCGTCTCTTTCACCAGACCATCGTCAACGTTCCATTACTTTTATTTCACTTTTTTCTTTCTTCATTAGACCCAATTATTTTTTCTAATTTTTTTGTGAAGAACCGGATTGTACTTAATCCTTCCATAATTGATCAATTCTCTTTTTTTCTTCATCTCACACATCTTTTTACCCCTATCCCTAGACCTTCTCTCTATCTTGCTTGTATCATGCTTTTTAAAAGTTTTTTTCACTTTCTTTTCATTTTTATTGCCTCTATCTTTTTGTTTGCCTCTACTTGAACATACTTTTTCTTTTGGGTATGAAACTTGAACATACTTTCTTGGATTTATTGTTTATATTTCACTTATATAACTTATTTTTTAATATTTTTATTTATAGATATACATTATATATATATATATATATTAGACAATTTTATTCTGTTTTATACCCATATTTTAAAATAATTACCCTGATTTTTTAGTGCATATTTGTTTGATCTCTGCTCTTCTTTCGAAATTGGTAAGAAGCCAGAAACCTAACATCTTATGTTCGATAGCTTGTCAGATATATCATTCTTCCAAAATGCACGAAGAGAAAGGCTAGAAAAGTTTCGAGAAATATTTGTTTCCTTACTCAAAATAAATTTAAAGGAAATAATAAAACTTGAAAGAATTTGGACAGAAAAAAGGTTCCGAGGAGATCTTAATTTATTCTTCTTTCCTTTACATTTCCCGGTTTTTTCCTTAATTGAAAAATGAGAAAGAGAGGACCGTAGTTGTCGGACACGAAAATTAAATAATAATATCATGGCAACGTAAAGTTTTATCGATTGATCTTTCAGTTTTTTAGGGTTTACAAAACCATAAAAAGATTTAGTACCCTCCCGTCTGAGAGGGGATTGAGACGAGTCACAGAGAGATGTATTAGTTTCGGTCAAAGTAATAGTTACATGGGTTATTTTAAAATCAATTGACCAAAAAAATTGAATTATGGTTTCCTTTATCTAACTCAAATTCTAAAGGATTTCTTTGAACCACTATACGTACGTTAATCACAACGACATAATCACAAGAAAACGGTAGACATGATACGTATTTGCGCAAACTTTGATCTCTACGTAGATATACCGTAAGAGCTAACTATAGTCTTTAATAACAGAATCCAATAAATTCACTCATTATGTTCCACAACACTATGCCAAGACTCAAAGAGCTTCATTTCGAAAGAAATACGTAGTTGTGAAATGCACCACATGAGAGGGAAGGAGCGACATACGTTCTAGCATTCGTTCCGTAAAAGCGTAAGCTCCACTCTACTGCTGATTCTTTCTATAAGACATGTAACCTTAGTAACTATTTTTCTTTGACCCACCTTATTGTTTGGTTCCCTCGAGAGAAACAACGTACACATACGATGAATGAGGCAGCTTTTTGTCAAAATTTGTGATGAATTTGAAGACTGTTGTTCCCACATCTTGTCACGTTTGTAATTCTTAAACAAAGCAAATGAATACACATGCAGTTGAGACACATGTTCTACATGCTCACCAAAACGTCTGTAGATATGTTACCTCTCAACAAATTATCTGAATCATTAGAAGTAACTATTCCTTTGTCCAAGTCGTTGGAGGAGCTGAAGAACGGTGGTAACTTTTTTTCTTGGAATCTTTTTCTTCCTCTGTAAAATGCAGAAAGTAAATAATGAGCTGACTATCAAACAAACTTTTCAAGTTGTTATCCTCTGTCATCCTTGGAAAGCCTCACAAACCCAAAAAAATGAACAAATGTTTAGTCTTCTATTTGCCTTATGAGTGCGCAGAACATCGACATGCTAGCTTCTTGTCTATTTAATTGTAATGACACATATAAGGCACCAACAACAATGCCAATACTCTGTCTCACATAATACTACTTAAACATCAGCGATCATGACTGATTGAAATCAAAACCATTGAAATTAGAGTAGGCAATTGCAATAATGAGTACATATCTAAAACAATTAAGCATGTGAGTGTATAGATCTTGGCCTGGACATTGTATTGCATGCTTTAGTTAACCCAGATGGTTTAAAATTTCACTTTTATTATCAAACATAATCTTTCTGAAATCAGTTGACGACCCAGTCACTTGATCTCATGTAAGATCTAAAAAAAATATAGTCTTTGAGCTCCCATAAGAAACAAAGATGTAATCAATCAGATAACCAGTCGACGGAGCAAGTAGAGGAAATATGGACCAGTTAGATAATGGGCATTTTAGAACTTACAATCGTAAACGTTGAAGGTTTAGTCCTCTAACACTTTGTAAACTAAGGACATACACACCTATTAGCAAAATCTTACCAAAAAAGGAAGTGGACTTGAATTTGTCAACAGATTTAGCACAGCGACATCTAAGAGACTTCAAATGTTTTGTTGGTTAGAAAGAAACCCTTACATGATTGGCTCAAAGACAAATTTACAGCATCATAAACTAAATCAAACACCGCTATGAATGCAACAACCTCTGCAGAGAATAATGCTTTCTCATACTCATCATCGTCGTCTTAAGCGCATACAAATCGTCTTGCAACCAACCGTGTGCTTTAGCCTTAATGGACAAATCCGCATCCTCTTCCTCCAGATCGTACCTCGTCAGCCTCTTAGATTTGTAGCCTGTGCCAGACGGTCTAACCAACCTTTCCTCAAGCTATAATGTCTGTTGGAGGTGGGCTGCGCACACCCCCTTTAAGGCCCAGCCCAAGTCAAAATCGGTCCAGTAAATCAACTAAAGCCATTTAAATCATCAAAGCCCATCCAACTCGACCGTACGAGCTACAAGAGCCACTGCCATCTTGCCACCGAGATAGGTCTGAGGTCGGTCGGTCTGATATAAACTGACCGACCTCAAGACCTGTCCTGCCCGTTATTAACCTAATCGTTTTGCTATAAATAGTCTCGTACCTTCATTTGTAAAGGGGATTCAAAAACTCCGGGAATAAAGACAATTCGACTAACTTATCGACCTACTTTTACGACTTACTTTTACAATCTACTTCAACGATCAACTTATCAATATACTTTTACGAGTTACGACCTCCCTATCGATCAGTTATCTTCATTCTGATTGTTGTCGAGTAACTAAACTTTATCTAAACGAAAATCTCCAAGCTTCATTCTTCTTGTTTATCGAATTACTCCTCGAGTGCATAACCGTTACAAAAATTGGCGCCCACCATGGGGCTCAGAGAGATTCTTCTCCACGCAAAAAGCAGTTCATCGACGATGGCATAAACTAATGCAAAAGGTAGCTCGATAACAGCAATAGAAGCGACACCTACAATATCCAAGGTTATCAACACGAAATCACCGGTCCAGAAAAATGCCCCTGACACCAAGCTCTATCGACGATGTCATCATTCCATCGATGCCATGCGACAGCCATACCACACCCAATCAAATCAATGTCTCGGCCCTCTTTGAAACAATGTTTGCACGCATCGAAGAACTAAGCCACGGAACCAACAGACGACTTGACCAGTTAGCTGCAACTTAACTCACTTGCCAGGATCAAATCAACATCCTACATTCCTCATAGACTCGAATCCCAGAGCAACAAGTCGCTCAAGAAACCCAGCATCTGCAACGTACCTTATTCGGCGATTCATCGCCGCCGTAAATCAACTTAGATCGACCAACTTTGAATTGTGATGTAACAAACACACGGATATCCGACCACGAGATACATCTGCTACAGGCCAAGGCTCTCAGCCGAGACGATGAAATGAACGAAATGAAAGCCAGACTCCAGGCCATGACCTCGCTAGTCCATCAAGCAACCAGTTTAGCACCAGAAATAGATCGTGTATTAAAAGAATCCCAAAGCACTCCGTTCACCACCCGAATAACCAACGTTCCGATACGCAACTCGGTCAAGTTCAACCTGCCGACCTATACCGGTAATTCGGATCCCAGTCAGTATATGACCGCCTTCAGCGTCCAAATGGGACGATCTCGATTCAGCCCAGAGGAAAAGGATGCCGGCTTCTGTCAGCTCTTCGTCGAGAATCTAAGTGGTGCTGCGCTCGTTTGGTTCTCCAAACTAAAACCCAATTCTATCGATAGCTACCAAGCACTGTCCACCGCCTTCCTCAAACGTTACATGATGTATATCCAAGGTTCAGTATCTAGCGCCGACCTATTCACTATCAAGCAAGGTCCTAAAGAATCTCTCAGAGCTTTCGTAACGAGATTTAACGCCATAGTCTCTCGGATCACAATCACCGACGAAGCAGCAATCCCGGCCCTACGAACCGCTCTTCGAAGCAACACCAAATTCCGCGATAGCTTAAAATTTAACACACCACAGACCTTGGAAGACGCTCTGCATCGAGTGATCTTATACATAGAAGACGAGGAGGAAAAGGAGCCCAGCCAAACACCTAAACCACCAACGGCAAAGGAAGAATATTACGAACCGCGCCAACATCTCGATAGTCGCAACAACAACACGAAAAGAATGGCGTACAACATCAATAACAACACGCCATTTCAACAGCGATCCAGCAACATGTGGCAGCGTCCCGGCTCAAGATCTTTTTGCGATTTTCATGATAGATACGGCCATCCAACTGCGCAATGTCGCCAGTTACAACAGTTTCTGCTCGCCAAGTATCGTAAGGGGGAGGTCGCTGGAGCAAGCGATTTCCCTTCACAAAAAAACAATCAGCACGAAAACGAGAATCATCGATCCCTCGAGCACCTCCCACCTCCTCCAAACGATCGACGATCGGATCACGACCAAGCTAAACGAGATCGCGACCTACAAAACAAAGACGAAGCTTTATCTCCTCCTAGGAAGAAAGTTTATATGATTATGGGTGGCCTCGTATCATGCAATGACTCGGTCCGTTCGATCAAAAAGTATGGCCGAAAAGTAATGAGCGCTCAGAAATGGCAAGAAAAAGCCGACCCCGGAACCGCGAGAAACGAACCAGTAATGTTCACCGAAGCAGACGCAAAAGGTGTGGACGTGCCACATAACGATCCACTTGTAATCGAGCTACGAGTCGGGGACTGCGAAGTATCGCGCATCCTCGTTGATACCGGCAGCTCGGTAGATCTAATTTTCAAAGAGACACTCGATAGGATGGAATTACCTGGTAATCTTAACAAATCTAGAGAGAAGGGAGAGGATTTTTACCTTTCGCAAGCGAAGAAGAAGAATGAAGGGAAGAAGGGATAGTCGAAATATATAGAGAAAAAGAAGGCGGTTATTAAGAAACATAATTATGACAACTCCTCGACTTTCGCATCGTTTGGGCCCCCACACGCGTCTCTTCAACTTTGCGCGCCTCTTCAACTTCGCGCCTCTTCAACTTCGTGCCTCTTCAACTTCGCACCCTTTCGACTCCAGGGACACCCCAAATGTCCGACTCAAACGAATCAACAACCGGACCGATCTAGACTCGCGCTAAACCATATGATTATAAGTTCCCCGAATTCAACTGCTTCGACAAACTAGGGGGGTTAATTGTTGGAGGTGGGCTACGCACACCCCCTTTAAGGCCCAACCCAAGTCAAGATCGGCCCAGTAAATCAACTAAAGCCATTTAAATCATCAAGGCCCATCCAACTCGACCGTACAAGCTACAAGAGCCACTGCCATCTCGCCACCGAGATAGGTCTGAGGTCGGTTGGTCTGATCTAAACTGACCGACCCCAAGATCTGTCCTGCCCGTTATTAACCTAATCGTTTTGCTATAAATAGTCTCGTACCTTCATTTGTAAAGGGGATTCGAAAACTCCGGGAATAAAGACAGTTCGACTAACTTATCGACCTACTTTTACGACTTACTTTTACAATCTACTTTAACGATCAACTTATCGATCTACTTTTACGAGTTACGACCTCCCTATCGATCAGTTATCTTCATTCTGATTATTGTCGAGTAACTAAGCTTTATCTAAACGAAAATCTCCGAGTTTCATTCTTCTTGTTTATCGAATTACTCCTCGAGTGCATAACCGTTACAACAATGTCGATGGATTTGGTAGTGGAAGAGCGCTTCTATATCTAAAAGGAGAGAATTTGAACCAATTGTGGATGAAATAGTGAGTTGCGCTGGGAGGAGAGAAAGAAACGACAAAAATAATGAAAAGAGGAAGAATATAGAGATCTATCGTTGGTTGTTTGTTTGTAGATTTCGGTAATTGCAGAGGTTATTTATTATGCTTTTACGTAAGGTAAACCTAATCGTCTTTGGCCGTTGCGGTGAAGCGAATATGGAGAAGACGATTCGTCAAAATACATTTTTCTCACGTAGCACACAATTGGCCAGAAGTTTAAGAAGATGTTGTGTCATTATTCCAAAACTTTAATTAAAGGATTATTTTCTCCAATATTTTTGCTGACGTAGATGCTCTAAGAAGCCTCTAAATGAGTCCCTTTTATATAAATGAGATATCTGTTAAAAACAACTTGATAACGGACCACAATAACTGTTAAAATTCAGAGATGTGATTGCAGATTTAAATCCCACAAACAATATCCAAGCCAACACGGGCAATCGTTGGTTCTATCGTTGTACATGAGAGGCTTTGTTAAAGGAAAGAGAAGTGAGACGAATCCGACCACACCGACCAAGAAAGCTGCACTCACCAAACCTGAGAGAAGAACCATGACAACATCTTTAGCCGTATTCTTCTGCATTTGCATTTGTTACAACTTTGAAGCTTATGTCTATTTCTTTATTACCTTTTCCTCGTGCGTACACCACAGGCAATCCCATGTAATTGCAGAATATATGCGCGAACAAAGGCGCAGTGAGATGTCCTGTAAATATTACACAATGGAGGAGACATCATCATCAAGGACACCATTAGAAGGGCTAATACATGTAATTATATAATGCATGAAATGTACCGGTTCTGATGAAGAGAAACGATGCATATGAACCAAAAACGACTGTGTAGCCAAGCTGAAGACCTGATCAAAGGACAAAGTTAAGCTCAGGACTGATTAGTTACATTCTGAGACAAACAGTATTATTACGATTATGGAAGAAGGCAAGGGACATACCAACAATCAGTGAAGCCTTGAGATAGCTGCGGTTATGCCTGATGTACATTTCTCTAAAATGGTTCAAGTGGGCTGCACAAAACATACAAGAAGACAAATCCAGCAATTTTCATCTCACTCGAGCTGTAAACTGTCATTCACAGAGAAGCAAAGAAACAAACCCAAGCTAAAGAGAATTGGGCAGAGAAAGATGGCGCTGTAAATCTTAAATCCAGCACACAGAAGCAAAGGTACCATACAGGCCCGGAAAACCAGCTCCTCGGTTAATGGTGCCTGCAATCACAAGAAATGCCAGCTCTAACAGACCACAATTTGTTCGATATAGTAGTTACTTATGCAAAAAAAGAGAAAGTACATGACAATCCAAACTGATGCATATTATTTGTTGGATTAATGCAAGTCAGGCCTTATGCAGTTTCGATACAGAGATGGAGAGCAGGTGATTACCACGACAAAATTTCGCCAAACGGAAACATTAGAAGCAGCAGTCAGTACCCAAGCAGGGGTTGTTTGGACAAAGCTTTTGATGTAATTAAAGGAGCTACATCCTCCACCATTTTCCTTCCATGATTCCAGGAGCAATAACAACTTTAAGACCAAAGATCCGGCATAAATGAGCGAGGTCAGTAGAAGAGGATACACCACTCCTTGCCACTGTTCCAAATCACAAAACATCATCTTTTTGATTTGATGGTGTATCAAGGAAACCGCCTTCTACTAGTCTGAAGGCCAGTCACGGTAATTCCAATTTTTTCGTAACAATCACCCAAATCCAAAGATGGACAAGTGGAGATTATATACTATAACTAGCATACAATTAGCTAGGAGTAGACACAGAGCTTACCAGATGATCTTTCCTTATGCCATAAATTCCAAGTACAATAGAGGCCTCCCAGCTTTTTATCTGACATTTCTCGAGCCAAAATAAGGACGAGAGGTTTCAGCGATTCTTGTAACTCGTGTTACATAGTACTTCTAAACATAGCATAGTCTTGAAACCTTTGGGTCTAACATAAATGACAAATAATGTGAACCAAGTGTAAGTAAGATTACGGCATTCTATAAGTAGTGAAGCAAACTCAACTCTGAACAAAACGGTTACAGATCAACGGAGAGTTTAACTTCAAATCGAGGATGCGATTAATAGAAGCTTACAGGGAGAATGAAAGCTGTAAAGACGAGAGACGCGACGGTAGAAATGGCCGCGCAAATGAATCGCCGAATCATGAAGTCAGAGAAGGATGAAGTCGAGGGAAGGCGGAGAATCACGGTGGGAGCGTAAAGGATCAAGACGTAGAATACTGCCATAGCGACGCAGGAGGCCACCGCCACAGGCATCGAGATACCCTCGTCATAGACGGCCATATTGCAAAGGAAGTGAAGGAGCTAGCGAGAGCTCCGGGGAGAAATCCACAGGCTAAATATGGAAGTCGCCGGCTTTTCTTCACTGGTTGAATTCTCCGGCGGTCTTCCTGGCGAAGGAGTCTTTAGCCATTAAGTCGTGCCACGTTTATCGATGGTTACTGGGCCGGTGAGACCCATTGGGCCTTTAAAATATTTGTTACTTAAAGCTTATAAGGAGGATACTATAGTAATTTCAAATGGGTGATACGTCAACATGCCAATGCCGAAGAAGCTTAGCGCATAGAATTTCGTCATATATAAAGCATATTACTAGATAGATTGACGAAATTACCCTCAGACGCCTTCTTCTTTGTCTGTACGCTTCACTGTCAAGGAATAGAGAAGGGAAAAGGGGAATTTCTCTGAAACGTCACGAACGTGAAATTTTCTCTCATTGATCCAAGCTGAACCCTAATTTCGAATCCTTTGCTGATTTTGGGATCTCAATTTAGGAAACAATTTGAAGATGACGAAGGACTTTGCAGTTCCACCTGTGGTCTTCCCCTCCGGCGGATCTTCGGCCGGTGCTAATGTCCAGCAGCGACGATTCCCGGCGGCTCCGTTTCAGCCGCCTCGTCCCTCCACTTCCGCCATCCCTTTCATGTCGTTCGACATCGGATCCGCAGCCGCGTCCTCTGCGACGCCGGCCGGACCTTTCAGCGGCACAATGTCCTCATCCTCATCTTTTGGCGGAGGCTCAGCTTCGTTCGAAGACGAGGAGCCTTTGCTTGACGAGCTCGGGATCCATCCAGATCAAATCTGGAAGAAGACTAGATCGATTCTCAATCCTTTCCGGATTAACCAGACCGTTCATAAGGACTCAGATCTGTCTGGCCCGATCTTTCTATACCTCGCGCTTTGCCTATTTCAGTTACTCGCCGGGAAGATCCAGTTCGGTGTCATACTCGGATGGATCGTCGTCTCCTCTATCTTCCTTTACGCCGTCTTCAACATGCTTGCGGGTCGGAATGGTAACCTTAATCTCCATACGTGTACGAGCCTGGTCGGATACTGTCTGCTTCCGGTGGTGATCTTATCGGCGGTGTCACTATTCGTGCCGCAAGGGGCGGGGCCGGTCCGGTTCGTGCTTGCGGCGGTGTTCGTGTTGTGGTCCACAAGGGCTTGCTCCACATTGGTTGTATCTCTCGCCGATGGTGGAGAAGAACATCGTGGCTTGATCTCGTACGCTTGTTTCTTGATCTATACTCTCTTCTCTCTTCTCGTTATATTTTGATTTCCTCTGTTATGCTTTACGAATATTGATAGTTTGTGAATCTTCCGATGCTATATAACTTAAGATCTTTGATGTGAGGTTGAATTGGGTTGGGAATAGCAGAGCGACGTGTAAAGGCTATTTTTTGGGTTAACTAGTAGAAACATGTTTAAGAAATTTGATTCAATGTTTGTATCTGTCACTTGATTTTTCGAGGTTTTTTACTTAAGAATTATATATTTTACACAGTTCATCAAATATGCTTCTTTCTCATAGACAGACGAGTCTTTTGGTTCTTGATATTAGATTTGTGAGAGTATCCGAATGCTAATCGGGGTTACATGCGCTCAAATAATGCAGAACAAATTGTGTTTTGTGAAGAGCTTATACGCTTCGTTTGTCGTGTTTCTTTTGCCATTTGCTTTCCAGATAGGAAGTTATGAAAGATGTGCTTATATCTTTGCTTTGATTAAACTTTTAGGTCCCAATAGGAATGCTTGACACTGTTAGGATTTGCTTAAACTATGGTTTTAAGTAGGCAAAGTAAAAATATGAGTTGGTTTAGCATTCTGGCTGCTTGGAACTAAGGCGTAGTCGAATGAAATACTGATTAGTTGTCTATAGAGAAGTGGGGAGACGGACTCTTGGCTTCAGTATAGTCTACTGCCACAACAGGGGAATTCCGACAAGTCTTTCTTGTTCTTGTTCTCCTGTGGACAGTTTTATATTAACTACCCCAAATAATTGTTGCTCGTCCCCTGCCAATTTTGTCCACGGCTTGATCTGCTTTCAAAGATCAGCGCGGCTCGTAATCTGGAACCCAACGATGAGGCAGTTCTCAACCTTGACCAAACCCGAAAGCTATTGGAGAGACACGACAGGCTTTATAGGACATGACCCGATCGATGGTACATACAAAGCGCTGTGTTTGCCTTATGCTCCTCATCCTAAGCCAAAGAGAAAAAATAACAATCAGCCTCGGATTCTTACATTGGGAGCTCAAGAATCATGGAGATTCATCTAAGGTAGCTTTGAACATTTCCCTTACCCTCGTGGAGGATGCATCAACGGGGATTTGTATTATGAAGCCTTTTTAGAGTTGATCGTGCCGATCAGCTTTCTGATGAGCTTCCATACCAGATCCGAAAAGTTCAATATGAAACAAGTGCCATGGAAGCGTTGCCGTGGTTACCTCTTAACTAACGAGGGAAGGTTAAGCTAGGTTAGCTTCTGTTGATTCCGATGATGCCATTACACTGGGTTTTGGAGGATGCAGAAAAATATGAGTGGTCGTTTCGACATTTTTGTTTACCTTTTCCTCTCAATGATCCAGTTTCGCGAACCCTTTACGACTAGGGGGTGTGACTGATGTTGAGTCAGATGCATGTTCTATATATCGATCCAACGAGAAACAGCATTAGAAGAGTCATCTACGAAGAAATTGCGGATGATGAATTTAGGCGCCGTAATGGACTTGGAAACGGACCTCACATACTTTTTTCCCAATCACAGTGTCTCATGTCTTTGTAACAGGATAGGTTTAGCGTGAATGTTCTTCATCAGTTCCTTTTCCGCGTTTAGCAAATCAACTTAGTTGTTTGATCTCATTTGTTGTTATCAGGACTTGCAACGCATTTTTACATCTTTGATATACAAAGAGGTTAGCCAGATGATTTTAAGTAAATATATATAAACCCATATCGAGGATCCATAAACCCTCCTAACAAATACAATTAGTAAATACTACAAATTAAATATCATAAGTATATATTTTATTTTAATATTTTTTTTTTTTGTAACCGTATCATATGAACAAGATCTTTAAACAGGATCATATGTTCATGTTCGCCAATGCAAACCAACAACAAAATGGTAATAGGGTATTTCAATGGTGGAATCAGAATATCAATAAGCAAGAATCATAAGTATATTTTATTTCAAAAATAATTAAGCTTCTTACTCTCAACACCGATATTTTCAACATAGAGAAACCCTCTAAACCAAACCAAATCACTCCAAGCCCTTGACGTTGCCGGCACGGCACCGGAGATGTCCGCAGCTGGTAACAGACAGTTCGCCAGTAAAACGCTGCCTGTCCTCGCTGGGAGTCTCTGCCAATCATACGTCGGAGACGACGTCGTCGTATTACTCACGGCCTCCAAGTTTATCTCGAACAGATCATCCTCCTCGCCGTCTTCTTCACTACCTCCCTCACCATCGCGTTTAGGTTCGTTTGCTTCTTGTTTCTTATCTCCTGTTCCTAGGTTAACAAAACCTGCACGACGTGTCATGTTGATTCCGATTAATTTCCGGTTTGGGGTTCGTTGTGGTTTAAACTTGAGCATGTGGTTTAATGTCTATTTATAAAGGTGATTAGAAGAGAAGATGGGTTAGTGGAACGGTCCTCAACGAATCTACAACTATCTTTGTTGGGAATTTTTGGGACTTTTATTTTTCTGTCTAAAAAATGATTTTTATTCAAACTTTGAAGTGTTACACATGAAGTCGACGGATTAATGAATTTTTATTCAAACTTTGAATTTTTGGGACTTTGGAGATACTTTTCTTTATATTAACAAAAAAAAAATGAAATTCCAAAAGAAAAAAATTTCAATTTGTAAGAGTTTCTACGAAAAAGACAAATTCACGGGAAAGACCCCCAAAACAGAATTTGTTATAAAACCTGATAACAATAACTATTGTATTATAACTACATTGAATGTTTCCCCTGCAACAGTCGCTATATGTATTTTAATGAGCAATCTGTTAAGATAGCTACGTTTATGTTAGGAGCAAATGATATTTTCTTCAAAAGTTTTTAATATACTTGTCAAATGAACATTAAACTTGTTTGATAAGACTAAAGCGACCAAAATACATATATCCAAACAAAGTAAATTTTATAAATATTGTATTGAAGATGTTGCTCCCAAGTTATATCTTCAATAATATGACCTCATTTTTTTGTTAAAGATTCAAATTTCAAAGATAAACAACTCGACTATGATAAAACACATATTGTTGCCGGTTTCCTCTAAAACAATTCATTGGAATCGGATACATATCAAGTCAAGGCCATCTTTGGCCTATAACTTTAACCACTAAACACTCTTTTAATAATCTGATTCTACTGATTAGTCGTTTTTTTTTACCGAAACTGCTGATTAGTCGTTCTTGTCTAAAATATTAATCAGATTGTATTCGGAAAAAACACAACACTAGTGTTTTAACATGCTATAGTTTATAATTTTATACATTGCACGACGACATCATTGTCGAAACTGAATGATAAATTTATTTTGTATTACTAGCTAGGTTTTATGGAGGAGAAGGTACACCTAACACGAATCAATATAATGTAGTATTTCTTTGTTAATTTTGTTATTTTCTATCGTAGAATCTGTCACGGCAAGTATCACACATGTAAACCTAAAATATGAAAATTTGACCCCTTTTGTTTTGTAAAAATACAAACCTCATAATACGTACAGTTATTTGGACAATGAGGTCTCTTTGGTCTCTTCCGAGAAAGAGAACGAACGACACACTCTGTTTCTTTGAACTGAATCTGATATTAAAGCCTCTGAGAAAATTTGGAATTTGGAATGTAGTATTCAAAAAGAACAAAATATTTACACGAGATATCGTAAGCAAATGAAGCTAAAAAAAGAACAAAATATTTACACAAGAGATATCGTAAACAAATGAAGCTAATTATAACACTGACAAAGAAGAAAAGAATATCCAAACCGACCCGAAAAAATCAGTACGGTTCGAGTTCGTACCTATAAAAATACTCAAATGGTAACTTCGGGTATCGGTTCGGATAATACCCGATATCCGAAGTAGTAACCAAAGTAACCAAACCTATATATTACCAAACCCGACTCTTGTTATGGAATATGGATGTTTGAAAGTTTGAAACTCATCTTTTGATGTTTCTTTGATGATTGTTTTTGTTTGTATGAATGTTTGACAAGTTACATTAGAATCAGATAAGGTTCATTGAAAGTTTTGCTATACAAAATGTCTGATTTTTGGGTAAATTGGATTGGTTCAGGTATTTCGACAGGTTCGGTTATGTTCGGGTACAATATAACCGATCAAATCCGAGTAAACATCATATCTTGATTACAATATCCGAACCCGATTGGAACCGATCTGAACCGACCCAAAAAATACAAAATACCCGAATGGGTCCTAAATCCTAAACCTGATAGACCCGATACCCGAAAAACCCGATTCGAACCCGAACGCGAAGGGCTAGCTTTAGGCATTAAAAAGGTTTGGGTTGCAAAAATGTGTGCTACCAGCTTGTTTTGCCTAACAACACATAAAACATGTTACTCAGATCGGAAGAGCTCATTACATTCTTAAAATGCTTTATTAAAACAATCCCATGAAACTAACTTTTCAGTTGTCATGTCATCATCATTCTTAAAATGCTTTATTAAAACAATCCCATGAACCCCTTTGGATATAGCTCATATTGATAAACTATAATAACCCACCGATAAAAGCAAAGGCCAATAGTGGGATCAGATTATGAAACTCCCAGCCAACTTTAATATTTCTCTAATACATTGAGAAAAGGAATCGACAAGGAAACAGCTAACCTTCTTTGCAACATCAATGGACATGAGTCTTTGGACCTTAACTCCAGTGCCATATCTCAAGGACGAAGGACAATATGAACAGTCCTCACTGCACCCACCAGTCTTTATGGAGAGGAGAGTACATTGATGTATTTCCCCGAAGTTATGAACATGTCTCATACCTGAGCCTCAAAACACCAAAGAGCCCACACAATATCATTATCAAGTAAATCAAGACACATAAAAAAGACAAAATAGCGGACTACACTAAAAATCTCAGACCTAAGGAGTTTAAGCCAAATGTCAACGCAGCTGCATTTCAATGAGATTCAAGTTCAGCGAAAAGTTCTCTGCTCAAACAAACATGTTCAGGGTCAAGCTAAAACTAAATATCAATACTTTCCTCCGATTTTATTGTAATTTTAAGGAACGCAAAGCTTCCTACTCCAAATTTGTGAATTAGAGAAACTAGAACAACAACAAAGGGAGGAATGAGAGAGGGATACTCCATGGAAGAGGGGATCAAGAACGGGAGAATCACAGAAGGCCTTGATTTCATCTCTACTCCAGTCATTTCTGGGACCTTCCTAAATCGTCCTTTCAGCTGAAGCTGTAGATGTGGAAGAATAGGAGTAAGAACAGCATGAAGCAGATTGACGAACTGAGATGGACGGTCTCAAATGAGATCGGAATACAAATCAGCAAGCATCATGCAAATAAATAATGCAGAGCGTGTACATTTTTCTTACTGTCTTTGAATTCAATTAGCACACCGAAATTGCTGTAAGAAAGTAAAGAAAATATATCATGTTTGTCAAAAAAAATATCATTGAACCTGAGTTTTTTAAACAGTTTTCAATACAATTCTTCATAGCCTTAAAGCATTGTAAACAAAATTTGCAGAGTGCTATGGTCATGACTCATGTGGTTTTAGGTAATATTTCTGTATATTGTAGGATATTAAACTGCGTGGGTAGATGATGAAATAGAAGTTATGGTGGTTTTGGGTTCCATGCCGAATATTTGGGTAGCTGGAAGCAATATTTCTTTTCATGTGATGAATTATTGGATTTGGTTTAGATACTGTTAAACTATTACAATGTGTTAAACTTAAGTTATATTTTTAGAGTTGATGAGGGTTAAAGCTAATAAAGTTAGACTGTGTTGGTAGAAAAATATGTCAAAAAGTTAGACTGTGTTTGTACTATATGCTTGGTTTAGTCTGTTCAAACAAAAATGTAATTCTATAGTTATATCACTTCAGAGAAAAAATAATTCTAACAAAGTGTACCTAAAAGCAATTCAATAAAAAAAAAAAGTGATCCTAAAAAGCATTTTTTTAAGGGAGAGTTATTTAAATAGCACACATGTTGATAATAATGACTGGAGAGATACAAATATTTTTTTAATTACTATTTTGTTTTCCATACCCAGAATACCCTGATAAGCCTTTGAAAAAAAACATAATTACGATTGTGCCATTAATTTTTTTTTCCACGTCAGCAAAAAATCCTACGTGGCGTTATGACTGCTGACGTGTATTATGAAACTGGGCCGAAAATTTTTTCGTGTAAGTGATAGCTGAGTTACAAGACGAGTGGCTGATTTATCGAAAGCGGCTGACTTACAAGACGAATGGCTGATTTATCCGCATAAATCAGCTGAATGTTATGGCTGACTTATCGAATGAGTAGCTCATTTACGATTTTTTGGCTGATTTACAGACATTAGACATGGCTGAATTTAACTCCGAAGGCTGAGTTATAAAAATTTTGGCTGACTTATTGCTATGACGTGGCTGACTTATCATCGGAGCGGCTGACTTATTGCTATGACGTGGCTGACTTATCATCGGAGCGGCTGACTTATCAATGGACAGCGGCTGAGTTATTTGATCTAATGATGGCTGATTTATAATAAACCAGCCACTACACAGCTGATTAACAGATAACTCAGCTCAGTACTGGCTGATTTAGTAATTAATTGTTAATTACTGTAATAGTACGCTTACACAGCTGATTTATGCAGTGTAGCAGCTGACTTATCTTTTCCACCTGACTTATTTATTTCAGTGGCTGAGTTTGCAAACTTTGAAAATTACTGAAATAGTACTCCTAGTTACGACTAACTTATCAAATCTATGGTGGCTGATTTACTTTGATTGCACGGTACCATGTCAGCAAAAATGAAATCCACATCAGCTCGTTAACAGCGCATCTCTAGGTTAAGTCCCTGTAAACAGATCAATCCGCCGTCTTCTACCTAATTGTTCATCAAGAATATTTCTCTCTCTCTTTCGTCTCAGTTTGAAGATCTCAGCTCGTCAATGGATTCCGTAATTATAGTTTCGGGCAAATGGGTTAAGAAGGGTCGATATACATTCAATCCCGACAATCGAGGTTGCAGAGTTTTACAAGCTCCAGAGCAAACAACCTACGAGAATCTTGAGGAGATGATAATGGAGGACTATGGGCTGGAGTCGAGAAGTTATAAAATTCAGCTGAGCTATATGTTCTCCTCTAAAACACTGAAAAAATTGTCTCAAGACACACCCCCGGTTTATGTCTGCAACACTCGGCAATTGCAGAGCTTTTTAAGCTTAAGGAAAATCGACGAGTTACGTCTTTGTCTGGAGGTCACAGATAA